>CM069458.1:37475004-37664938 GCA_035610835.1 Ophiura sarsii | reverse complement strand
TTATTAGATTCTCATGGCACTAGCCTATAAAAAGTGAGGAGGATTTTTAATTTGTTTTTAAATTAACACGTAAATATGGCTGTTTTCATGCCAAATTTATATTGCCAGCATCTTTCAGCAGCATCAGGAAATGGTGAGGCCCTTTTTACATGTTTCATGTTTAAGTTTATGAGGATTAGACCCCTAGAGTTCTATAAAGACACTTGAAAGTGACTGTAGATGATGGGGGGCACTGACATTGGAAAAGGGGTATAGGTATGTTGCCGCGCTGAAGACCCCCTTTTTTCACCCTCTGCTGCTAGCTTTTATGACCCCCCTTTTGAGCCTGCATCAGTTCTTAAGACCCCAATTTTATTGAAAATTCAAAAATCTTGAAATTTTGCGTTCCAAAGCTCCAATTCTTTGAAAATTTTGCGTTTTAAAACCCCAAAAAATCTAAAATTTGCGATCTTGCTAATCAAAATTGAACTATAGGCCAGTTCTCAAGACCTATTTTTTTCAGTTCCTAAGACCCTATTTTTTGTCATAAAATCCACTCAGTTCAGTTCTGTAGCCCCCCTTTTGAGACCCTGTGTGGCACACCCCTACCCCCAAAAAATTGAGTGCCCCCCCCTTTCCCCCCCCCCTTCCCCCCCCTTTCCCCCCCCCCTTTCCCCCCCCCCCCCCCCCCCTTCCCCCCCCTTTCCCCCCCCCCCTTCCCCCTCCCCTCTCCTTTTCCCCCCCTCCCCCCCCCCCCTTCCCCCCCCTTCCCCCCCTTCCACCCCTTCCCCCCCGGGCTACGAGAATTTGTTTTTTTAAGTGGCCTTATAAAAATGGTTGGGACTTCTTTCAACCACCACCATTTTGTTAAATGCTTTTGGTAACTGTCTACTGTAGGTAGTGAACAATAAAATGCAATGATTTTGAAATGTAGGTTATGATTTTTAATTCAATTCAAAAAATCAAATAGTAATAATTTCTTATGCCCATGATTATTCCACCAAGTAAAATTACATTTGGCTGATGTTTTTTAAGATACCACATAGGCATACAGGGTGACCCAGACAATGTTGAACCCATAAATCACAAACTTAAAAAAAATAATTAAAAATGAAAATAAATAAATATGGCATTCTGTTTTCAACAGTTATGTAAACAATTTATTCAGCTTTCTGGAGAACGTTAGATCATGTAAATTGGCCTTACCAACTAAAGATACAATTGATTGTGTGGCAGGGGGTGTTTTCGCCCTTTTGTAAAAGTGAAAAAATTGTAACTTGGTTCAGATATGAAACGTAATTCTGTTCTAAGTACGGTGAGTTAAGTAATCTTTTCTTTGATCTGTATTTATCAAATTAACATTTTCAAATGAAGTCAAGGGGACTTCAGTTTTTGTTTTTAAAGTCTCTTATATAATAATAATATTGATTTACATAATAAATTAATATTGGTGAGATACTGTGCATAATAATTTATAAAGTTCATTGCACGACTGTTTTCTTTCAAAGTGCATTGAAACAGAATTAAGTTACAATTTTTTTTCACTTTTACAAAAGGCCGAAAACACCCCGTCACACAATCAAGTGTATCTGTAGTTTGGTAAGGCTAATTTACATGATCTAAAGTTCTCCAGAAAGCTGAATAAATTGTTTACATAACTGTTGAAAACAGAATGCCATATTTATTAATTTTCATTTTTAATTATCTTTTTAAGTTTGTGAATTTTGGGTTCAACATTTTCTGGGTCACCCTGTAATTGCAAAGAAATATAGATATTATCATATATATAATACGGAGTTGCCGATTTTTGTACGGAGATGTTCTCCCTTTCCGCACCTTTGATTGACTTCAAATTTTCGGTGGCGAGTGCGTATGGGTCCCACAATTGTCCAGTTTATGTTTGATTTTCTTATTTTGGGTTAGATTTCGTGAAATCGAGGTTTTTTAGCCCGTTGCTATGTTATTGCTACGCGCCGCGTATACGCTGGACACGCCATGGCGATGGCCGGCGCACCGTACGCGTAATCGGGCGATCGCCGGCGCACACGTAATCGGGTGATTACCGGCGCACGCGTAATCGGGAGATTACCGGCGCACGTGTAATCGGGAGATTACCGTCGCACGCGTAATCGGGAGATTTACCGGAGCACCGCGTAATGGCGCACACGGGTTAGTGACGCAAAACGTTAGTTTGTTATGTGGTAGAGTAAAGGCGGCAATCATTCGTTGCTCCGTTATAGTGCAAACCCTTTAGTACAAGGAAACGGCATGATGAGACAACAACAAGTAAATCATATAGCCAGGGTATACAGGAACCCCTTTGAAGGAACTGGGAGCAAGGCCGGCGCAAACCTTATCAGGCGCAAACCGTAGACCTATCGAGGATAACATGTGAAATAGTGACAAGGAAAATGCATTTATATGACAGTGCCTTGATCCAATCGCGGACCCATCCACAAAGCGGGTCACAACGGGGGCAGGCGCGCTATATAAAAACATCATATAGGCCAGATATGTGATATCTTATTATACATGGGGGATAGGCCTATAATTAAACATGGGGGATAGGCCTATAATTAAACAAGGACCTGTTAAATAAAGGAACTGTTAGAGCAAACTATGCATGATAGAAATACACTTACGTTTAGGCCTACTGGAGAGAAATAATTTAATATCAATAGGCCGAAAAATAAAAAAACTGATGGCTAACAGTAACACTGAACTGGGTACAAAGTGATCATGGTGAGACCCCGCTCCCACCAACTATGAAAGACCCACTATAAAACTTAAGACCCCATTAAATAAAACCAGTGGCACGTGTTCTATGAGGCAACTTTTAGGGGGTTGTGAAATCTAGGCCTACACGTGTGTATATGAACACATGGGGTAGGCCTGTCTTGATTATTAAGGGTACCCTGGGAACCTGGAGTATGGGTATGGAATATTAGGGCACCTGTGATAACTGGATTTTAAGGATGTATGGGGTATGGCCTACCTGATCAAAGACACCTCCCTGAGTGGTTATTTCATGTCTTATTATGGGATACCTATTATGATAGATAGCGTTTCTGGGTAGGCTTAATATGATCCCTGGATGTTTAAGGGCGCCGTTGCACCGATATTAGGATTAAGGGCACCTGGAGTATCAAGGATCTCTTGCTATTTCACAATAGCATACGCTTTGATCATGTTGACGACTAACCGTACACCATCTTCTATACCATGTATACACTCTATGGGGTATCTGGGGTAGGTACAATTTTGTTTGGGTGTACGGGGTAACTATAACAAAATAAAATAAAGGATGGCTATTAAACACTGAACTGGGTGGGTACAAAGTGATCATGGTGAGACCTCGCCTCCCGCCAACTATGAAAGACTCACTATAAAACTTAATAAAGCCACTTAATAAAACCAGTGGCGTCGCGGACCTAAATCTATTTAATACGTATGTGTTCTATGAGAGACTTGGCAAATTTAGGGGGGGGGGGGGGGGGGGGGGGGCGTCCGCGAAGTGGGTTGTGAAATCTATCCTGTCTGGATTATTTATAAGGTTATACCATGGGTACCTGGAGTATGGGTATGGAATATTAGGGGCACCTGTGATAACTGAATTATAAGGATGTATGGGATAGAGCCTATCTGAGTGGTTATTTCAGGTCTTATTGTGGGATACCTATAATAATATTTAGCGTTTCTGGGTAGGTGTTATTAATATCCTTAGATTATTAAGGGGTGCCGTGGCACCGATATTAGAAGGGCACCTGGAGTATCAACGACCTCTTGCTATTTCACAATAGCCTATACGCTTTGATCATGTTGACGACTAACCGCACACTATGTATACACTATAATGGGGTATGGGGTTGGTACAACTTTTTTTGGGGGGGGGGGGGTGTATGGGATAACTATAACATTGTTTCTCTCCTAAATGGGGTATTGAAATTGGGTCCGAGATTCAAAGATATCACAAAACTCAGATTTCTGTGAACAAAGTCTATTTCAAATGAAAACAATTATTCAGGGATCTACAATTTTGAACTCATTACCTATGTCCATTTTGCAACAAAGCATGAAGGTATCTAATTAAGATAATACTCAGCTAGCGAGTGCCCGAGCGTAGCGAGGTACGCCGCTAGTCTTATATATAATACGGAGTTGCCCATTTTTGTACGGAGATGTTCTCCCCTTTCCGCACCTTCGATTGACTTCAAATTTTCTGTGCGGGTGCGTATGGGTCCCACAATTGTCCAGTTTATGTTTGATTTTCTTATTTTGGGTTAGATTTCGTGAAATTCAAGTTTTTTTAGCCCGTTGCTATGTTATTGCTACGCGCTGCGTATATGCTGGACACGCCATGGCGATGGGCGGCGCACCGGGGCACGCGTAATCGGGTGATCGCCAGCGCACACGTTATTGCGCGGAATACCGGCGCACGCGTAATGGCGCAAACCGTAAGGTGCACACGCGTTAGTTGCGAAAAGTGTAGTTAAAGGAATGGTGTGAGCAAATATCATCTATGGTAATTGCACTAACGTTTAGGCCTACATGCCTACTGGAGAAATAATTTAATATCAATAGGCCGAAAAATAAATAAACGGATCGGATGGCTCACAGTGCTGAACTGGGTACACAGTGATCATGGTTACGGTGAGACCCTGCCCCCACCAACTATATAAAAGACCCACTATAAAACTTAAGACCCCACTAAATAGAACCAGTGGTGTCGCGGACCTATTTAATACACGTGTTCTATTGGAGATTTGACAACTTTTATGGATGGGGGCGTCGTGAAATCTAGGGTCCCGTGACCCCCCCTCCTCTTCCGCCGCCTCACTAACTACCCACTATACAACTCAAATCCTAGGCTTACATAATATGAACACATGGATTTTTAAGGGCAACATGGGTACCTCACCAACTATAAAAGACCACTATAAAACTTAAGACCCCACTAAATAGAACCAGTGGTGTCGCGGACCTATTTAATACACGTGTTCTATTGGAGACTTGACAACTTTTATGGGATGGGGGCGTTGTGAAAATCTAGGGTCCCGTGACCCCCCCCCCCCCCCCTCCACTCCTCTTCCGCCGCCTCACTAACTACCCACTATACAACTCAAATCCTAGGCCTACATAATATGAACACATGGATTTTTAAGGGCACATGGGTACCTGGAGTATGGGTAGAATATTAAGGGCGCCCGTGATAACTGGATTTCAAGGGTGACCCTTGACACCCCCCTCCTCTTCCGCCGCCTCACTAACCACCCCATTATAAAACTGGGTACCTGAAGTATGTGGTAAGTCTGTGATAACTGGATTTTATAGGAAAGGACCACCTGATCAAAGATACCTACATGTGAGGGTTAGTTCATATCTCATTATAGGATACTTATAATAATATTTAGCGTAGTCTAGCTAGGCCTTATTAATTTAGATCCCCTGGATTATTACGGGCACCGTGGCACTGATGGGCAGCTGGAGTATCAAGGACATAAACTCTTGCTATTTCACAATAGATCATGTTTATACGCTTTAATGACAACTTATATTATAGTACTTCAGCTAGGTAATATGAACACATGGATTATAAGGGCACATGGGTACACCTGGAGTATGGGGTGGAATATTAAGGGCGCCCTTGATAACTGGATTTCACTGGATTTCAAGGGTGACCCTTGACACCCCTCCTCTTCCGCCGCCTACGGCACCTGTGATACTGGATTTTAAGGATGTGTGGGGTAGGGCCTACCTGATCAAAGACACCTACCTGAGTGGTTATTTCATGTCTTATTATGGGATACCTTTAATAATAGTTTCTGGGGGTATTATTAAGGGCGCCGTGACACCGATATTAGGATTAAGGGCACTTGAGTATCAAGGACCTCTTGCTATTTCACAATATAGCTATAATACGCTTTGATTATGATGATGACGACTTACCGCATTTATTACATGTTTACACTCTATGGGTATCTGGGATATGTACAACATTTTTGGGGTGTACAGGGTAACTATAATATTGTCCCCCCCCCCTCCCCCCCCCCCCCCCCCCCCACCCCCCCCCCCCCCTAAATAGGGTATTGAAATTGGGTCCGAGATTCAAAGATAGCACAAAACTACAAAACTCAGATTTCTGTGAACAAAGTCTATTTCAAATGAGAAAAAAAAGATTCAGGAATCTATAATTTTGAACTCATTATCATTATCTATAATTTTGAACTCATTATCATTATCTATGCTAATTTCGCTACAAATCATGAATGTATCTAATGTGTATCATAATTTACTCAGCTAGCGAGTGCCCGAGCGCAGCGAGGGTACGCCGCTAGTTATTATATTTACTGTAAAATGTATTTTTCTCACTTTGCATATTTTGACCAATTTTGCTTGTTTTTATTTTTTGCGCATGCTGATGTTAGCGTGAAAAGCGCGAAAATAAATGTAGCACTTAAAGGGACACAATGTCATGTTGAATTTTTTAACTTTAATTTTAATTTTACGTTTTGTTGTACAAAGAGGGCTGATTTTTCTTAATCCTTATAGGTGTAAGTTCATACATGTAATACAATTGTATAAATATACAAATCCCAGTTTTTATTATATATTTTTGTAATTGAGGGCGCTGCCTCCCCCACATCTCTAAATGCCCCTTTAAATGTCCACTAGCTTTTATAGTACCCCTCATCGCCATTTGTTCCAACATTGGGTGATATAGGAATCAGTATGGTGACTTATTGGACTTAAGTCATAATTTTTGATGACTTTTGTTGTTTAGATTGCTTTGCTATGTACGAATTTCCCTTCATTTCTGAGTTCATTGACCAGTTTCCCAATACTACATGTAATCTTTTTAATCTTAACCCCCTGAGAACTACCGGCCGATTGGTCAGAAAGATAGATACATCATTTATTGCGCCAATCAGAGACAGTGTTAGAATAATTGTATCCCTGATAAAGATTGGAGTGAAATTTTTTACAAGCTGCATTTTAATTGGCTATTCAAATGAGTATATCTTGCAATACACCAATCAGACCCACATGTAAGATAGGCCGGCAGTGCCCAGGGGTTAAAAGGCAATGTGCCATTTGTTGTAAAAATCTTAACAACACACTATAACACAATATAATCTTACAGAGGTATTTCTTTATGAAAGCAAATTCAATTACCCTTAAGACCCCAATCACCATTCTCATTCACTTTCAGTACATACACCTTTTTGTTAGGCCCCTTGCAATTAAATGTGAGTTTACTGTTGTGTTTTTGAAAAGCAGGACGAGGTGACTATTTAATATTAATATTGTAATATTTTGGGGTAAAGTCACCTGATTTAATATTGTCGGCGTTGTTAACTATTATCCAAGGTTCAAATACAATTCAAATGCTGTTAATTATGTCCTACCACCACCTACTGCTTGGATTTGCATTTTGTTTCTTTTATAAAGGAGTCTACTCATATTTGCATCCCTATTTTGAATATTAATGAGATATTCGAATAATGTTTGTAATTTTTTGTTTCTCGTTTTGCTAGCTCGGAGAATTTTAAAGATCGTAAACAAACCTGAAATATTACCCAGAATGCACTAGGAAACTCCAAGAAGTTTTTGATGTGACGTCATGCGCTGAAGCGATTGCGCAGTAATCAATTGCCGTGCCTACGAAGTTGCTTCAAATGCATACATTTCAATACAAAGCGCCAGTTGCAAGTTTCGTGCAGAGTTTTTTTACTTCCCAGAAATGTTTTTCCAACCCGGAAGTATTGCAATGCGGCTCATCGGCTAATTTATCGTCAGAAAAGTGTTAAAAAGCTTATGAAAAAGCTGTAAACAATGAAATAATGAAATATTTTTAAAATATTACATATATCACGCGGGTGACTTTTGGACGCGCGCGGGCAACAGTAAACTCACATTTAATTGCAAGGGGCCTTATCCTGGTTCCGAGGGAGGGAGGGGGGGGGGAAGTATTCAGGATATATTTGATATCACACCAATTGCTTTATTGATTATGGAAAATTACTTACATTTCCGGTAAATGGTAAATATATTAGTAAATTTTGTACTTTTAAATGGAGTACAATTTAGGGTTAATTTTTCACCCCCCGTGCAAATTAAGAATAAGTCTTTCAACGTTAAATTAAATTCTTTTCAGGTTTTTTTGAACTTGGTATGTATCATGATCTTAGCTTTAACATACTGTAAAAGTGGAAATTCAGGATATATTTGATATCCAACCAATTGCTTTATTGATTATGGAAAATTACTTACATTTCCGGTAAATAGTAAATATATTAGTAAATTTTGTACCTTTAAAAGGAGTACAATTTAGCTTTTCATTTTGGTGGTGGCACACACACCCCAACCAAAAACATTTGAGAATAAGTCTTTCAACGTTAATTTAAATCTTTTCAGTTTTTTGAACTTGGTATGTATCATGATCTTAGCTTTAACGTACTGTAAAAGTGGAAATATTTGCGCTGCATATATTTTCGCGCTCGAATGAGTTACCGCGAAAATAATAACACAAGAATATATTTCTTTAGCATGTAGGTATATGTGATGAAACACCAAATCACAAATTTAAAAACACACAAAAAAATTAATAACATGAAATTACCAATTTTACAGTAGGCCTACATAATTGGATGGTCAGTTGTGGTTACGTCCCCTCCCCCAGATTTTGGTTTTTAAATTAAAATGGAATATGCTGATTTTCCAGAGATTGTGCTTTATAGTTTCTGTTCTCCTAGAATTATTATACTTTGACGTTCATCAAACCAAATGGCTAGCTTCACTCACCTTCATCTTGGTATAACAACAGTAAATGAACAAATCTTCTATTCACTGATTTCAGCAAAGGTTCATCGATTTTTGAGTAAAATTTGAGATTTGGTGTTTATGAGTATTCTGTTTGCAAGTAAGAGTCAACAATAATAAATTGACATATTGTGTACCTTTCATTTGACCTTTAATAGCATTTATTCCTATAGAGAGAGCATTGTATTGTAAATAATAGGTCTCAAATTAGAATTGGGTAATGAGGAATCTGTTGGGGTGGAATTTTATACAAATGTGAATTGGCCACGCTCGGGGGTGGGGTGGGGTGGGGTACTTAGTGGATATGATGTCATGGGGGATGTGCATGCCAGCTATTTTGGTAAATGTTTGGGTCTAAAATTCTTTAATTTGCTGTTTTTCACTGAAATCTTAGCCAAATCTGTAGGGTAATTATGGGTCTCTGGTAAACATATGGGTCCATTTTCGTATCTGAGTCCCACCCCCCCCCCCCCCCCCCCCCCCCCCCCCCCCCCCCCCCCCCCCCCCCCCCCCCACCCCCCCCCCCCTCCATCCCTGAGCATGCTCATGTATGACTTGAAAAAGCCCTACCCTCAAGGTTGGGGAAAAACAAAACATCTTTTGGAAAATAGAAGAAACTAAGTCATTTTGTGAGAAAGAGGGAAGGGGATAAAGAGTAGGGAAGAAGTAAGTTAAGGGAAAGCGTTGGTGGGAAGGATAATATTAAAAAAAAGTTGGATACAATGGGGAGAAAAGAGGAAAATTGTTGGTGAATACTGAGTACCTGAGGGGAGGGGGGACAGACAATGCTTAAATCAAAAAAATACTGTAAAACATTTAATTTCGTTAGGGATGTGGGTTCACAAAATTAAATACCCACATAATTGACAAGTTTCCATTAAATGTAACAGTTGAATATCAGATTCGCGAAATTAAATGTTCGCTAAAATAGCAGTTATTTTAAATTTAACAAAATAAAGTATCCTCGAAATCAAGTGTTATACAGGTGTGGTCTTACAATGACCTTTTTGTCATATTTTTGATATCCCTCTTTCAATATGAGTCCTCCCCCTCCCCCGGTAGTGGAATGGGTACATTTTATTCTAGCTAGTGCTTACAAATTCAAATTAGAAAGGTCTGTTTACCTGACCATATAAGTCCATATCAGTTTTACTTGATACAAACTTTTCTTTTTCTGTTTATTTTTTATTCTTTTGAGGGGCAGGGGGGAATATGTGCCTTCCTGGCCTTAAAGCTGTCAGAATTAATATTCACATTTTATTTTTAATGTCGAATTTTGAAAGAGATCAAGGTCATAAAACTGCGACTGCCTAGGGCAATAGCGAGGGGAGGGGAATAATTATATGTTGTATATATGCTATAAATAAATAAATGCGTAAACTTGTTTAAAAAACTGTAAACTCGTAATTAAGAACTAGCAGATAATGAAGATTGAAAAAGGTCAGTTATCTCTGGTCAGTGCCCTTCACCATATTATGGTTATGAATTATTCTATGCACCATGAGTGGTATTGACAATAGTCCTGCAGTTATATTATTAAAGTCAATCTCTATATATAGCTATAATTTCACATTGTTCACATTTTATTTCTGCTCTTTTCAAGGTTGCGTAGTGTGCTCGAGAAAACCAAAACACAAAGATTTGTCTCAATAAAAGATAAAGATCATTATTTACTTGTTTGCAACACAACATTTTTGGGCTTAACAATTTAAGTTTTTCAATGGTTTCAATAGAGAAAATATATAGAAATAAATACACTTGGATAAAATTACTACATAACCATGGTAACCAACTTTTGGGATAGATTGGGGTCTTATCAGATTAAGTTGTGCTGGAGGGTAACTTATTATAAAACAGGGCTTGTGAAATTGACCCTTCAAAACATACACTTTGATTCGAGAAAAAAAACCAGACTGTTTCAGACATTCCAAATGTTTTTACTATAGTTGAATCAGTTCCAAATTGGCGAGAAATATCCGTATTTATATCTCCATGAAATATGTATGTGTCACGCATACCATTCACAGTGCACCACAGTGGCATATAAGCCCAGCAGGCCATGCCCACCCCCACCCCTATTGAATGGCGGAAGGACCTTTGTGCTTTTCCCCAAATTGTGGAACTTTTTACCAGGGGGGGGGGGGGGGGGGGGGGGGGAGATTCGGCGAAAGTGCTTTATACCAGTATATCTACCCTTTTTTCAACAAAAAATTGCAACAAAAAATGTTTGAAAAAAAATACCAACAGCATTTTTTACACCTTTTTTACTTATGAAGGAATTTGGGGATTGGGGAGGGGGGCGTTCGCTCCCCCACCCACCCTGGTTACGGGCCTGAGGAGGAGTCGTTGAAAGGAGTAGGGAGTAACTTGTGTAATAGCATTTCGATCTGTGCATCCAGTTATCTTTTTAGAATCATTGTTTTTAAGTATATAGAATATTTAACATCAGTTGGAGGGATCACATCCTAAACAGCATGGTATATGGTGATATCCCCCCCCCCCCCCCTATATGAACATCAATAATCAGGCAGCGCCGTTTATGTTTCGCTGACCACTTTAATTACTAAGGTTTTGCAAGGTAAAATAACTAACTATTCTTTTTTCATTTGTTTTTGTGTGGTTTTTCTTCAGGTGCAAAATATGACAACCAATCCACAGTGGTATCAGGAAATCCCCGGTAGCAAAAGGGAATGCCCCTCTCTCATCAGGGAATTCCCCTGACCAGCCTCAGGAATTGATGAAGGAAGTCTTGTGATTGGTTTCATCGGTGGTTGTGTATTATTCCTCGGTATCATTGTACTGTCAACGGCTGCCTGCATCCTACTGCATCCTAAGACGCACCAACAATCGATATAGACGGATTAACAAGCAGGCCTTGTTACGCAATGATTTGATATAAGTAACGAGAAAATTTGCTTCAGAAGTTGTGATTTTATTATAAGGCTATAATAAGAGAATTGTATCCCCTGTAGCAAGTCTGCATTTCATTTGTGAAGCAATTTCAACCGCATTCAGGTGTTTTTTATTGGCATGTCTTTTGTATTGACATCAAACATTTTGTAAAATCATTTGCCGTTTTTTGCAATTTGTTAAAAAGAAAATTAAAAAATGTCAAATATTTTGGCAAATATTAAAAGAAATCCACAGTTGTTGGTTGAGAAATTGATATAAAAATTTAAAAACACTGCCCCCCCCCCCCCACCCCAAAAAAAACCCCAAATAGCCTTTTTCCCTTGCAAGGCGTAATACATGTTTATCCAAAGAAGATGATAAAAAACTTTATTAACAATCCCGCTATTTACTCATGCAGTAGACCACTTTGCACATGGGAATGGGTTGTCATATAAACACAAAAGTAATGGTTCTTGGGATAGTCGTCCTTAGCAACTTTATATTATTATATCAGATTTATTTATGTGTTTAATTACCAGACCGATCCAATCGGCCATATGCAAGGTTTGGGCGTTCAATATCTGACAAAGTTTTTTTAATAATTACTTCATATACAGTATCTCGTTTAGGGACATTAGCTTAAGAATAGATGATATATCTATTTATAGCTGATAGACGTCAGTGCCAATGTTGCCTTAATTGTTTCTATTAAAGCTGTTAAAACCTAAAACCAAATCTAGATAGGAAAAGTCCCAACACATTTAGCCATGTACTAGAAAGGAGGATTTAAACCATCGGCTTTCTCTGTTCAGTTCAGTCAAATGTTGTCTTAATTTTTTTATTATAGTTGTTAAAAACCTACAACCAAATCTAGATAAGTAAAGTTTTAACACATTTAACCATATACTAGAAAGGACGATTTGAACAGTCAACTTTTTGTTTGAAGTTCTTCAATACTCATCAATAGCCTTGAAAAGGCAAGTCTTGTTCTAGGCATAATCGTTGAATCGTTACAGGATCTAGGGTGTCCAATAACAGTTTTATCACTACACTCAGGGCATTATGATTGTATTTAAAATGAAAGGATGTAAAGATTATTTCTTGTATATTTATAAAGTGTTGTGATACATCTTATCTAAAATACTAAGAGTGATGTTTTACATAATTTTGGGACATCCTGTAATTCTGGTTCAAACCCTAACCCGAGCAATATTCCATCACTCAGTACTTTCTGTGATAATTGTTGATTTGTATTTTGTGTAAAATTCAAAGTGTGTCTTTTAATCTATAAATTACCCATTTTGTCAGTCCACTACTTCGATTGAGCATTAACTTAAGTTGAGACATTTCTACTTAGTTCTCTGGGTAAATAGAATGATCTGATTATTTATCTTCCCCCAGAGTAGTAGCCGCTGCACATAACCATTGAATAACAACAATATGTGCTTCTGACTGGAATCGAAATGGCAACCTTTGAACCATTGAGCTACAGAGGCAATTGGCAGAGGCGCGCAAGATTAAAGCTGAACACCCACTATAATCAAAACAAATAATTGTCGATCATAGCTTCATGATCTGAATGCTCGCGATCCAAAGGTTGAACGCAGTCTTGCAATGCACTGCATTCCAAAACCACAGACGCACCAGCCGCCGCGATACGCACCAGGCGCATGGGACCCTGATGTAATCGTGACGCTATGATCGCCAATTACAACAATTATTTGTTTTATTATTGAAGAGTTTGTCATAGACGAACTGGTCATAACTTGATGACAGACAGACTGTATACAGAGTTAACATGGAGGAATTGTAACTGTGTCAAATTCCTAAGAGAACTGAATGTGGCTAGCTACACAGAGTGGGAGCATATATGCCTTTTATAGACAACTTCAAACTGAATACCTATAGATTATAATCTTGCGCTTCTCTGCCAGTTGCCTTTGTAGATCTATGGTTCAGAGCGTTGTGGATCTAATGCAAAGGTTGCTGGTACAAATCCAGTCAGAAACACATGGTGATGTTTTTTGGAATAGTTATGTGCACAGGGCTGCTCTGGGGAAAGATAAATAACTGAATCATTAACTTCAGTGGAACTAGGCCAACAAAAATAACAAGTTTGTTTCCAGTAGCAAGCCTGAAAAGTCAATTGCAAAATGCTTTTAGTTTTGTTTTGTTTTGTTCAAATTCATAGTGGAGATTCACTTGAAATGTTTATATTTAGTCAAATCTGTGCATTTTTGTTACTCGTATACTCGCTTAATGTTATATTTCATTGTGGATCTTCACTTTCGTGTTTGCCGTATGTGGCCAATCTCCATCTTGAAACATGTTGGACACAATTTCGACAAAAGATGGCGCCCTAACAATATTGCAAGAATTAAGCGTCTCAGTGAAATGTGCGCACACTACTGGTAACAAACTTGTTTTTTATTTGGCCTTATAGAATACCCTTGTACATCACAAAACAAGCCTATTGCAAATTCTTCATTGTTTGTCCAGCCCAACTCTAAGAATATAATACACATACAGGGTGTGTCAAAAAAAGGTGTCCCATGAGTTATTAGAAAATTAATTAAAAATACATCCCATGTTTTTATGTTTTAAAACATATACCGTTGGTAAGCCCTATTAGTCTTCTATCAAATTCACATTGAATTTAACCACCTAACCACCGAGATACGATAAATTCAGTAACAAGAGTGTGAACCTACTTGGGCCACTTTTGAACAAGATAATGACTTTCAACTGAAGAAAATGCCTTTGTGATTCCGATGATGATTATAGGATATGTCAATGTATTGTTTAAAATACATCTACAATTAAAATTCAACTAACTATCAAGATTTAGTACTTAGATTGTTTTGTTTTGATTATGTTCAATTACAAACTGAATGGCAATTTTAATAAAAGAGTTCCCTGCACATCAAAAGTACCAAAGCAGAATTTGACATGCCTGAGTTGATTTGCCATAATTTGATAGCAAAAGCTCCAAAAAAATCATATGACACATTAGAGATTAATGTACATGATTATTAGTACTTCACGTATTTCTCATGGCCAAAAAAAAATTGTGTTTCACATGAGACGCTTTTTTGACACACCCTGTACACGCCCTGTATATATATGTTAATTAGCAACAAGATGTATGTAGTTTCAAATAGTTTGTTTCTTTTGATGAAAATAATATGCATATAATTGTTTGATATTATTTTTAAAATTTAATTTAAAACACACATTGTGGAAAATGTGATTTCTTAATGATAAAGATAAGCTTAGAATACATTCGAATTAATGAGACCTGAACGATGGATTTTCATTAAGACGACGATAAAAACATCTTGTTCTACTGTTCTAAAAGTTTCGAATTGTCACCTTTTTTTTTTACAAAATCGTTTTAAAAAATCTTTTTTGAAATCTTTTGATTCTTTTTTGAAAAATTCAAATGTTTTTGAAATTCACCAACATTTTTAGAGGAAAAAAACCAATCCCCAACCGACCAACCCTTCCTGAGAGGTCCGTTTGCCGGTAGAACGGAGGAGTTTTTTCTGTCGCCTAATTAAGCTAATTGTCCATGAGTGGGCAGGCACTGACACTTTAATGACGTTATTATTCTATTTATATTGTAATTATTTAGGTTAATATTCCCAAAATATAAAATAGGATTTTATCTCTAGGTAGATTTGGAAAACTAATTATCTGTGAATCTTTGTAATTCTTTTTGATAATATTTTTGTATTAAGATTTTCTTTCTTGGTCAAGTTTGACACGTAATTGTGCTAAAATATAAACAGAAAAGAGATAATAATAGGTTTTTCTTCAGTGAATATTTGTAACATTTGTTTGAAATGGTCAATTCAATATGCTATTTTTACCTAATGTTGTTGTTCTTTTTCAAAACATTTGAATACAAAGATTGGTTTCTGCCAAGTACCACCATCGATTTTGTAATTGCATGTCTTAGACTCTATAAATAAGTATCTCTTCATCTCCATAGTAACGACCCTGTGATTGAAGGTCAAATGTATAATATAGTATAGTTTGAAATAAAAAGTGTATTCAAATAGTATATTATATTAGTATATTATATTGGAATGTAGTTCCATAATGCTGGTCATAAATGATATGGATGATGAATTTGTTATTATAAATTATTATGTTTTTGTATGACACATGGTAGGTTTTGTTTAGAGAATAAATTTTGATTTCATCAGATGGTTTAATTATTAAAAGATGATTTGATATAACGCAATAAGGATAACATTGTTTTTGTGTTTCGTGTTAACTTGATATTTTTTGAAGATCGTAAAATTGCTATCGTCCAAATACAGTCACATTGCTATCTTCCAAAAGTAGTAAAATTTATATTTCCAAAGATAGTCAAATTGCTATATTTTAAAAGATAGTAAAATTTCATTCTACCAACAAAGATGGTAAATAATTAAATTGCTGTCTTCCAGATATATTAAAAATTTTATCTTCCGGAGATAGTTTAATTGATATCTTTCAAAGAATTTTTAAATTGATATCTTCCAAGGATAGTAAAATTGCTGTCTTCCAAAGATAGTAAAATTGCTTTTTTCTAAAGATAGTAAAATTACTATCTTCCAAAGATAATAAAATTGCTTTTTTCCAAAGATAGTAAAATTACTATCTTCCAAAGATAATAAAATTGCTTTTTTCCAAAGATAGTAAAATTACTATCTTCCAAAGATAATAAAATTGCTTTTTTCCAAAGATAGTAAAATTACTATCTTCCAAAGATAATAAAATTGCTTTTTTCCAAAGATAGTAAAATTACTATCTTCCAAAGATAATAAAATTGCTTTTTTCCAAAGATAGTAAAATTGCAATCTTCCAAAGATAGTAAAATTGCAATCTTCCAAAGATAGTAAAATTGCAATCTTCCAAAGATAGTAAAATTGCAATCTTCCAAAGATAGTAAAATTGCTACCTGCCAAAGATAATAACATTGCTATCTTCCAGAGATAGTGAAATTGCTATCTTATAAAATTGCTGTCTTCCAGAGATAGTAAAATTGCAATCTTACAAAGATAGTAAAATTGCTACCTGCCAAAGATAATAACATTGCTATCTTCCAGAGATAGTGAAATTGCTATCTTATAAAATTGCTGTCTTCCAGAGATAGTAAAATTGCAATCTTACAAAGATAGTAAAATTGCTACCTGCCAAAGATAATAACATTGCTATCGTCCAGAGATAGTGAAATTGCTATCTTATAAAATTGCTGTCTTCCAAAGATAGTAAAATTGCTACCTGCCAAAGATAATAACATTGCTATCTTCCAGAGATAGTGAAATTGCTATCTTATAAAATTGCTGTCTTCCAGAGATAGTGAAATTGCAATCTTCCAAAGTTAGTAAAATTGCTACCTGCCAAAGATAATAACATTGCTATCTTCCAGAGATAGTGAAATTGCTATCTTCCAAAGATAGTAAAATTGCTACCTGCCAAAGATAATAACATTGCTATCTTCCAGAGATAGTGAAATTGCTATCTTATAAAATTGCTGTCTTCCAGAGATAGTAAAATTGCAATCTTCCAAAGTTAGTAAAATTGCTACCTGCCAAAGATAATAACATTGCTATCTTCCAGAGATAGTGAAATTGCTATCTTATAAAATTGCTGTCTTCCAGAGATAGTGAAATTGCAATCTTCCAAAGTTAGTAAAATTGCTACCTGCCAAAGATAATAACATTGCTATCTTCCAGAGATAGTGAAATTGCTATCTTCCAAAGATAGTAAAATTGCTACCTGCCAAAGATAATAACATTGCTATCTTCCAGAGATAGTGAAATTGCTATCTTATAAAATTGCTGTCTTCCAGAGATAGTGAAATTGCTATCTTCCAAAGATTGTAAAATTGATATTGTCCAAATATAGTCAAATTGATATTTTCCAAAAATAGTAAAAATTTATATTTCCAAAGATAGCCAAATTTCATTCTACCAAAGATAGTAAATAATTAAATTGCTGTCTTCCAGATATGTTAAAATTGTTATCTTCCAGAGATAGTATTATTGATATCTTCAAAAGATTGTTAAATTGATATCTTCCAAGGATAGTAAAATTGCAATCTTCCAAAGATAGTAAAATTGCAGTCTTACAAAGATAGTAAAATTGCTTTCTTCCAAATATTGTAAAATTGCTATCTACAAGAGATAGTTCAATTGTTATCTTCTAAAGATAATAATTTTGCTATTTTCAAAAAATAGTATAAAATGCGATCTTCCAAAAATAGTAACATTTATATTTAACAAAGATAGTAAATTGCTATCTTCTAAAGATAGTCAAATTACTTTTTTCTAAAGATAGTTCAATTGCTTCTCCTAAAGATAGTAACATTGCTATCTTCCAAAGATAGTAAAATTACTTATTTGCAAATATAAAATTGTTATTTTCCAGAGATATTGAAATTGTTATTTTCCAGAGATATTGAAATTGTTATCTCCAAGAGATATTGAAATTGTTATCTTCCAGAGATAGTAAAATTGATATCGTGATATCTTCCAGAGATAGCTAAATTGATATCTTCCAAAGATTTCTTTTAAAAAATATTTTTGATTTATTCATCACAGCACATCACCAATAATTATTTACAGCAAAACACATCAAATTATATAAAATGTTAAAAGAATTGAGTTACATTAGAATAAAAGCTACATTTACAAAGATATTCAATTTTTTATCTTCCAAAGATAGTCAAATTGCTATCTTCCAAAGATAGTAAAATTACTATCTTCCAAAGATAGTAAAATTACTTATTTGCAAATATTATAATAAAATCTCTTCCAGAGATAGTAAAATCGTTATCTTCCAGAGATAGTAAAATCGTTATCTTCCAGAGATAGTGAAATCGTTATCTTCAAGAGATAGTAAAATCGTTATCTTCCAGAGATAGTGAAATCGTTATCTTCAAGAGATAGTGAAATCGTTATCTTCCTGAGATAGTGAAATCGTTATCTTCCTGAGATAGTGAAATTGTTTTCTTCAAGAGATAGCGAAATCGCAGAGATAGTGAAATCGTCATCTTCAAGAGATAGTGAAATCGTTATCTTCAAGAGATAGCGAAATCGTTATCTTCACTATCTCTTGAAGATAATCGTTATCTTCAAGAGATAGTGAAATTGTTTTCTTCAAGAGATAGCGAAATCGTTATCTTCAAGAGATAGTGAAATCGTTATCTTCAAGAGATAGTGAAATCGTTATCTTCCAGAGATAGTGAAATCGTTATCTTCAAGAGATAGTGAAATCGTTATCTCCAAGAGATAGCGAAATTGTTATCTTCAAGAGATAGTGAAATCGTTATCTTCCAGAGATAGTGAAATCGTTATCTTCAAGAGATAGCGAAATTACTATCATATTTCATATCCAGCTGTCGACTTGTCAAGAAGGTTGCAATACCTTGTCTCCGCTTCTTTCATGGTCTTCAGGTATGTTTAAAACAACGATAATTGTAAATTATTGTGTCTAGTAGAATAACATTAAAGGTATATTATGTGATCTTTCCATGGAACGCCCTCAACATCGAAAAAAAAATTGAAAGCAGATTTTCTTGCAGATTTACATTTCTGATCATAAATCGTACATACATTCCAAGATACAGGGCGATACGATTCTTAATTACTTCAAAATCATGGTTTTAGAGTGAAAATAAACTGTCGGATATCCGACAACTTATTTTATTCTAGTCTAAATTCACTCTAAAACCATGATTTTGAGGTAATTAGGAATCGTATCGCTCTGTAACTTTGAATGTATGTACGATTTATGATCAGAAATGTAAATCTGCAAGAAAATCTACTTTCTAAAAAAAATCATGAATAGAGGGCGCTCTCTGGAAAAGATCACATAATATGATAATATGCCTTTACGAGAGGCGACGAAAACCTTTTTTTCCCGCATTTTAAACATTTTTTCTGTTACAATAGTTTTTTTATTTCTTGAAAATCGTTGATTTTTTGGGATACATTTTGGTAATTTTTGGAATTAAAACTTAAAAGTGAACATTTTTGAAAATTTCGAGAAAAAAATATTTAAAATTCATCAACATTTTCATGATTTTTTTTGAAAACAAAATAAAAAATCCCTACCGATCTACCCTGCCTGAGCGGTTCGTTTGCCCGTTGAACAGTTTTTTCCCTGTTGCCTTCATAGTAACTTACATGCTTGATTTCAGACAATTTGTTTACATTTCATCACAGGGTGTCGAATCCGTTTGAAAAAATTGCTATATTTATATAATATTGGATGGCTTTGAGGTTGATACATTCTTGTATACCCGAAAATAAGACATCCAATATTATTATTATTATTTATATCAAGCTTTAACCCATAATTGCGTTGCGTGTCTGTTGGTTTAATTGTATTTGCAGAATCTTTGTTCCGCAAAAGTTCGTTAAAATCATCATCACTTAGAGAGAAGCGAATCTCCCGGGATCCCGGGAGATTCGCTTCTCTCTAAGTGATGATGAGTCTGCTGCGGTTCCGACATTTTGCCAACTTGTTGATTTGTTGTTTTCGTAGTGGTTCCCCACGTAAGCCTGCTTCATTAAACCGATAACACGTATTTGCGAAACCCATGCAATCAGCGAAAATTAGTCTCGACTGCATGCTTAATAAACGCTAAAGTTGCGTGAGCTCCTTTGTATACAATAGTATAGACGAATATTCGTAACGAACAAATAATGGGTATGAGACTAAAAAATATTGGACGGCAATATTTTTAGAATATTGGATGCATCCGGGTACTTTGGTTAAACAATATTGAATACACAGTTTTATTGTACCGTTAAAAAGCCTGATATAAATAATAATAGTTGATATGTATTGATATACTGAAATTTCGATCAGTCATGGTACAGTATGATCAAGACAGAAATAAACAAAGGGTTTTAAATATATTTTAGCATAATGTTAAAAGTCTGGCATAATTCTGGAATAACCTCCACATCCTATATAATGTGCTGCAATCACGCAAAATGAGTCATTATCCAATCCTCTGATTATGCTTGTCGTGACGAGTGTGATTACTTCCGGTCAGTTTTCCAGCAGAATGTCCCCAACCGATTAGTAGACTAGAGATTTAGACGATGACCAGCGAAACTGTCAGCATAAACACTTCTTGCTTATCTGGCTTATTCATCAAAAGGCATGTTTGACAGGACAAAAATTCGAGGCTTGCTTCCATATTTGCAATTATTTCGACGATAAACGCGAAAGATAAAGCATTTAAAAGTCAGTAGACGCAGACTCTAAACTATTCTTTGCATTTCCATTAATTGGCACCTTAGTATTCTCAGCAACCTTATCGAATCCACTATTAACACGACCTTCTGCAGACGTCTTCTGGTTGTTAGCAACCCCAACTTCCGTTTCCGGTTGAGGACAAGATCCGTTCTCTGCTTGGCTGGCACTTTTGACACTAGGCACAATCATTCCGCATTCTTTGCAGGCGTTTTTATCTTTCTCCGGAACGTGGATTTTACCCGGATACTTGTTCATAATGACATAGATCAAAGTCACAAGCGTGCCATATCCCATTGTGAACATGGCAACCATGAGTGGGATTCTTGATATCAAATCAGCTTCCGGTTGTGGGAATGCAAATTGCGCAATCACAGTACCAAGAAGTGAGTTTTGCGCGCCAGTTTCTAGCGCAACAGTTACAGCAGATATGTTGTGAAGACACGTGGCTTTGGCAATTAAAAACCCCAGAATAGACCCGACAATGGGGAGTAGAAGCGCCACGAACAGGATCTCCAATGGTGCATAAAAGGCGTACAGATTTGCGGGTATACCGAAGCTGGCTCCAATGAGAATCATAATCATAGCGATTATCCGCAGAAACTTCCCTAGTAACGCGGCTAATTTTGGCACTTTATAGTAGAGAATCATGCCGAAGAAGACCGGGATAACTAGCATGATTATTTGAACTGATGCCGTTCCATACGGAATCGGGATAGCTTCAGTCGCAAAGCGGGATCCATAGATGTATAAGTTTGCGGGCATTGCTCCCAGAGCAATCACAGTAGAGCACATTGTCATGGTGATGCTAAGAGTTAAATCGCAGTCTAAAAGCAGACTATAAATGTTGCTAACCCATCCTCCCGGACAACATCCAATTATGACCAATCCCAACGCAGCTTCGTTTTCCAGTCGCAGCAACTTGGCCAGACTGAACGACAGCGCCGGCATGAGAATGAACTGGCAAAGCAGTCCAATTACAACACCATATGGTTGTCTTAGTTTTGACCATATGCTCTCCCAGTTCATGGTTGAACCCATTGAAACGTAAGATAATATTAACCATACTACGAGGACGTAACTGAAAGCTTCAACAAGAGCCGAAGGTTTGCGTTTAACCTTCACGATGTGTGGTGTAATTTCCATATCTGTCTGCTGCTGGGTCTCAGTATTCCTAGATGCAAGTATCAGCTCACTTATGCCGACAAATTTCCCTGTCACCCATATTCTAATTGTGATATTACTGACCACGTCAAGGTCTTGGGTTCTATTCCCTTTGAAATCCAAAGGTTCTTGTTCGCCAACCTGTAAGTAAAATGTGGCATTGTCCTGCACCACAAATGTGCCGGGATGAGCGCTGCGTGCTGCAAGGACGACGTTCTTCTCAATGCCTGTGATGTTAAGCGTAAACAAAGCATCCTCACCCTCAGTGACGAATAAAGGTCCTTCAGGCTCCCGATATATTGTCATCTTAGCCTCCACATCAGTCTTGCTTCCAGCCATTATGAGGAACAACACAACTGTTAAAATGTTGAATGAGTCCATCCTTCTTAGCGGTGCAGTCATCGTGGTTATCGTTAACAATCAGCATTCGATTTTTTTACTGCAGAAATAAAAACAGACAGAGAAAGAAACATCAGACACGAAGGATGAAGGGCGTCCTTGTATCAGCGGTTACTTACCAATTGTACGCATAAATAAAGGGCATTACATACGGGTACTACATTATAGAGTAACCGAAAGATTCCAGTATAGTTCACGATGACGATTTAGACGTCATTTATTGTTCAAAGGAATGCCATTTAACATGTTTAAGTTTAGCTGTGACTTGCCCAAAAATAAATCTTGACTGGTCGCTAGTTGCCGGGCTTGTTGCTTGGCCTTATGTACTTTATCTTTGAAGTTGGCTTCAGTTCAACTCGTGAGTGACTTGGTGTTCGATAAGTAGGTTTGCAGTACATGTCAACAACTGGATGTGATCATATCTTATATGGAATAGATGAACTTATATGCAAAAGGTTCAGTTGATGACAGTTATGTAATAATCACTGTCACATCCTACGCCTCTTGGCCCTACTCATATGTGAGGGCGCCATACCATTCACTTGGTAACCAACTAGGGGGGGAGGGGGGCTGGGGTACCGCGCCATTTTGCAATATTTTGCGAAATCGATCGTGGTTATCACGTGATACGTATCGTGGAAAAATAATTTACACTGTTTTAACGAAATGCACTGTGGGATTGTGTTACCAGCCTAAAATCATAGAGGTCGCAAACCCGGTCGCAAACTTGCTTATAATTGAGCCTAGCTATAACAAGCTAAAAGTGACATCTCTGAATGTATTACCAAAGTGTGCAAAGGAGAAATTGTTGGACACACTGGTAAAATGGTTTTACAACAAGTTTTGCTATCATATTATCAAACTGAACTCAAGTTAAATCACTCTATTTATCGAGCAATAATATAATTGTTTACGCATTTTAATTGTTTAGATACAAAGTTAAATAAATCAAGGATACATTTATGATAGATAAATAAATAAAAAGAAAACTATAAACGCATGGGCGGCATTTATAATTGATAAAAATTGACATAACAATGATGTTGCATTAATCTACCATCAAGTTTAAAATATAGAAAAATAAAAGGAATATTCGATCCCGTGATTTCCGATTGCCAACGACATGGCCAACCTACGCACGCCACAGAGATCCACGACTGTTTGTGATAGTTTTATTATTTAACCATGTCCATTTATTTATAACGAACGGATTTTTATTGTGCCATTTTTGCCAAATGTGTGTGTTGCTCTCGCACAAAATGTGTTTGTAATTTGATTATAATCCTTATTTTTAAAAGAACGGTAATTTTTTTTGACATTTTCGAGAAGAAAAAAATGGCATAACTGATACGGTATTACGCCAGCAGTGTGGTGTCCGCGTGCTGGGCAAGCATACAGATGATGCTAAGCAAATCCAGCATATAAAACAAAAGTGTTCCTAATGGGGCTCGAACTCACAACCTTTCGCTCCTCATGTCGACTTTCTATCTACTACACTAACCGTGCTGAATGAGAAAATGCATTGCAAATAATTTATTTATATCATGGGTCATGGGTTAATGCACTGTGTTAAATTCTACAATCCCGGCCGCCACCCTGTTCAAAGGCACAAAAAAGTGGACTTATTTTATGCTTTTTTTGCAATTCTGGGGTGTGTGGATCGTGTTTTTTTTATCAAATTGGTTAGATATCCGTCCATTTTAGAACATCTGAAATTTAAAGTGCACCCACACACCCGGGAAAGTGTGCTGCCAAGGGCATATATTTTGCACGTAAATCAAATACAAAAGTTCAGAAAATCGACCAAAATATGACGTCATGACCATTGCTTCGGGACAAAATGGCGCGGTACCCCCCCCCCCCCCCCCCCCCCCCCTAGGACTTGCCTAATCATGGCCGACACGGTCAACTGATAGTAACATTGTTATGAATAAATACTATGTTCATATTACATCTTATGGAGTACAGAGAGTATTATTTCATGGTGGCAGCAGTGTGGAAAGAAATCCTGCACTAAAATCTTCGCCGTAAGTGAGCATAGATGCAAGAATAAAACTATAAGGTGACATTGAGAGCGGAAGAGTCAAATACTTCTTCTCGGTCGTCTGCACGAATGCACGTAAGCCGTAATCGCCGTAGCATGTATAGCGTCGAGTTGAGTGATCAATAGCTCTGATTTAAAGCCGTTTTCATAGTTGCTCAAGTTGCCTGATCAACCCAAGATTATTGTTGAACAATAACAACATTGTGACGTTTAAAATCCCTGATTTCACGGTACGCAAGGGTCACGCATGTTCGTACAGCCGTTCGTGACAATTCGCCACGCAGTCACGTAGCCACGCACGTTTAGCACGATACGATGGCAGATTTCACGCCACGCATGAACTGGAATGGTGACCCAGATTCGATCTCATTGTTCAAGCAACAATGTAATCTTTATTTTTCTGTAAAAAACGTCAAAAAAGAGAAACAGGTCGATCACATTTTGCTATTTACAGGTGAAACAGGAATTAAAATTTACAACAGTTGGGCACTTGAGGGGGCACAGAAAAAAGACCCAGACATTGTATGGGACAAATTTCATGACCAT
This sequence comes from Ophiura sarsii, assembly GCA_035610835.1. Taxonomy (NCBI): domain Eukaryota; kingdom Metazoa; phylum Echinodermata; class Ophiuroidea; order Amphilepidida; family Ophiuridae; genus Ophiura; species Ophiura sarsii. Next base: position 37,639,830 of record CM069458.1, on the reverse strand, counting down.
ATCAGTCCAAAAAGCAATTTTCGAATTGCCAGGCTTAAATTACAAAAAATATCCCAGGGTAGGTCTACAGATGAGTCATTTGATGCATTTGTGTCACAGAAAAACTTACAAGCGCAAAAATGCAAATTTGTGAATACCGCAGCGCTAGAGGAGCGCGTGTTAGAGCAAATCATTGCAGGGTGCAGCAGCATAAGGTTACAAACAGAACTTCTGGAAAAAGATGAAAGTTACACCTTAAATGAAGCCATAAAATGCGGAAATATGTTCGAAGCTACTGTGCAACACGTAAACGAGCTTGCACATGTTCAAGGTAGAGGGACACCTACCGCGATGTCCATTCACGCTGTCCAGCATATGACATGCGGCAGATGTGGACTTAAACACAACACAGGTATTACAAACTGCCCTGCACAATTCGGCAAATGCGATAAATGCCAGAAAATAGGCCATTGGAGTATGAAATGTCGTACAAGAGCTAATAAAAGGTATGACAATCAACCACGTGAAAGACGCAGAAGCGCGAGTAGGCACAATACACGCGGGCGCGGTAGACGACGAGATTCACCGCATACTAGACGCAGAAGCCCATCTAACAGTATTAACAGTAACACGGAACGCCCAGTAGATCACATGTCGATGAAAACAAATGACACCATGGAGCAACAGCTAGGGGACCTCACTTTTGATAATATCACGGTCGGTCTAATGAACGTGGTGAAGGACGCAGAGGCGTTCACTACAGTAAAATTCAAAAGGAGCAATGAAAGTAACGCAAACCTAAAGGTCAAGTTAGATACAGGGGCCATGGGGAACACCCTACCGATCCGCACATTCCGCAGAATATGGCCAGGGAAATTTGACACCGATGGGTTCCCGAAGGAAGGAATAACCATAAAAAACCAGCCAAGTACAAAGCTCATTGCATACAACAATAGTGAGATACAACATTATGGGGCAATTAACATAACCATAAAGGCACCACATGAAACAACATGGATTACGACAAAATTCTACATTGTGGAAACGGAAGGTCCTGCCATATTAGGATTACCATCTCTAAAACAACTAAAGCTTATCACCATCCACTGTGACATGAGAACACAGCAAATACAAAAGGGAGTACAGGAACCCATTGTAAACACGGAAGACCTGAAGCGTCAATATCCTGATGGTTTCGATAAGATCGGAGACTTCCCGGGTGAGTACCATATACATCTGAATGAAAACGCTGTGATACATGCTCCAAGAAAATGCAGCATCCACATAAGGGACCAGTTGAAAAAAGAGATAGACTAAATGGAAGCCCTAGGCGTAATAAGAAAGATCACACAACCAACAGATTGGGTGAGTAATATCGCCATTTCACAAAAAAAGAATGGTCGACTACGCATTTGTCTTGATCCAAAAGACTTAAATAAAGCAATCAAAAGATGTCATCATAGATCTCCTACCGTTGAAGAAATCACACACAATCTCAGTGGGGCAAATTATTTCAGCAAGCTCGACGCGAAAAACGGATATTGGTCGGTGAAGCTTGACAAAGAAAGCCAACTTCTAACCTGTTTCAATTCGGTTTTCGGTAGATATGTATACCAACGGATGCCATTCGGTCTAGTGATGTCACAAGACGTATTTCAGCATAAGATGGATCAGTTTCTAGAAAGCTGCCCAGGAACTATGGGTATCGCTGATGATATCATTGTATATGGCTCTACAGAGGAAGAACACGATAAAAACCTCCACCATCTCATGCAACAAGCCAATTCATTCGGGCTGAGTCTCAACAGTGAGAAGTGCGCCATCAAAACCAACCAGATACACTTCTTCGGTGTGGTGTACGACAAACATGGTGCACATCCTGACCCAGCAAAAGTTGAGAGCATCAAATCTCTACAACCACCGCAGAGTAAGACGGAAGTTCAAGAATTCCTTGGGATGGTGACATATCTGGCACCATTCATACAAAATCTATCAGATTTGACCGCAGACCTACGCAACCTACTCAAAAAGGATGTAGTGTTTGAATGGAACGCATCACACACTAGATGTTTCCACAATATCCGAGAGAAGATCTGCGAGGTTTCAACACTACAGTACTTCAACCCAAACAAACCAACTGTTATTCAGGTTGATGCATCCATGCGCGGTCTTGGCGCAGCGCTGTTACAGGACGGTAAGCCTGTCGCTTTCGCGTCAAAATCGCTCAGCGATACTGAGCAGAGGTACGCAAATATCGAGCGCGAGCTCCTAGCAGTTGTTTTCGGTTGTGAAAGATTTCACACATATGTGTATGGAAAACACTTCACTGTTGAATCTGATCACAAGCCACTAGAAATGATCCAGAAAAAGGCACTCACTGCAGCACCTCCACGATTGCAAAGAATGCTACTTCGTCTGCAACAATACAATGTAACAGTGACGTACCGCCCAGGCAAAGAGGTACTGTTAGCGGATGCATTGTCTAGACTACCGAGCGCACACAGTGCACACATGTTACGGCCCAATACGTGCAAAAGCCCAATACGTGCAAATTTGCACGTATTGGGCTTAAATAGAAAAAAATGACAAATAAATTATTCTTTGGCCCAATACGTGCTAAAAAAAATTTGAACTCTAAATTTTGAAAATATTCTATTAGGCAACCACTCTCCCTCTGAAAGCTTCAAACAATGACTATGTTTAGTCGACCCTGCTTGGTTCGACCAGAAGTAAATTGGTCCAAATGTTTAAATGGCTGTAAATGGTCAATAATGTTATGTTGAAGCTATTCCAGTAATAAAGCACCCTCCCTCTGAAAATTTTTAATCAAAAGCTACTGAACTCGACTTACGTCCAATTCGTCCCGACATACCCATGCCCCTCTAATCAGTAATATTAAATTCAGCTTGAAATCTCTTTAATTTAACTTACACCCTCCCTCTGAAAAAATTAAATCATAAGCTACTGAACTCGACCTACGCCCATTTCGTCCCGACATACCCATGCCCCTATAATCAGTAATATTAAATTCAGCTTTAAATCTCTTTAATTTAACTTACACTCTCCCTCTGAAATATTTAAATCATAAGCTACTGATCTCGGCCTACGTCCATTTCGTCCCGACATAACCATGCCCCTATAATCAGTAATATTAAATTCAGCTATAAACATCTTTCTTTTAACTTACACCCTCCCTCTGAAATATTTCAATCGTACCTTGAAATATTTCAATCGTACCTTGAAATATTTCAATCGTACCTTACAAAACTCGACCTACGTCCATTTCGTCCCGACATAACCATGCCCCTATAATAAGTAATATTAAATTCAGCTATAAATATCTTTCCTTTAACTTACACCCTCCCTCTGAAATATTAAATCGTCCAACAATTGACTCGACATGAAATGTTGAACAAAAAATATTGGGCTTAGGTTTCTTAAATATAGGTAACAAGACGATTTTTTCGACAGATTGAAGGTAATAAGACATAATAGAAGTCATATATAAACTAAACAGATGTTTCTAGATCATTTTTCAAAAAAATATTTTTTGTTGTTGCACGTATTGGGCTGAGGTTGAAATTTTCTTAAATATCAGTAATAAGACGGGTTTTTCGACAGATTGAAGGTAATAAGACATAATAGAAGTCATATATAAACTAAACAGATGTTTCTAGATCATTTGTCAATTTTTGTTTGTTTTTTGCACGTATTGGGCTGAGGTTGAAATTTTCTTAAATATCAGTAATAAGACGGTTTTTTTCGACAGATTGAAGGTAATAAGACATAATAGAAGTCATATATAAACTAAACAGATGTTTCTAGATCATTTTTCAAAAAAATATTTTCATTTGCACGTATTGGGCTGAGGTTGAAATTTTCTTAAATATCAGTAATAAGACGGTTTTTTCGACAGATTGAAGGTAATAAGACATAATAGAAGTCATATATAAACTAAACAGATGTTTCTAGATCATTTTTCAATTTTTTTTTTTTGTGCACGTATTGGGCCGAGGTTGAAATTTTCTTAAATATCAGTAATAAGACGGTTTTTTCGACAGATTGAAGGTAATAAGACATAATAGAAGTCATATATAAACTAAACAGATGTTTCTAGATCATTTTTCAATTTTTTTTTTTTTTTTGCACGTATTGGGCTGAGGTTGAAATGTTCTTAAATATCAGTAATAAGACGGTTTTTTCGACAGATTGAAGGTAATAAGACATAATAGAAGTCATATATAAACTAAACAGATGTTTCTAGATCATTTTTCAAAAAAATATTTTCATTTGCACGTATTGGGCTGAGGTTGAAATTTTCTTAAATATCAGTAATAAGACGGTTTTTTCGACAGATTGAAGGTAATAAGACATAATAGAAGTCATATATAAACTAAACAGATGTTTCTAGATCATTTTTCAAAAAAATATTTTCATTTGCACGTATTGGGCTGAGGTTGAAATTTTCTTAAATATCAGTAATAAGACGGTTTTTTCGACAGATTGAAGGTAATAAGACATAATAGAAGTCATATATAAACTAAACAGATGTTTCTAGATCATTTTTCAAAAAAATATTTTCATTTGCACGTATTGGGCTGAGGTTGAAATTTTCTTAAATATCAGTAATAAGACGGTTTTTTCGACAGATTGAAGGTAATAAGACATAATAGAAGTCATATATAAACTAAACAGATGTTTCTAGATCATTTTTCAAAAAAATATTTTCATTTGCACGTATTGGGCTGAGGTTGAAATTTTCTTAAATATCAGTAATAAGACGGTTTTTTCGACAGATTGAAGGTAATAAGACATAATAGAAGTCATATATAAACTAAACAGATGTTTCTAGATCATTTTTCAAAAAAATATTTTTTTTTGCACGTATTGGGCTGAGGTTGAAATGTTCTTAAATATCAGTAATAAGACGGTTTTTTCGACAGATTGAAGGTAATAAGACATAATAGAAGTCATATATAAACTAAACAGATGTTTCTAGATCATTTTTCAAAAAAATATTTTCATTTGCACGTATTGGGCTGAGGTTGAAATTTTCTTAAATATCAGTAATAAGACGGTTTTTTCGACAGATTGAAGGTAATAAGACATAATAGAAGTCATATATAAACTAAACAGATGTTTCTAGATCATTTTTCAAAAAAATATTTTCATTTGCACGTATTGGGCTGAGGTTGAAATGTTCTTAAATATCAGTAATAAGACGGTTTTTTCGACAGATTGAAGGTAATAAGACATAATAGAAGTCATATATAAACTAAACAGATGTTTCTAGATCATTTTTCAAAAAAATATTTTCATTTGCACGTATTGGGCTGAGGTTGAAGTTTTCTTAAATATCAGTAATAAGACGGTTTTTTCGACAGATTGAAGGTAATAAGACATAATAGAAGTCATATATAAACTAAACAGATGTTTCTAGATCATTTTTCAAATTTTTTTTTTTTTTTGCACGTATTGGGCTGAGGTTGAAATGTTCTTAAATATCAGTAATAAGACGGTTTTTTCGACAGATTGAAGGTAATAAGACATAATAGAAGTCATATATAAACTAAACAGATGTTTCTAGATCATTTTTCAAAAAAATATTTTCATTTGCACGTATTGGGCTGAGGTTGAAATTTTCTTAAATATCAGTAATAAGACGGTTTTTTTCGACAGATTGAAGGTAATAAGACATAATAGAAGTCATATATAAACTAAACAGATGTTTCTAGATCATTTTTCAAAAAAATATTTTCATTTGCACGTATTGGGCTGAGGTTGAAATTTTCTTAAATATCAGTAATAAGACGGTTTTTTCGACAGATTGAAGGTAATAAGACATAATAGAAGTCATATATAAACTAAACAGATGTTTCTAGATCATTTTTCAATTTTTTTTTTTTTGTGCACGTATTGGGCCGAGGTTGAAATTTTCTTAAATATCAGTAATAAGACGGTTTTTTCGACAGATTGAAGGTAATAAGACATAATAGAAGTCATATATAAACTAAACAGATGTTTCTAGATCATTTTTCAATTTTTTTTTTTTTTTTGCACGTATTGGGCTGAGGTTGAAATGTTCTTAAATATCAGTAATAAGACGGTTTTTTCGACAGATTGAAGGTAATAAGACATAATAGAAGTCATATATAAACTAAACAGATGTTTCTAGATCATTTTTCAAAAAAATATTTTCATTTGCACGTATTGGGCTGAGGTTGAAATTTTCTTAAATATCAGTAATAAGACGGTTTTTTCGACAGATTGAAGGTAATAAGACATAATAGAAGTCATATATAAACTAAACAGATGTTTCTAGATCATTTTTCAAAAAAATATTTTCATTTGCACGTATTGGGCTGAGGTTGAAATTTTCTTAAATATCAGTAATAAGACGGTTTTTTCGACAGATTGAAGGTAATAAGACATAATAGAAGTCATATATAAACTAAACAGATGTTTCTAGATCATTTTTCAAAAAAATATTTTCATTTGCACGTATTGGGCTGAGGTTGAAATTTTCTTAAATATCAGTAATAAGACGGTTTTTTCGACAGATTGAAGGTAATAAGACATAATAGAAGTCATATATAAACTAAACAGATGTTTCTAGATCATTTTTCAAAAAAATATTTTCATTTGCACGTATTGGGCTGAGGTTGAAATTTTCTTAAATATCAGTAATAAGACGGTTTTTTCGACAGATTGAAGGTAATAAGACATAATAGAAGTCATATATAAACTAAACAGATGTTTCTAGATCATTTTTCAAAAAAATATTTTTTTTTGCACGTATTGGGCTGAGGTTGAAATGTTCTTAAATATCAGTAATAAGACGGTTTTTTCGACAGATTGAAGGTAATAAGACATAATAGAAGTCATATATAAACTAAACAGATGTTTCTAGATCATTTTTCAAAAAAATATTTTCATTTGCACGTATTGGGCTGAGGTTGAAATTTTCTTAAATATCAGTAATAAGACGGTTTTTTCGACAGATTGAAGGTAATAAGACATAATAGAAGTCATATATAAACTAAACAGATGTTTCTAGATCATTTTTCAAAAAAATATTTTCATTTGCACGTATTGGGCTGAGGTTGAAGTTTTCTTAAATATCAGTAATAAGACGGTTTTTTCGACAGATTGAAGGTAATAAGACATAATAGAAGTCATATATAAACTAAACAGATGTTTCTAGATCATTTTTCAAAAAAATATTTTCATTTGCACGTATTGGGCTGAGGTTGAAGTTTTCTTAAATATCAGTAATAAGACGGTTTTTTCGACAGATTGAAGGTAATAAGACATAATAGAAGTCATATATAAACTAAACAGATGTTTCTAGATCATTTTTCAAAAAAATATTTTCATTTGCACGTATTGGGCTGAGGTTGAAGTTTTCTTAAATATCAGTAATAAGACGGTTTTTTCGACAGATTGAAGGTAATAAGACATAATAGAAGTCATATATAAACTAAACAGATGTTTCTAGATCATTTTTCAAAAAAATATTTTCATTTGCACGTATTGGGCTGAGGTTGAAATTTTCTTAAATATCAGTAATAAGACGGTTTTTTCGACAGATTGAAGGTAATAAGACATAATAGAAGTCATATATAAACTAAACAGATGTTTCTAGATCATTTTTCAAAAAAATATTTTCATTTGCACGTATTGGGCTGAGGTTGAAATGTTCTTAAATATCAGTAATAAGACGGTTTTTTCGACAGATTGAAGGTAATAAGACATAATAGAAGTCATATATAAACTAAACAGATGTTTCTAGATCATTTTTCAAAAAAATATTTTTTTTTGCACGTATTGGGCTGAGGTTGAAATGTTCTTAAATATCAGTAATAAGACGGTTTTTTCGACAGATTGAAGGTAATAAGACATAATAGAAGTCATATATAAACTAAACAGATGTTTCTAGATCATTTTTCAAAAAAATATTTTCATTTGCACGTATTGGGCTGAGGTTGAAATTTTCTTAAATATCAGTAATAAGACGGTTTTTTCGACAGATTGAAGGTAATAAGACATAATAGAAGTCATATATAAACTAAACAGATGTTTCTAGATCATTTTTCAAAAAAATATTTTCATTTGCACGTATTGGGCTGAGGTTGAAATGTTCTTAAATATCAGTAATAAGACGGTTTTTTCGACAGATTGAAGGTAATAAGACATAATAGAAGTCATATATAAACTAAACAGATGTTTCTAGATCATTTTTCAAAAAAATATTTTCATTTGCACGTATTGGGCTGAGGTTGAAGTTTTCTTAAATATCAGTAATAAGACGGTTTTTTCGACAGATTGAAGGTAATAAGACATAATAGAAGTCATATATAAACTAAACAGATGTTTCTAGATCATTTTTCAAAAAAATATTTTTTTTTGCACGTATTGGGCTGAGGTTGAAATGTTCTTAAATATCAGTAATAAGACGGTTTTTTCGACAGATTGAAGGTAATAAGACATAATAGAAGTCATATATAAACTAAACAGATGTTTCTAGATCATTTTTCAAAAAAATATTTTCATTTGCACGTATTGGGCTGAGGTTGAAATTTTCTTAAATATCAGTAATAAGACGGTTTTTTCGACAGATTGAAGGTAATAAGACATAATAGAAGTCATATATAAACTAAACAGATGTTTCTAGATCATTTTTCAAAAAAATATTTTCATTTGCACGTATTGGGCTGAGGTTGAAATGTTCTTAAATATCAGTAATAAGACGGTTTTTTCGACAGATTGAAGGTAATAAGACATAATAGAAGTCATATATAAACTAAACAGATGTTTCTAGATCATTTTCCAAAAAAATATTTTCATTTGCACGTATTGGGCTGAGGTTGAAATGTTCTTAAATATCAGTAATAAGACGGTTTTTTCGACAGATTGAAGGTAATAAGACATAATAGAAGTCATATATAAACTAAACAGATGTTTCTAGATCATTTTTCAAAAAAATATTTTCATTTGCACGTATTGGGCTGAGGTTGAAATTTTCTTAAATATCAGTAATAAGACGGTTTTTTTCGACAGATTGAAGGTAATAAGACATACACTTTTTAATAAAACAAAATCTAAGACCAATGGCGAAAATCTGGTCAAAATATTCACATTTGAAGCAGCAATCAAAGTGTTTTTTTAGGGATTTTAGTACCCCTGCACCCTGGCCCGCGGAAGGTTATGGTGGTGCACCCTGGCCCGCGGAAGGTTATGGTGGTGTGTACCCATAACTACGAAGCATTAGTAATTTCAACCTACAGAGGGGGCTGCAATCTACCGCACAAGTGTCAGATGCAGACGATGCTGGACACATGCCTATTCACGAATATTCAAAGTTAAATTATGCGTACGGTACGAGGTTACATAATACTTGCTCAAGTGAATGGGACGAACACTAAACAACCGGATTAAATTCAAAAAATGATTCTGACACGCGAATTGGTTTCAATTTTTATTATTCAAGCTTTATAACAATATATTTCAGGAACGTTTTATGGGCCATTATAAAAAACTAGACATTTTTGCGAGTTTGGAACAAGATGGCTTCATAAACGTTTCAGGTCCATTTTAGTGTTAAAATAACAATAAATAAATTAAAAATTAAGGCTTTTCAATAAAATAATTGTCAAAAGTACACACCAAATCGCACCAAATGGGTTCGAAAATTGAAAACAAATCCAATTCCGAGGGGGCACATTACTGACTCGCCCTGTCCGCGTTACCGCGGCTAGCGGTGATTCTTGAAAGTGCGGGTCACAAGTTGAATGGTCTAAAACACTTCAGGCCTATCATGATTCATCACCACAAAATAACCGATATGATTGGTGATAACACAACCTCGTATCTTCTGACAACGGCTCAAATTAACATGCTCACATTCTAGCTTCAAGCTCTCAGACATTGGCTTATTAATACTGAGCTAGACTAACTCCACGATTAGTCCCATCAAATATTCACATGTTATAAGCCTATGTGGTCTGATTGTCCCATCATGACGAGATTTCACAAGAGCGGATCATAAAAAATAAAAAAATATGCATATTTAATAACAACTATATAATACGGTGCAGCCTCCAGAGCGGTGGGGCGGGCTTTATGTAGTAGACCTATATACCTATACGTGTTTAGAGTCCCGGCTCCCGCAATATTAATACCGGTATGTGTTTTTTATCTTTTGTGTTTATTAGCCTTCATTTTAACGTTAAATCCCGGTCCCCATATCAGCCGGGCATATGGATGTCCCAGAAATGATATGATTTGTAATTTTAAATTGATTAAGCCGGGACCATCAGGGTTCAAAAAGTCCATAAATATGAATCGTGAACTTGAACTTTTGAACTTATAATTGATCAAGAGTAAGACCATCACCACAATTTTCACTAGACGTCAATAATGCCACTTTCCACGCGGCAGGCGTCTGGAGACGACATTTCCAAAATGTCACAAAATGTTTTATAAGTCAGAAATATTGAATTTCTTTGCCATATATGCATGTAATCACCGTGAAAAAAATGCATTAAGATAAGTGCAAACATGCCTAGTATTGGTTCAGTTACCCTTAAGATAGACTTTGGAAGCTAAATGTGAAAGGTTTGAAAATTCGGTTGTGTATAATTATGGCAAATCAATAGCGGCGTGGAAAGTGTTAATAAACGGTTTGCTGATTTTCAGGGGCGTAACTAGGTATTTCAATTGGGAGGGGGCATCAGGGGCAGTGGCGTAGCCAGGGGAGGGCCGGTAACGTCGTGTCGGTTGAGATTGGCACTGTCGGTTCATTTGACCAAAGGAATCATGGAAATATGATTGGCAAAAGTACACAGATGAAACAAATCTGTGCTATTTATATAACAAGAAGACGATAAGGGACCGTTCATAAGTTCCACCGGAGGAGGGGCGGGCAGAAAACAGGGGGTCACATGGTTTTTACTTGACAAAAAGGGGGGGGGGGCCTCACACGTTTTTTTCCTAATGGGCCATACTGTTTTTTACCGTTAATATCCAACAGCTTCCGGGGGCTTCGCCCCTGGACCCCCACAAAAAAAACCCATAAAATTGTATCCAAAATGTTTGAGATCGGCACTATATCGGTTCATTTGACATGGAATTATGATGGTCAAAAGTACACAGATCATGGAGTTTTTTCGCGGCATTTTTTCGCGCACTACGCGCGCATGTGTCCACAAAATCCAATCTAATCTATTGGGTACAAGCTTGTTTAGAGCCAAAATGTACCTCAAGGCATAGCAAAAAATAGTGTAAAGTCCTAAATTTTAGCCAGTGGCGTACCGACCGGGGGGCAAGTTGCCCCCCCCCCCCCCCACGGCTCCAAATACCGGGACGCTAAATTCGCAATACCGGGACGCTAAATTCGCATAAGAAGAAGAAAAATAGGTCCTAGGCCGAAAACACTGAGGATTGGGCATTATTTGTTGAGTGTTGTGCTTTTTGGACTGCGAAATTTTATGACCGCGCAAAATTTTGTAACCGCGTGCGAAATTTTTTGACCGTGCGAAATCCCCCCCCCCCCCCCCCCCCCCCCCCCTCACTTACGTGAAATTCACGAGGTGACTGACTGGGAAAACATTTGGGGCAACCTTTTACGAAAATTTACGCCACTGTCGGGACGACATACTTCTGCCCCCCCTGGCTCACATGCCGCGGTACGCGCCTGATTTTAGCGCGAATTTCTTTAGTCAGAACAATCTTGTCGGTTCACTATATATCATTTCTTGCCCGTTCCCCCATGAAAAACCTAGCTACCCCACTCTTACTTGGCTTTGACGTACTTGGTGACATCCTGCATATGGGGTCATAATCAGGGGCGGACTGGCCACTGTGGCGTTGTGGCGATCGCCACTTGGGCCGCTTGGTTTTGGGCCTCTCAGGGCCGGTTACTCAAATTTTGTGGCCGTGCGAAAATTTGTGACTGTGCGAAATTTTGTGACCGTGCGAAATTTTGTGACCGTGCGAAATATTTTGACCATGCGAATTTGTTTGACCCTACCCCCCCCCCCTCCCTCTGTATTGATTGTTACGTATTGGGCTCAACTATTTGACTTAATTGAAAAAGTGGCAAAAAAAAGTCATTCGGCCCAATACGTAACAGTGAATATACTTAAAAGGTTTTGAGGGAAAAAAAATCAAAAATTAATTTCCTTTCTTTTTTTCACACTCCCTCCCTCTGTATTGATTGTTACGTATTGGGCTCAACTATTTGACTTAATTGAAAAAGTGGCAAAAAAAAAGTCATTCGGCCCAATACGTAACAGTGAAAATACTTAGAAAGTTTTGAGAAGAAAAAAAAAATCAAAAATTAATTTCCTTTCTTTTTTTCAAACTCCCTCCTCCCTCCCTCTGTATTGATTGTTACGTATTGGGCTCAACTATTTGACTTAATTGAAAAAGTGGCAAAAAAAAAGTCATTCGGCCCAATACGTAACAGTGAAAATACTTAAAAAGTTTTGAGGAAAAAAAAAAAAAAAAAATGAATTTCCTTCTTTTTTTCACACTCCCTCCCTCTGTATTGATTGTTACGTATTGGGCTCAACTATTTTCGTATTATAGAACCTTAATTATTTTTCGGACTATAGAACCTTCGGAATATAGCACCTTATTTTTTTCGGATTATAGAACCCTTCGGATTTTAGAACCTTCGGACTAAAGAACCGTCGGACATGTCACCCACAGCCCAATATGTGCAAACAAATTATTTTTTTGAAAAATGATCTAGAAACATCTGTTTAGTTTATATATGACTTCGTTATGTCTTATTACCTTCAATCTGTCGAAAAAACCGTCTTATTACTGATATTTAAGAAAATTTCAACCTCAGCCCAATACGTGCAAAAAACAAAAAAAAATTGAAAAATGATCTAGAAACATCTGTTTAGTTTATATATGACTTCTATTATGTCTTATTACCTTCAATCTGTCGAAAAAACCGTCTTATTACAGATATTTAAGAAAATTTCAACCTCAGCCCAATACGTGCAAATGAAAATATTTTTCTGAAAAATGATCTAGAAACATCTGTTTAGTTTATATATGACTTCTATTATGTCTTATTACCTTCAATCTGTCGAAAAAACCGTCTTATTACTGATATTTAAGAAAATTTCAACCTCAGCCCAATACGTGCAAACAAAACAAAAAAATGAAAAATGATCTAGAAACATCTGTTTAGTTTATATATGACTTCTATTATGTCTTATTACCTTCAATCTGTCGAAAAAACCGTCTTATTACTGATATTTAAGAAAATTTCAACCTCAGCCCAATACGTGCAAAAAAACAAAAAAAATTGAAAAATGATCTAGAAACATCTGTTTAGTTTATATATGACTTCTATTATGTCTTATTACCTTCAATCTGTCGAAAAAACCGTCTTATTACTGATATTTAAGAAAATTTCAACCTCAGCCCAATACGTGCAAATGAAAATATTTTTTTGAAAAATGATCTAGAAACATCTGTTTAGTTTATATATGACTTCTATTATGTCTTATTACCTTCAATCTGTCGAAAAAACCGTCTTATTACTGATATTTAAGAAAATTTCAACCTCAGCCCAATACGTGCAAATGAAAATATTTTTTTGAAAAATGATCTAGAAACATCTGTTTAGTTTATATATGACTTCTATTATGTCTTATTACCTTCAATCTGTCGAAAAAACCGTCTTATTACTGATATTTAAGAAAATTTCAACCTCAGCCCAATACGTGCAAATGAAAATATTTTTTTGAAAAATGATCTAGAAACATCTGTTTAGTTTATATATGACTTCTATTATGTCTTATTACCTTCAATCTGTCGAAAAAACCGTCTTATTACTGATATTTAAGAAAATTTCAACCTCAGCCCAATACGTGCAAAAAACAAAAAAAAATTGAAAAATGATCTAGAAACATCTGTTTAGTTTATATATGACTTCTATTATGTCTTATTACCTTCAATCTGTCGAAAAAACCGTCTTATTACTGATATTTAAGAAAATTTCAACCTCAGCCCAATACGTGCAAATGAAAATATTTTTTTGAAAAATGATCTAGAAACATCTGTTTAGTTTATATATGACTTCTATTATGTCTTATTACCTTCAATCTGTCGAAAAAACCGTCTTATTACTGATATTTAAGAAAATTTCAACCTCAGCCCAATACGTGCAAATGAAAATATTTTTTTGAAAAATGATCTAGAAACATCTGTTTAGTTTATATATGACTTCTATTATGTCTTATTACCTTCAATCTGTCGAAAAAACCGTCTTATTACTGATATTTAAGAAAATTTCAACCTCAGCCCAATACGTGCAAAAAATAAAATAATTGAAAAATGATCTAGAAACATCTGTTTAGTTTATATATGACTTCTATTATGTCTTATTACCTTCAATCTGTCGAAAAAACCGTCTTATTACTGATATTTAAGAAAATTTCAACCTCAGCCCAATACGTGCAAATGAAAATATTTTTTTGAAAAATGATCTAGAAACATCTGTTTAGTTTATATATGACTTCTATTATGTCTTATTACCTTCAATCTGTCGAAAAAACCGTCTTATTACAGATATTTAAGAAAATTTCAACCTCAGCCCAATACGTGCAAATGAAAATATTTTTCTGAAAAATGATCTAGAAACATCTGTTTAGTTTATATATGACTTCTATTATGTCTTATTACCTTCAATCTGTCGAAAAAACCGTCTTATTACTGATATTTAAGAAAATTTCAACCTCAGCCCAATACGTGCAAAAAAAAAAAAAAAAATTGAAAAATGATCTAGAAACATCTGTTTAGTTTATATATGACTTCTATTATGTCTTATTACCTTCAATCTGTCGAAAAAACCGTCTTATTACTGATATTTAAGAAAATTTCAACCTCAGCCCAATACGTGCAAAAAACAAAAAAAAATTGAAAAATGATCTAGAAACATCTGTTTAGTTTATATATGACTTCTATTATGTCTTATTACCTTCAATCTGTCGAAAAAACCGTCTTATTACTGATATTTAAGAAAATTTCAACCTCAGCCCAATACGTGCAAATGAAAATATTTTTTTGAAAAATGATCTAGAAACATCTGTTTAGTTTATATATGACTTCTATTATGTCTTATTACCTTCAATCTGTCGAAAAAACCGTCATATTACTGATATTTAAGAAAATTTCAACCTCAGCCCAATACGTGCAAATGAAAATATTTTTTTGAAAAATGATCTAGAAACATCTGTTTAGTTTATATATGACTTCTATTATGTCTTATTACCTTCAATCTGTCGAAAAAACCGTCTTATTACTGATATTTAAGAAAATTTCAACCTCAGCCCAATACGTGCAAATGAAAATATTTTTTTGAAAAATGATCTAGAAACATCTGTTTAATTTATATATGACTTCTATTATGTCTTATTACCTTCAATCTGTCGAAAAAACCGTCTTATTACTGATATTTAAGAAAATTTCAACCTCAGCCCAATACGTGCAAATGAAAATATTTTTTTGAAAAATGATCTAGAAACATCTGTTTAGTTTATATATGACTTCTATTATGTCTTATTACCTTCAATCTGTCGAAAAAACCGTCTTATTACTGATATTTAAGAAAATTTCAACCTCAGCCCAATACGTGCAACAACAACAACAAAAATTGAAAAATGATCTAGAAACATCTGTTTAGTTTATATATGACTTCTATTATGTCTTATTACCTTCAATCTGTCGAAAAAACCGTCTTATTACTGATATTTAAGAAAATTTCAACCTCAGCCCAATACGTGCAAATGAAAATATTTTTTTGAAAAATGATCTAGAAACATCTGTTTAGTTTATATATGACTTCTATTATGTCTTATTACCTTCAATCTGTCGAAAAAAACAATCTTATTACTGATATTTAAGAAAATTTCAACCTCAGCCCAATACGTGCAAATGAAAATATTTTTTTGAAAAATGATCTAGAAACATCTGTTTAGTTTATAATATGACTTCTATTATGTCTTATTACCTTCAATCTGTCGAAAAAACCGTCTTATTACTGATATTTAAGAAAATTTCAACCTCAGCCCAATACGTGCAAATGAAAATATTTTTTTGAAAAATGATCTAGAAACATCTGTTTAGTTTATATATGACTTCTATTATGTCTTATTACCTTCAATCTGTCGAAAAAACCGTCTTATTACTGATATTTAAGAAAATTTCAACCTCAGCCCAATACGTGCAAATGAAAATATTTTTTTGAAAAATGATCTAGAAACATCTGTTTAGTTTATATATGACTTCTATTATGTCTTATTACCTTCAATCTGTCGAAAAAACCGTCTTATTACTGATATTTAAGAAAATTTCAACCTCAGCCCAAGGGAGCACAACACTATGTCGCGTCCCATTGACTTTACACGGCGAGTACTCCATATTCAAAACGCTGTAAATCCCCAGATCTGAAATCTACGCATAGATTTGGGTGAAACCCGACTTCAGCATTCACCATTTGTGGTATTCCCGTTTCGTGTGGAGCACCGGTTATTTACCTTAAAGGGAGCACAACACTATGTCGCGTCCCATTGACTTTACACGGCGAGTACTCCATATTCAAAACGCTGTAAATCCAGAGTGCTAGTGACTAGATCAATGAAATTTTGATATGTTTTAGAACCATCCGTGTTCTTTAACATATCTTAATATGAACTACAAATCATCGTCAAGATTTTTTGATAGAAGTCGGCGAAAATAAATGGTATGATTATGCGAGTCAATATTCGGTTATTTCCCGTTCATGCACCATGTGTGTAAATCGGCCCGTTATTTATATTTCAGCTAAATTCATCGAATTTTCTGTTCTAAACATTAAATATATAATCCATAAAATCCATAAAACACAAATTTGATATCATTACCTCTCAAATTGATGCCAATTTTGCACATTCATTTGGTCAAAAGGAACTATTATCGTACTCAAGTTTTGCCGGAAGTGCCGCGCAAAACCGACTTAGTGGTGTGCTCCCTTCAAGGTGACACTTTTGGTCAAAATCATTAAAAATTTGATATCAACTTGTTCAGCACAAAATTTTGAATAAACTAGCCAGATATCATGTCAATCGAACACTCCGTTTTTGAGATATGCTCAGATTGCGGAGAGCGCATCTTGCGTAAAATCACTATATTCCGGGTTTTTTATCCTAATCGGACGCACGTTCTAGGCCTACACTCAACATACTCAAGTAAATTCAACTTTTTTGAGTGAAATCCGGGGTGCAAATCCAACCGATTTTGATTTTGATCAGTCACTGATAATGTTGAACTAACATAACAACTGAAAAAGTCACATTTAATGTATAAAAAAGAGCACCCCCCCCCCCCTGGTCCTTGTTAAACCAAACAATTTTGGCATAGTGCGATATTTAAACTGCCCAGATCTGAAATCTACGCATAGATTTGGGTGAAACCCGACTTCAGCATTCACCATTTGTGGTATTCCCGTTTCGTGTGGAGCACCGGTTATTTACCTTAAAGGGAGCACAACACTATGTCGCGTCCCATTGACTTTACACGGCGAGTACTCCATATTCAAAACGCTGTAAATCCAGAGTGCTAGTGACTAGATCAATGAAATTTTGATATGTTTTAGAACCATCCGTGTTCTTTAACATATCTTAATATGAACTACAAATCATCGTCAAGATTTTTTGCTAGAAGTCGGCGAAAATAAATGGTATGATTATGCGAGTCAATATTCGGTTATTTCCCGTTCATGCACCATGTGTGTAAATCGGCCCGTTATTTATATTTCAGCTAAATTCATCGAATTTTCTGTTCTAAACATTAAATATATAATCCATAAAATCCATAAAACACAAATTTGATATCATTACCTCTCAAATTGATGCCAATTTTGCACATTCATTTGGTCAAAAGGAACTATTATCGTACTCAAGTTTTGCCGGAAGTGCCGCGCAAAACCGACTTAGTGGTGTGCTCCCTTCAAGGTGACACTTTTGGTCAAAATCATTAAAAATTTGATATCAACTTGTTCAGCACAAAATTTTGAATAAACTAGCCAGATATCATGTCAATCGAACACTCCGTTTTTGAGATATGCTCAGATTGCGGAGAGCGCATCTTGCGTAAAATCACTATATTCCGGGTTTTTTATCCTAATCGGACGCACGTTCTAGGCCTACACTCAACATACTCAAGTAAATTCAACTTTTTTGAGTGAAATCCGGGGTGCAAATCCAACCGATTTTGATTTTGATCAGTCACTGATAATGTTGAACTAACATAACAACTGAAAAAGTCACATTTAATGTATAAAAAAGAGCACCCCCCCCCCCCTGGTCCTTGTTAAACCAAACAATTTTGGCATAGTGCGATATTTAAACTGCCCAGATCTGAAATCTACGCATAGATTTGGGTGAAACCCGACTTCAGCATTCACCATTTGTGGTATTCCCGTTTCGTGTGGAGCACCGGTTATTTACCTTCAAGGTGACACTTTTGGTCAAAATCATTAAAAATTTGATATCAACTTGTTCAGCACAAAATTTTGAATAAACTAGCCAGATATCATGTCAATCGAACACTCCGTTTTTGAGATATGCTCAGATTGCGGAGAGCGCATCTTGCGTAAAATCACTATATTCCGGGTTTTTTATCCTAATCGGACGCACGTTCTAGGCCTACACTCAACATACTCAAGTAAATTCAACTTTTTTGAGTGAAATCCGGGGTGCAAATCCAACCGATTTTGATTTTGATCAGTCACTGATAATGTTGAACTAACATAACAACTGAAAAAGTCACATTTAATGTATAAAAAAGAGCACCCCCCCCCCTGGTCCTTGTTAAACCAAACAATTTTGGCATAGTGCGATATTTAAACTGCCCAGATCTGAAATCTACGCATAGATTTGGGTGAAACCCGACTTCAGCATTCACCATTTGTGGTATTCCCGTTTCGTGTGGAGCACCGGTTATTTACCTTAAAGGGAGCACAACACTATGTCGCGTCCCATTGACTTTACACGGCGAGTACTCCATATTCAAAACGCTGTAAATCCAGAGTGCTAGTGACTAGATCAATGAAATTTTGATATGTTTTAGAACCATCCGTGTTCTTTAACATATCTTAATATGAGTTACAAATCATCGTCAAGATTTTTTGCTAGAAGTCGGCGAAAATAAATGGTATGATTATGCGAGTCAATATTCGGTTATTTCCCGTTCATGCACCATGTGTGTAAATCGGCCCGTTATTTATATTTCAGCTAAATTCATCGAATTTTCTGTTCTAAACATTAAATATATAATCCATAAAATCCATAAAACACAAATTTGATATCATTACCTCTCAAATTGATGCCAATTTTGCACATTCATTTGGTCAAAAGGAACTATTATCGTACTCAAGTTTTGCCGGAAGTGCCGCGCAAAACCGACTTAGTGGTGTGCTCCCCCAATACGTGCAAAAAAAAAAAAAAAATTGAAAAATGATCTAGAAACATCTGTTTAGTTTATATATGATTTCTATTATGTCTTATTACCTTCAATCTGTCGAAAAAACCGTCTTATTACTGATATTTAAGAAAATTTCAACCTCAGCCCAATACGTGCAAATGAAAATATTTTTTTGAAAAATGATCTAGAAACATCTGTTTAGTTTATATATGACTTCTATTATGTCTTATTACCTTCAATCTGTCGAAAAAACCGTCTTATTACTGATATTTAAGAAAATTTCAACCTCAGCCCAATACGTGCAAAAAAAAAAGGAACATTTTGAAAAATGATCTAGAAACATCTGTTTAGTTTATATATGACTTCTATTATGTCTTATTACCTTCAATCTGTCGAAAAAACCGTCTTATTACTGATATTTAAGAAAATTTCAACCTCAGCCCAATACGTGCAACAACAAAAAATATTTTTTTGAAAAATGATCTAGAAACATCTGTTTAGTTTATATATGACTTCTATTATGTCTTATTACCTTCAATCTGTCGAAAAAATCGTCTTGTTACCTATATTTAAGAAACCTAAGCCCAATATTTTTTGTTCAACATTTCATGTCGAGTCAATTGTTGGACGATTTAATATTTCAGAGGGAGGGTGTAAGTTAAAGGAAAGATATTTATAGCTGAATTTAATATTACTTATTATAGGGGCATGGTTATGTCGGGACGAAATGGACGTAGGTCGAGTTTTGTAAGGTACGATTGAAATATTTCAAGGTACGATTGAAATATTTCAAGGTACGATTGAAATATTTCAGAGGGAGGGTGTAAGTTAAAAGAAAGATGTTTATAGCTGAATTTAATATTACTGATTATAGGGGCATGGTTATATCGGGACGAAATGGACGTAGGCCGAGATCAGTAGCTTATGATTTAAATATTTCAGAGGGAGAGTGTAAGTTAAATTAAAGAGATTTAAAGCTGAATTTAATATTACTGATTATAGGGGCATGGGTATGTCGGGACGAAATGGGCGTAGGTCGAGTTCAGTAGCTTATGATTTAATTTTTTCAGAGGGAGGGTGTAAGTTAAATTAAAGAGATTTCAAGCTGAATTTAATATTACTGATTAGAGGGGCATGGGTATGTCGGGACGAATTGGACGTAGGTCGAGTTCAGTAGCTTTTGATTAAAAAAATTCAGAGGGAGGGTGCTTTATTACTGGAATAGCTTCAACATAACATTATTGACCATTTACAGCCATTTAAACATTTGGACCAATTTACTTCTGGTCGAACCAAGCAGGGTCGACTAAACATAGTCATTGTTTGAAGCTTTCAGAGGGAGAGTGGTTGTCTAATAGAATATTTTCAAAATTTAGAGTTCAAATTTTTTTTAGCACGTATTGGGCCAAAGAATAATTTATTTGTCATTTTTTTCTATTTAAGCCCAATACGTGCAAATTTGCACGTATTGGGCTTTTGCACGTATTGGGCCGTAACACACACATAGATCTTGATGTTCAGATCAACTTCGTACAATTCACTCCAGACAGACTCAGCAAGATACAGGCAGAGACTGCCAAGGATCCTCATTTGCCTCAGCTAATAGAGATCATTACTACAAGCTGGCCTGATAGAATGAAGAAAATGTCAAAGGAAATACGGTCCTATTGGTCCTTTCGGGATGAGCTCTCCGTAGAAAATGGAATGATCCTAAAAGGGGAGCGGATAGTTATTCCAACAAGCCTGAAAGATCACATCCTGACTAAGCTCCACGAAGGACATCAGGGTATTGAAAAAACAAAGCTCAGAGCAAAAGATGCTGTCTTCTGGTTAGACATCACCAAGGACATTGAGAACATGGTTCATCAATGCCACACTTGCCAGGAGCATAGAAGGTCCCAGACAAAGGAGACTCTAATTCCACATGAGATACCAACGCGCCCATGGCAAGTCCTCGGTACAGACTTATTCTTCTTTGAAGGAGACAACTACCTCATAGTGGCTGACTATTACTACACCAAATTCCCATTTGTGAGGAAAATGCCACACCACTGTACAAGCCAAGCTGTAATCATGGTAATCAAAGCAACAAAACAGCTCTTTTCTGAACATGGCATACCCCAAAAAGTTGTAAGTGACAACGGCAGTCATTACGATTCTGCCCTCTACAAGGAGTTCACCGACACATGGGGATTTGAACATGTGACTTCATCGCCACATTATGCCCAGTCCAATGGTTTTATTGAAAGAACAATTCAAACCGTTAAGAACACGCTGAAAAAAGCTAAACAGAGCGGCTTAGATGTTGATATGGCATTGTTGTGCATCCGTACCACTCCAGTCGACAACATCATACCAAGCCCAGCAGAGATGCTGTATGGAAGGAAGGTACAAGGCAACCTCCCGGTTAAAATAAAAAATGCAGTGCCAAACAAAGACCAAATCAACAACAGATTTGAACAAAAGAAAATTGCGCAAAAGCAACACTATGACAAACACGCACATGATCTACCACCGCTACAGGTCGGGCAGCATGTTAGAGTCCAGGACCACAAAACCGGTCTGTGGATGCCTGCCATTATCAAAGAAAAATGCGCAGATACTATGCCAAGGTCTTATTATTATAACAACTAAACAGGGCGCAATCTTGCGCAGAAATCGCAGGCATTTGATGGCAAGCGAGCATGCGCAAGCAAAACGCGATGGTGATAAGGACATGAGAAATCACCTAGCGATCAAGCCAGTACGCATTCAGAGAAACGCACTAAGCGAGTTCGTTTTAATCTAAGGCCGAAACTATATACAAGACTGTCGTGTAGCTTAATTGCGCAGACTATATACACGACAGTCGTTAACGCATGCGCAGATGCAAATTTAGTATAAAAGACTGTCGTGTAGCGAAATTGCACAGACTATGTACACGACGGCGTCGACGGTCTTCAACCTGAACGACAGACTAGACAGTCGTGCAGCGATATAGAAGCTCAAGTGTGCAATGTGCTACTGCTGGTATGTGGATAAGATTAGGCAAATACAAATAAATTATTAGAACATGTTTATAGCGTAGGGACTTTCTAAAGAAATAGGAAGAGGCCTTTTAAAAAACTAAGTTAGTACAAATTCGCCGGGAAATTAGCGATTTTAATAAACCTGGGAGAACCTTAAGGAAGAAGCCTCTATTAGTATTAAATAGGATGTGGTTCAAAGGGGTTGGTCACTACAGAACTTGTTTTAAAATGCTTTAAAAAAGGGGCTGTTTTATTTTCTTTGGTATGGGGGGGGGGGAGAGGTGTCCCAAAAAAATTCTTATCGTCGTCCCTTTTTGCCCCGCCCCCCCCCCCCCCCCCCCCCCCCCCAACGAAAGCGATTAATTTTATGACCCTCCTACTATGTTCGTGATTATTCTTACGACCCTCCCTAAAATACACTGATCTTTCCCATCTAGTTAGGGTGTATTGGAGACTCTGCAACACTCTGGACATAAAGGTTATGACCGTAAATGAAGAAAATTGAAGCAAGTCAAAAAATATGAGGGGCAGGGACGCTAAACATGTTTTTCTTTTATATGGCCTTATAATTTTAAAAGCTCTAAGCAAAATAATCGATTGTTAAACAATTAATTCAATAAACTTCAACATCATTTCCGTTATACACAAAGGAAATCGAAATCATCACTCCATTCACTACTGCACGTTCAATGTTGTCACGACTAGACCTAATGTCACATTGTGTGAGCCGCAGTTTAAGTCTAAAATAAGGTGTGTGGTTTTTTTTGGGGGGTAGGTTTTTTTTACCGTATTTTAGTCTCAAGCCACACATTTCTGCTTTTCACAGCGCACCTAAAATAGTAATTCATTTATTTTTATAAATAAGATTATTTATAGGACAATGTTAGCTTCCCTTTACCAAACATCCACCCATCCCGCACCGGCACCCACCCTCCCTCGGCCCTCGGGCAAGTAAAAAGTATGAGGACTCGAAAAGGACAACAAGAAGTGAAGTCACACAAGGACTGGTCCCAAGTCTATGTCGTACACGACGGTCTTACCGTCTTTACCGCAGTCGCAAACCCTCTGAACAGGAATCACGCGAGAATTTACGAGGATTTATAAACCGTCGTGTATATAGTCCATAGAAAATCGCTACAAGACGGGAGTGTATATAGTCACTCCCTTAATCTAAACACAAATGAACCATCTGACTCAACTGTGCACCACCCAGGTATTTTGTTAGACCCAAGCCAGACTACCATTAGAGGTAGAATAGTTAAGAAACCAAACAAATTGAATTTGTAAAGGTTAATTCCTGTTTACTCAGACCTGTTTCATTTGTTTGTGCATTAGCACATTACCAAAAACAGAAAAATTAATAGATTACAATGTGTCTCATAAAAAGTAATCGCGATAAAAGACTGTAAATGACAATTTCGATATGTCGCGAGGAGAACAATGTATTTCAAAACTACAGGAGGAGGGAGAATAAGAGAACTGAACTCTATCAGGCTCAAAGGAGCCAAGTGTTAATTTGAAGGTTAACACAACTATGGATGTTTCCAGTTGGAAATTGTTGTTCCAAGTGAACCCAACAATTATTGTTTGAACCTTTCGCAGTTGAGCAGTTAAGTTATACATGTTATAGTGCTGTGCAATATACATTTCATAACTGCGTTTGTTATGAACCCAATACACCGCAGTCAACACAGAACAATACAAGGATTCGTGTAGCACCTAAGCTTAGATACAAAGCTGTGACCACGACTCTGTCTGTTAAGAATGGAGACCTCACAAGAGCATGAAACTCAATCGTTCGGGTATCCAGACAGATTGTTGGCTGCCACAAAGTGATTTTGTTAACTTTACAATGTTTGCAGTAGATAGAACTGTTTGCAGTTTATGACAACCACAGCACCAAGAGCTAGCAGCAAGTTAGACATGCATCATCATGTGACCCCAACCATGCGTACCTTGATAAGCGAACTGAAACGAACACTCTGAGAACAGTTGCAGAATAAGGACTCGATAACTCAATGGTCAACAAGCTAGCTTGGCGATTAGGAATTGCAGTCAGAGACAATTTCAATAAAGAACAATCGGACTATTGTGGATTGAATACTTTAATTAGATTCTCACATTTACAGACTGAAAATATATTATGGCTGTGAGACATGATCTTTCCTTAAGAAGGGGGGATGTCACATCCTACGCCTCTTGGCCCTACTCATATGTGAGGGCGCCATACCATTCACTTGGTAACCAACTTGCCTAATCATGGCCGACACGGTCAACTGATAGTAACATTGTTATGAATAAATACTATGTTCATATTACATCTTATGGAGTACAGAGTGTATTATTTCAATCACACTGTTCTAAACTTGTTAAGGGCAGTCTGTACTGTTTCTGATAACATTGAAGTGTTAAGAGCCCTTTCACACAGTAAAAAAATGCGTGAAAAACCTATTTCCCGTTCTATATACCCTCTGGATTCTGCATTCATTAGTTTTGCTCTGTCGGAGAAAAGTGTCAAGAATATGTATACACTTTATTTTCATGAAATTAACCGAGAATGTAACAATAACAATGCTTTATACATGTATGATACATATTATATTTGAATGGGTATTGCTCGTGTTGATGCTTTCAATATGTTACAAATCTGGTTTGGATCACCCTGGCGTGTAGATAAACTATTTAAGTAAATACCAGGAAATGGGATGTTTTGGAGCAGCAGTAGTGTATGTAATCATGTTTACTTGACCAACATCATTAAAGTTGTTATTGTCTTCAGAATGCACATGGCAAGGCAGGTGGCCGTGTGTTTGCGCTTAGGCCTAAAATCTAGAGGTCTCTGCCGCCGGTTTTCCCACAATGCATCATTCCCTTTGTTCCCAAGTCACCCATCTTCTGAGTTGCTCAGTAGCGATCTTGGGCCCACATGTAGTATTCTATACCAGTAATATTTTGTATCTAATCAGAGTCCTTCTAATGATTGAGATGTGTGGATGTAGAATTAAAGCTGAGTGAAATAAAGATTGAGAAGTTGTCGTATAGTTTATAATGGCCAAGCGAGTTGCATCATTTACCTATATTTTATAGTCTTCTAAACCCTCTCTCAACAAATATACGAGGGGCATTCAATAAATACCTGCAACCATTGACAATCTCTGAACCGTGACACGTGTCAGTAAAATAAACTTATGATACTTAAACTGTAAGGCTCTTTTCTCACAGAAATTTTCAATTTTCAGTGCCCAGAGACCATAATGTTTGTAGTACTGAAATTACATGATAAAAATGACCCACATGTTTGACATTTTCCGTGAGAAAGGGGTAAGACTTACAGTTTAAGTATCATAATTAGTTTATGTTATTGACACATGTCACGGTTCAGAGATTTTCAATGGTGTTGCAGATATTTATTGAATGCCCCTCGTAACAATGCTTTACATGTATGATACGTATTAGATTTGAATGGGTATTGCTCATGTTGATGCTTTTAGCCCGGCTTTTAGGGTATTCTTTTAGATGATCAACAGTTTCGACACATTTTTATCAACGGGTGTCTCAAATAAAATTGGTCGATAAAAAATAAGAACACGCGGTGTGGTTAGAACTTTCTTGGTCCCAGTTCCACTGAATGTATTTGACCAAATAAGTTGGAAATTCACAATTAACTACGACCTAGCCTGTACCTGCTGCTATTACAATTTAGTTGTTTTTGAATAATTATTTTTAAATATTTTTACAATATAATACAATACTTACCCAAATGTGATAGTGCCCATTAACACGATTAACAACCATAGTCTGCAGGGTGTATCTAAACCATGCCGTTGACCGTCGTGACCGACTCAAATCTGAAGGTTTTCGACCGAGGTTTGTGAAGAATAGAAGACTATTAGTGTGCCTCAGTTGATAAAATAATGTCTAAACTGTCGTACGAATTATATCTTCTAGTGAATTCCACCGTTTGTATTTATTAATCCCAAACTTGCATCTGATATAAATATACCCGCATTTTGGCGGGAAATATTTGCATTCCTAGAGGTACCAGTACAACTATTTAATGTCTGCACTGAAACGCCGGATTGCTATACACACAGCATACTGCCAGTGCCACGGCTCGTGCACACACAATGAAACAATTGTTTTCTTATCCTGGTAGTGAGAATAAATTTAAGTCTGTGATTGCACAAATCAAACATTGTTCATCAATTGCCATGGTAACCGTTTTGACGTTGTGATTTTTCATAAGTGGATGACGTCAAGCGTGATATGGCCTCGCCTGAAATCAATAGCGCTAATTTATGCCGTATTATCTTGTCTGCAGAAGACAGCGTGAATTGTTGACAAGTAAAGAAAAACAAGTTCAAGCCTTTTTGGGTTGCAAACAGCGCCACGAAGACTAGACTGGTCAATCAATTTTCAAATTCAAACGTACCCAAATTTATATGTTTTTGAATAAAAATAAGTGACGAATTTCTTTTAAAATAACCCATTTCGTAACGGTGTAAACAAGTTGTTTTCAAACATTGATTTTGAAGTAATCAGCATTTGTGTTCGATTTCTTGGTATTTATGGTAACATTCGAGATCATAAAGTTTTTGGGTTACAAATGCAACCATACACACAATCTTGATTCGCACGACACCGACTAATAGCTGACTATAGAGGGCGATATTTTTAATGGTTTCACCCAGGCACCCAGGGCCCGTTTATCACCCTGCCGTTACTGTGACTTTAAGCATACAAATAAATAAACAGGTTATCTCACAACATAATTTTTTGTGTGGTGGTTGTGTTCCCACCGTTGTTTCTTCCCGCAGGGAATTATAATCTCACTTCAACCACTTTCTCATTCCCCCATACGTTTGACTACGGTAACTTAATTGCTAGCATGGACATTTCATGGATAACCGTTTGTAATGTGGAACTGTGCCAAAGCAGTGTGG
Source organism: Ophiura sarsii (assembly GCA_035610835.1). Lineage (NCBI taxonomy): Eukaryota > Metazoa > Echinodermata > Ophiuroidea > Amphilepidida > Ophiuridae > Ophiura > Ophiura sarsii. Next base: position 37,612,412 of record CM069458.1, on the reverse strand, counting down.
GCCATTAGCATGCTTAGACCCGCCAAACGTCAAACAAACTGTGATTTAGTTGGTTCAGAAGCCACCACACTACATGTAGTATTTGGGCTATTCCAGACAATAATGATAGAGGACATCGGAATTCCAGACTTTTTTCCCCATCAATTTTTCAATGTAATTCCATACCTTTTTGGCAATGTTGAGGGATGCCGATGGCTTCAGCAGCTTGCTAGAATGTTTTACATTTTCGGAAAGGATACTCGTTCAGGATGCGCGTCACATGGGTCGCATAAACGCACCGATGCGAGTTTTATCGTGGCGCGATAAAATATAATTGATTTCTTTTTACGCAAAATGCGGTCGTGTGATATATCGTTGGTAAGGTAATTGTCTAAGCTTTCATTTGACACCAAAATAATGACTGATCTGCGACCTTTCCCTGGGAAGATATTTTGATTTGTACATTTTTCGCGAACACCCTTACCATTGGGATTTTGTAGTGGCCTCAGATTCGTGACGCACCACGATAAACGCACTTGGCAGGGTCAGTAGATGTTGAAAAATATTCCACGCGTCAACTTTTAGTATGTTGTACGCAGGCGAGAACGTGACGCGTGCCGTTTTTGCGGATGCGTTTTTTGGCTTCCTGGAGTGTTGCCTTTTAATGTGAGTCGTTGACGCGCATGTGGCCTTGTGGTTTTTTTTGCCTGCGTATTGGGTGTCACATTTCGAACGCTTGTAGTTTCGTCACGCTATGCATATGTATATATTTTTAAACGGATCTATGATCACCTACTCTTTTATCTTGCAGAGTTTAGTTTGATTCCAAGAGGGTCAGTTTTTCATGTGTAAAAAACTGCAAGGAGGAAACCTATGTGTTTTTTCGACCCGAATTTTTTTATCGTGCGCCGTTCTCGGCTTCAAGGGCAATTTAAGATGATGTGATGGCGTTTCAAGATCGGTTGTTTAAAAGTCAAATTTACTACGCGTTGGCGCGCACACGGCTTTTATGCTGACACATTTTAACATTTTGTTTACATTTACGGAAAGGATACTCGTTCAGGATGCGCGTCACATGGGTCGCATAAACGCACCGATGCGAGTTTTATCGTGGCGCGATAAAATATAATTGATTTCTTTTTACGCAAAATGCGGTCGTGTGATATATCGTTGGTAAGGTAATTGCCTAAGCTTTCATTTGACACCAAAATAATGACTAATCTGCGACCTTTCGCTGGGATATTTTGATTTGTACATTTTTCGCGAACACCCTTAGCATTGGGATTTTGTTGTTGCCTCAGATTCGTGACGCACCACGATAAACGCACTTGGCAGGGTCAGTAGATGTTGAAAAATATTCCACGCGTCAACTTTTAGTATGTTGTGCGCAGGCGAGAACGTGACGCGTGCCGTTTTTGCGGATGCGTTTTTTGGCTTCCTGGAGTGTTGCTTTTTAATGTGAGTCGTTGACGCGCATGTGGCATTGTGTTTTTTTGCCTGCGTATTGGGTGTCACATTTCGAACGCTTGTATTTTCGTCACGCTATGCATATGTATATATTTTAAACGGATCTGTGATCACCTAGGCCTACTCTTTTATCTTGCAGAGTTTAGTTTAGTTTTTCATGTGTAAAAAACTGCAAGGAGGAAACCTATGTGTTTTTTCGACCCGAATTTTTTTTATCGTGCGCCGTTCTCGGCTTCAAGGGCAATTTAAGATGATGTGGTGACGTTTCAAGATCGGTTGTTTAAAAGTCAAATTTACTACGCGTTGGCGCGCACACGGCTTTTATACTAACACATTTTAACAATTTTTTTACATTTACGAAAAGGATACTCGTTCAGGATGCGCGTCACATGGGTCGCATAAGCTCACCGATGCGAGTTTTCTCGCGCCTAATTGCCTAAGCTTTCATTTGACACCAAAATTATGATTGTGCGGCTTTCCGTTGGGGCGATATATTGTATTGTACATTTTTCGCGTACTCTTTGCGTTGCGATTTATTTTTTAATTGGCTTCAGATTCATGACGCACCACGATAAGGGACGCACCATTAGATTTTCAGGGGGGGGGTAGGAAGTTTTCGGAAGAAAAAAAATTCCCCCTCTATGCAGGCCAAAAAAAAAAAATTCACCCCCTGATGAGTAAAAAAAAAAAGAAAAAAATTCTACCCCCACCCAACTCAATATGAATGGATACATTAAAAAAAAAAATTCGCCGCCTCCGGCGGCGCAAAAAAACAAAAAAACCCCTTGCGGCGGCCAAAAAAAAAAAAATCTACCCCGAACCAAACTTCCTACCCCCCCTGAAAATCAAATGGTGCGTCCCTAAACGCTCTTGGCAGGGTCAGTAGATGTTGAGAGATATGCCGCACGTCTACTTTTAATATTTCATACGCAGGCGAGAATGTGACACGTGCCATTTTTGCGGATGTGTTGTTTGGCTTCCTGGAGTGTTGCTTTTTCATCCGAGTAGTTGACGCGCATGTGGCATTGATTTTTTGGCCTGCGTATTGGGTGTCACATTACTAACGCTTGAGTTTCGTCACGCTATGCATATTTATATATTTTTCAACGGATCTGTCATCACCTACAATCCTGGAAAAAGTCTTGAAACGCTTTCTGTGATTAACGATAAACGGTTTCCCCCACTCCCCCGTGCAATGTTGAGGGATGCCAATGGCTTCATCAGCTTGATATGTCTCAACATTGATTGATGGGGGTGGGAAGGAAGAATCTCATTTGAAGGTCTTCAGATAAGCACAGAAGACTATACGCATTCATCAATAGCTTGGAAATATATATACATGCATTATTCAAGAAGAAGTGCGCTCAGCGTTCCAAGGACTTATTTCCAAGATTGTAGCCTGTTATTGGTGAAATATATAGGCTATATTCAAAATGTAATAAAAGTGTATTTTCATGGAGCTCAATCAATTCATGCAGTGGTTTAACAGTTGTAGACAACCCAATATTGAAAAATATCGCGCATCTGCTCAGCGCTTACCTGTCCACTTCATTAAACGTGGAAATCAATCGGTCATTATTTCAACGAGAACCAATTTTGTATCGTCGGTGCCTGGATTTTTTTTTTAAACTTCTTCGCTCGAAACCGTTTAGGTTATTGTTTCGTCTTATTACGCCACTACACCAAACAAAATCATACAGCCAGGAACACGCATGCTACGGCATTGATTGGATAACGTCATCGTCTGAGCTGATATGTGGGTACGAAATTGCTGCCTGGATGTGTACAGAGATTTCACATCCATAGTGAAGAGAAGTGGGTTATTGTCAGGCAGATTAAGTCTTGAACGTATGTAGTTAAAGATTCCACTATCGGCCTCAATATCCTCAATATCTCGTCGAGATATTGAGCAATGCGCTCAGTTGGCCAATTGCAAGCAGATACGATGGGTCTACCCGGGTTCCCGGTCTTATGTATCTTATGGGGCAATCACATGTATCCGTGTAAGCTGAGCGGCCCCTTACCGTGTGAAAAATGGGTGCGGACGGCGGCACACACGGTGGGCCGTTTCCCGGCCGTTGAACACGTTCAGGGGACTTTGCCGGCCACCGGAGATTTGAACATGCTCAAAACTCCTGGCGGGTGAGTAAAAGCGGCGGCGAACGATAGGAGCCCGGTATGAAGACGGTATAAGGACGGCGCACCCATTCGCACCCGTTTCACACCCGTTTCGCACCCGTTTCACGCCCATTCGCAGGGCGGTGATGGACGGTAGTGGACGTCGACCATCTTAGTGACGCGGGCTGCGAATGGCCGCATTCAGCCTGGTAACCGTTTCGCGGAATGGACTCTCAGCAGGCATGTTGCAACTCTCTAAATGTAAAAGAGCTAAAACTCAGTCTTAAGCTTTAGGAGGGACAGCACTTTTTTTTGAGTGAAGTTCACTCTTAAAAGAGCGATCACTCTAAAAAGAGTTAAAAATCACTTTGAAAAGAGTGGAAATCACTCTTAAAAGAGTGGAAATCACTCTTAAAAGAGTGAAAAATCAATCTGAAAAGAGTGAAAAATCAATCTGAAAAGAGTGAACTTCACTTCCTAGAAGAGCCGTCCCTCCTAGAGCTCTCGAAAGAGTGAGGTTTAGTTCTTTTCCATTTAGAGAGTATTATAGATGTTGGTCGTACGAATTCCGGAATGCAAATCAAGCGGCGAGTTTGAGCGCTCAGCATAAAAAGGGCGGTTTGATGATATAATCAAGACGTTTCGGCCGGTACCCAGGCGTTCAGACCGGTTAGGAGCCGGTATGGAGGTGGTATGCACACGGTGAGGACACGGTGAGAACGGTAAGCTAGACCTGTATGAGGCCGGTGACCGTGAGCCCGGTACCAGGCCGGTGAGAACCCGTTACAGACCCGGTGTAGAGCGGTATGGACCGAGGACCGGTGAGGAGGTGTTATGCACCCGGCGAGAACGGTAAGCTAGCCACGTATGAGGACGGTGAGCCCGGTACCAGGCCGTTGAGGACCCCGCATAGACCCGCTTTATAACGGTATGGACCCGGTGACCACCAACAAAAATCAATGAGCCCGTTGGCATTTTTTACTGATTGTTTGGACTCTGTTGTTTTTCTATTAGACGGTAAGGTGGCCGCCTACCATTGTCGCCCTGCGAACGGGCCCGAAACGGGTGCGCCGTCTGTATACCGTCCTCAAACCGGGCTCTCACCGTTTGCCGCCGCTTTAACTCAACCGGCAAGAGTTTTGAGAATGGTCAAACTTCCTGCCGGGCGCGGATGGCCGGCAATGTCCCCGGCAACGTGTTCAACGGACGGGAAACGGCCCACCGTGTGACATCACCGTGTGCCACCGTCTGCACCAATGTGTCACACGGTAATGGGCCGGCCAGCTCACACGGATACATGTGAGTACAAATGTATTTTACAGAGATTCCCGGAGTGTGAGCGAAGCGGCGGGCTTGAGCGCTCAGCTTATACAGGGCAGTTTGATGACGGTTCGGTCGGTACCCAAGCGTTTCCGGGCCGGTGAGGAGGTGGTATGGGCCCGGTTCCAGGCCGATAAGGACCCGGTATAGAACAGTATGAACCCGGTGACAAAAAATAAATAAATGCGACCGTTGACATTTTTTGCTGATTGTTCACCGCGTTGGACTCTGCTGTTTTTCTATAAGACGGTAAGGGGCCGCCCAGCTCACACGGATACATGTGATTGCCCCATTAGGTAGAAGATAGAACTAGTTCTAGGCATCGGGTTGATCAAATGTTCGGCTACTCCGGTTAGTTTACCAGAGTCGACCATTCCGTTGATGGTGTCCTTAATGAGTTACTAGTGCTCTTCTGTGATGTCGTGTTCCAGATGTTCATATGTCGATTCATCAGATAACGATTTTTATATGGTTCCAAGAAGTAAGCTTTCATGATTTAAACATTTGTTGTTGTTTGTAAATGTGACGATGCTATGGTATGGGCGGCATATACCTGTATACCTTATACCTTAGGCAAAAAAAAAAAAGAGTTGACTTGCCCTTTCCGACCGACCCGAATTTTCGGAAATCTAGGGTCGCTTTTTTATTTTTTATTTTTTTTCAAAAAAACCAAAAAAATTGAAAGAAGCACATAACAATAAAGAAAGATGAAACAACGTGTTTTTTAGTAGTATCTGCTTGTTTAAAAAATTGAAGAAAAAAATTGAAGAAAAAAAAATCAAAAAAAAAAAAATCATTAAAAACGTGTTTTTGTGCAGTAAATTTTCAAAAATTTAAAAAATAAATAAATAAATAAATTTTAAAAAATCCGACTGTCCGACCCTGACTTTGACCCTGAAAGGGCAAGTCAACTTTTGTTTTTGTTGGCCTTATACCGATTTTGCAAGAGTTCCTGGAAATGACTGGATTACTTAAAGGAAGTGTCCCGCAAGCACAACATTGAGCATTATTTGTTAGAAAAATAATTATCGAGTCGAAATTGTGTAATCATATAGAACAAAACACCATACTAGTTACAAAAATGAATAAAAACTGCCATCACTCAACATGCAATTTTTAAAATTCGCGGCGATCGAAAGTCCCGGTGTCGATGACGTCATGGGTATCGGTGATAAAATTTGCGCATGTGCATTGTATTACTATGACATCATCGACACTGGGACTTTCGATCGCCGCGAATTTTAAAAAGTGCATGTTGAGAGATTGCAGTTTTTATTTGTTTTTGTCATAAGTGTGGTGTTTTGTTCTATATAATTACAAAAGTTGGGCTCGATAGTTATATTTCTAACATATAATGCACACTTTTATGCTTGCGGGACACCTCCTTTAATTTTATTACACCTATTTTTTTCATTTGAGACTTCTAATAAAATGCCCTCAGTTATAACCATCCCAAGAAACAAGTAGTCAATGTTTCGTTTCATGTATGATGTGTGGTGCTGCGTTGTGAGATGTTCACAGGTATTCATGCTCGCGGATTTTTTTTTTTACGAGGTGATGCTAGTCATGGCAAACAGCAATATGATAACCGAATTGCTTGTAGTAATTAATACGTTTTGTTTCTGCACTTCCAGACGTTTTGAGGTTAGCAAAAAACAAACATACGTTACATGAAGGCAGAGTAAAAGGAGATTAGTAAATATTTTACAAGAATTCATATGCGCCATACAATTTTCGTTTTATATGTTTTGGGATAGTGAGATATATTCACATTATATAGTAGTCCCCTTTGTAGTTTTATCTTACGTTGTTTCGTTGTTTCATATAAAACTGTAAACAGCAATGTGTGTAGTTGACGTTTTACATGCATTTACCAGTCCGAGCGAATGACTAGATCAATGCGTTGCACTTGGTTTGGTTTAAAAACTTGATTTAAATAAATGTCTACCCTTTCTTAATTTGAAAGTGACTTAGGAATAACTATAATATAATAAAATAGCAAAAATAATTATCCAACGACTATTTATCAACTAAGTAACGCTCGATTAAAATAATTAACTAAGTCCTTTGTCTAAAAAGAATCAAACGGCACGATCAATAATTGAAAGCCACGATCAATGATTTACCCACAAAATATTTGTCCCAACTTAAAATAAAGTGTCCAGGAGTCAAACTTACTTCATTTCGCGAAAATAGTGAACAAAAATAGCGAGGGCTCAAATTCGTTAAAATAATTACCTCAAACAATTGCATATGTATTAATTACGATATGTTTGAATGGTTTCTATTCGCCTAACTTATATATCCACAAAATGGAATTGTTTTGATAATTCACGTGAATATACAGTATCACTGCATTTCCAGATTACGAAATTAAACACGATTACCAGATAATGTCATTTGCATGGAATGTTTACCCTTGTGGTCTTGTCTTTTGAGGTGATGCAGGTAGTGGTAAATCAACAATGTTCACACAAAACTTACAATGCTAATTCAAATTGTTGTTTTATTTACTGCCTATGGATTAAGCGCTAGTATAGGTACGTGTATATACCTTCATTCAACATTGCGTTTTTATAGATGCTGAAATACCAAGACTATATTCAGGCACATACCCAAAAACCTTCATACGACATGATTTGGGGAGAGTGCTTGAACCAACATTCCTTATTTGCATATGTATCAATTTGAAATTTTTTCCACAGGTAGGGGGCCTATAGAAACACTAAGGTCAAATTCTTCGGTCGTTGCCCTAAAACAACGAGTACGCACAAACCATCTATTAAAGCTAGACCTATATTGTAAATCAAACAAATTGGTGAACACCTTTATAGTTTTCTCCTACATTAATACTCAAAAGTAAAAGGGGGAATTCTCGAAAGCATATATGTTTGTCCTCGTCGATTTTTAATATAATGGAGTAATAACATTCTGGTAACCATGGCAACGGAAATTAATTCACAGTTGTAATACTTCACACAAAATGCATCGTTTGTACATTTTATGAAAAAGATTTATTGCTTTACAATTACCGCACCATATATTTCGATTTAAGACTTGAAATTTCATGTCATGACAACAACAAAAAATCCAATGTGACCTTAAAGGTCCAGCGACGTGCTCATGAAACTTATTTTTAAAAGTTAAACAATATGTTAGTTAGAACATTACACATGTTATTTTTTTATATATAAAATGTGAATAAATATATTTAAAAAATATAAAAGACGTTCGGCCGTATACCAAATCCAATACCTTCGCCAGAAACGCAATAAACCATGAAGAGGTTTGGGCGACTTCAATGGTGACGTAGTTCCGGGAGGAACTGAAGTGTCAACAAGGTCGGATTCCCGGATCTACGTCACAGTTTCCGTGTTGCCTAAGAGGAGGACTCGTAGTCAGCAAACAATGCACCACGGTCTAAAAATATGGCCACAAAATAAAAAATAACATGTGTATCAAGTTGCAAAGGTTGCCTTACAAACAGTATTATGACATCGATCTATTCATTCACTGAATGTGATAATACGGCTCATACACTAGTGATTGTATGGTTTTGAATGCACACAGCATGGATACACATATTTAAAGTTCGCGCGGTCATCAATTGTTCAGCGAGGCATGATGATGGGAAGAGGCTAACGTAGCATGCATTGTAAAGAGTGTGTGTATACATTATATAGACCCTGTCACAATTTTACACTAGTGCATTGTTTGCTAACTATGATTTCTCCTCTGTGTTGCCTGGTAGAGCGGGTTTTTCAAAATACGAAGATCGTTTTTAACACGGATTTTGGGCGCATTTATTATTTTTGTAAATTTCTTCTTTCCCTATAATGGATCGTTCATAAATTGTTTATTTTCGAAATCCTTGTGATTTTGTCTTTATTTTGATATATAATACATTTACACTTCGGTGGATCTTTAACTATAACGAAATTATTGCAAAAATAGCACTGTAGATTGTGGGGGTTGGGGGAGGCACATACAAGAAATTGAGGGATATGCAACTCCTATCCTGTGGACGAGCCCATTTTAGGAAGATATTCATAAACATGAACCCGTTAAAGTTAAAATAGCCGGGATATTTGTTATTAGCTTTGTTACTGTTTTAATATTACTCCTACTGTCTTTGTTCATCTGTTTTCCCTCTATGTCTGTTATGAGCCCGTGTTCAAATTATTTTTTTGACGTGGTGTGCCACTGTAGGATTGAAGTCTTAATCCACGTTAAGGGTGTTTTACCTGAAAGAAAGGCGGATCTGACCTTTTTTGCTATTTCGGACGCATGTTTGGGGTTTTTCGCGGTTTGAGACCCATGATTAGGGGTTTTGCGATTTGGAAACCTTGTTTACGGTTTTTATGCACAACTCATATCCATTTGTAGTGATTAAAACCCAATCTATTTTGGCAGTACATACCTGTTATACCTGTATACCTTATATACGTTAGTACCCCTTACAACAAGGAGACAAGATATTATATAGTAAAACTCCTCGTTGAACTCAAAGCAATTTAGTGTGAGTGCAAGCTCAGCAAGATGGCATAATGTGTCAGTAGTCGGGTATTTCCGAGATCGTTGGTCAAAAAAAGCACGCAAAGCTCGTTGATTTTCATCCCGATCCACACGAAAACGTAGCCGTGGGAGTTAGGTTTAAATAAACCTAAATTTAACATTATCTTTGGCATGGAGCGTTAACTCAACAACTCCCCCCCCCCCCCCCCCGGATTTGATCGCCGTACCATCTGCACACTAGCGCCGAGTCCCTATACACTGAGCTAAGCTCCCAATGCTTGCACCTCTTGACACAAAATACGCATTTTGTCAAGAAATGTACGCGTTTCTTTTAGTGGGGCCAGAGCCATTTCCAACGGGATTGCGGTACTAAATTTATCAGCAAAATTCGCTGGTTTGTCGTATTAAAAATCTTCGGACGGCAAACAAATCGACAGGAACGACACTTTCTTATGAATGATCAGGAATGATATAAGACTCGAGTTGATTGTTTGAGAGGACAAAAAGTGGTGCATTTTGGTCCAATCATTTGTCACCATGCTAAAGCCTATCCGGGAAGATTGTTCTCTTTAAGGACTGTTCTTGTTTAGTGTTGAATTTGTAAGCTCTTTGACTCCCCCAGATTGTTTGTTACGTTAAAACACATTTTATAAATCGTTTTAAGTGTCTACCGATTGCGATTATTTAAAGTGATCTAGTATAATCTATATCAGCATTTGTTTCATAATAAGGAAAAATGATAAAAGATAAAAATAACTAATAAACTAAATAAGAATGAGAATAAAATATAGTTCGTAGCTGTTTGGCTATACTATGGTCTTATAAATTATAGGCTGTACCATCAAACAGCTGTGAACTATATTTTATTATCTAAATATGGCTGTCTGGCTGTCTCAAACGGATACTCACCGAATAAATAAGTTTATTTACTATTATCATATCTTGGTTTATGATATATAAACCTACCTCATTATTACATGAAATTGACTTCGAACCAATCAACAGAATATAAAATGACACTTTAGAAAATGATCATTTTGTCTTATAAATTCCTTTCATCTTTATTGGGGTTTCTGTCAACTTATTACTTATGAACGTATGTACCGAATTATACCGAGTGGTATATTTTCTGTAAGCTGATATTATAATCATGTGAAAAAACAATTAAAATTGTGTTTTTTTTGCCTTAAAACATGAAATTGACGTTTGAGATTTCTATAACCCCGTAGGTATATTATATCCCGGTCTATGCAAAACATTAAAAAAACATTTGCTTTGACACGAACTTGTCAGTTTTCCGATAAAACGATTTGGATGGCCTTCTATTTTGTGCTCAGATACAGAGTTTTATAGGTAATCCAAAGACATAAACGCCATTCGACTTTCAGCGTATACGTCCGTAGCACGGGTAGATAGAGAATGGATAGTGTCTCAGCTGGCTTCGTTTTATAATCATGTTATTCCGCAATTTTTGTCTACCGAATCGTGCCGGAGTCCAGTGTTTTATATTGTTTCGGTGTGTCGGTTTAAAATACACAGTTAGTTCAACAACAAGATCTTGTATATAAATAATATTCTAGTGAGTATAAGTTGTTACCATGAGTGATCTGTAATGTATAATGTGTCCACGATTGGAATACCATTTTAACTGTGCAATATCTTTGTTATCAGTATTAATTAAAGAAGTCAGCTAATGATAAACATGTGAGAAGTGTTATGCTTATGGGTTTTAGTCATTTTAAAAACATGGCTATTAAAAATAAAGAGGTTCAAAGTTGACAAAAATCCATTTTAAAAACTTAAAATGGCGTTTCGTGGCAGCTTAAAAATGATAAACATGTGAGAAGTGTTTTGCATATGTGTTTAAGTCATTAAAAAGACATGGTTATTAAAATAAAGAAGTTCAAAGTTGACAACAATCCATTTTTAGCTTATAATGGCATTTCGTGGCAGGTTGTTGACTGTTTTTTGGAGTATTTCAAATCACGATAAGCACCAGAATGCATTGCTCGATTTACATGATTCCTGCACCAAATTAAATATCTCTTACCAAGATCTTCAAATTGACAATGACAGTATTAAATAGTATGTCTTTACTATCAGCAATGAGTACATACATAGCATTGCTGCATGTCTTTGCTATCAGAAGTAGATAGCATGTTTTTGCTATCAGCAGTCAGGGTGTCCCAAAAGTTTCGAAACCATTTTTCCGGTAAAATAATTCGCACTATAAATCTGAAAATATTTTTGGAAAGAGAACACTTGTAGAAATGTGTTGATACCAAATTTGTAACCTTTTTGAGCCCCTGTAATATTTTACACGAGCAGAAATGTTTGTTTACATAAACGTGCAATACCATGATACATTGTTAGACTTTCACGACGCCAGCTTATCGTATAGCTGTAAACAAGCGCTGGAAAATAGAGCTGAACATTCCTCATACTCTATTCACATGGCTTTCACTAAATATATTTACTCATTAGATTTTAGTGCGCGACATTAAAAGGCTCCATACTAATTTTCAGGATGCATTACAGCATAAATAAACGTATTCGAATTATTTGGTTTTTACGCTGAAAGCAAATCAATCAAGCTTACACTCTCAGAACAAAGGTTAACATCTTTAACCATGTTGGTTAAAATTTCAACCAACGGGAGGTTACCAGGTGAACCACACAATTGGTTGGTTAAAACCGTAACCAACTTTAACCTGTGGTTGGTTACAATTTTTAATCATTTGTTGGTTAATTTGTTTTTACCAACAGTGGTTGGTTAAAAAATGTTGGTTAAACCTTTTTGTTGTTGTTGCTAAACCAGGGATTCTATTAATCTTGGGATAGGAAAGTGCTATACTGATGTACGTAGCGAAAGCGGTCCCTTTTGCATATTTGCATAAATTATGGTAATCGTCCGGAATGCGTCCGTGACCGGCGTTTAACGCGTTTAACCTTGTTTAACCTGGTTCGTCATTTTTGGTCAGCATAGGTTTGGTGGCGCTGTTCTCGCGGTAGCTTACACAGACGAAGGTGGCCACGCGAAACCTAAATTTTGAATTCGTATTGGAATAACACGTAATCGCGAATGTTAATCTTACCATTTTGACAAATTCATCATAATTAGAAGAATTTTCATCGTTAATCGGGCGATGACTGTTAAAAATAATTCAAAATGGTGCACTCCCGCTGCCATATTGGGTCGTCTGAGAGACGCGTGGCCAGCGTCGCGTCGTCTGCTACAATCACGGTTGGCAACATGATGCCAATTGAAGAGCGCCAATGTAAAACCAATATTGGTCCAATATTGGTTTGATAATATGCACAAAATATTTTCCCGCCATTAAAATTCTTTGGCGGGTATCTTGTTATGACCTATTGCTGGTTAAAATTATGATGCCTTAACCAACGTTGAATAAACTAAAATTTAATTATTTTTTTACTCTTTGACCATCGCAGTATTAAAAGTAATTTTTAAGCAACGTTTAATTTGTAACCAATGTAGTATACTTTGTAATCAACATTCTTTTAATACATGGTTTTTTAATACCTGTTCTGAGAGTGTACTCAAACAAGTTCAGAGAACATTTTAATGTTAAAGACACATGCGTAAAGATTATCCATTTTAATGTTAAAGACACATGCGTAAAGATTATCCAGAACTTTGCCCTCAGAGTGCGCGAATGTGATAATCAACACGGTGGTCATGTCGAGCATAATTATTTTGACTGCCGCAGCGTCACAAACAGAAATGCTTTGGTGAGTACAGATTTTAAGCTTGAGACATTCGTGCTATACACATTTGCTCAACGCTGTTTAATGATTGTTCAATGCTTAGTTTACCGTTTCCTTACACCTTTGCATGTACAGGTTTAAAGAAATACAAACGTTGCCTTATAGGGTTTTATTAGTCTTTTTCACTGATGTAAATTGTTCATGTGTTCTAGAGTTCATAAACAAATATTATTTTAATCTGAGATTTAAAAAAAATCACACTGAAACAACCTCCTTAATTACAATATCCCTGCCTCGCGCCATCTAATTCATTACATAAGCACACACTAAAATGTACGCGTTATGAAAGTGAAGTTTCACAGTTCGGGAAACTTTCTTCTGTACTATGGTAACACAGATTCCTGTTTTTGTAAATTTTGTATCAAAACAATTCTACAGGTGTTCTCTATCCAAAGATATTTTCAGATTTATAGTGCGAATTATTTTACCGGAGATATAAAGCTTTGAAATGGTTTTGAAACGTTTCGGACACCCTGTACATACATACATACGATATTTTTATTCAAAAATGACCATAATGACGATTTATTCAGATTAAATCTGTATAAATCGCTTTTGCTCACGGCGCAGAGTCCCGTCCCTCTGTCAACTTGTGTCTCTGTTTCGCGCGTTTTCCTCGCCTGATTCCACAGTAACAATAGATGGCCATTCCTTTTGTGTGCGTCCCTCCCTGCGTGCTTTGCGAGCAGCAATCAGTTTTCCTTACTGAGTCATAACCTCCGTTGTCGGCATCCGAATTGGACGTTCTTTCTTGGACATGAATTATTTTTTTATGTTTATCAGACACCATTAGAAAATCCATCTCTACACTTTGGTGTATATTTGCAGTGGTTTGCTGAAATTATTAACTGTTGGCGTTCATCTTCCCGGTTTACTACTACTAGTATTGTTATTATTACTAGCGGCTACAGCTCACCATTTGTACGGTATACGGTACATGTCCGAATTTGCTTTATTTAGAAGCTAGGACCCCTTGTCTAACTCTGTCATCTAGCTGTGTTTATAAATCGTGAGTAGCAAAATGCCGGGAAAACGAAGGGGAACAAAGAGGAATGCAACTAACGCTAATTTAGGCCGTGTAGCTCGACCTGCCGTGAGACAAACACGGAATCAGGCACGAGCGATGGCCCAATTGACTCCGGCTGTTGCCGTGACTACGAGTGATACAACGGGTAATACTACAAGTAATTCTACTCGAGGGGCGGCATCAACTGCAAGAAACAGCCGTGTTACGAACAATAACACAAATCCAGTGGCATCGATTGCAAGAGACGGCCGTGTTACAAACAATAACACAACTCCAGTGGCATCGATTGCACTAGACGGCCGTGTTACGAACACTAATACAAACTCGTCCACGCCTGTTCAAGCGTCTTCCCAGGCCCAGTCAACAATCCAATCCAGCATGGAGTTGACAGGCCGCTCACTAATGAGAGCAGCAGCAGGATTTGAGCCAGATGCAGAAAATCCGCCGTCTAACAGTATTGGACGTCCTGTCCAACCCCCTGTGCAGTCAGTAGGTGAACGGTTGGCCCAATCATCGTTTGGTCGAACTGAACATAGACCGCAAGTTGACGAACCCGAGAACGAACTACAGTGCAACAGACCATAAATGCAATAAATATCAATTTGTTATGCATAGACCTGTATTGGATGTAAACAAGCACATTATAGGGGACTGGTATAGAAATCCATACACTGGCCTCTTGTGTATAACCATGCTTCACTGCACAGGTTTAACATAATGTTCTGCTAACGCGGGAAATTCAAATGCATGTTCCCTGACTGGTGAACCATTTGTTTGCATACACTAAAGCTAAGAGTGTGTACAGAATGTATACACACTGCTTAAATACAAATAACTAAAAACTGAAAACAAAATCACTAAAAGCGCCTTGACCATTTTGTTGTTTATGTCTTAAGCTCTAATTTGATAGCTCACAAGCCAATATTAAAGTTTTGGTTATCTTCAAATAAATTCTCAATTATCGGTTCTTAATTATGCAAATTATTCTAATAAATAAATAAATACAAAGATTTTATTTTTATTTTGCTTTGACAAAAGTATCAGAACTAGGGATATGCACAACATAACTGATTTCCAGTTTACCAGGGTATACACATCTCTAGTTATAAATTAAAATGTGTTTTGGACTTGATGCGAATTAAATATGCAAATAATACGCAAATGATGTTATTTTACGAAAGTTATTTTTATAAATATTTACGGTACGGCTTCTATATCATGTGACACCAAACTTGACTTTATTTAAAAAGAAAAGTGGTGTTTTTCTGGTCATTATAGTGAGTTTGATATTTATTGCATTTATGGTCTGTTGCACTGTAGTATCATCCCGACAAAATCAGCAGAATTCAGGAGCTGTGACTTCGCAAAGCAGCAATGTTATGATGAACTCTGGTCCGTATTCTCCGCTGTTGTTGCAAGGTTCGGGTGAGAACTCAATAATAAATTCTTTTCCTGTTTTAAGCGCCAATCAACAGTCGGGTGGACCTCTGATATCAGTGTGTGTAGCCCTCTCGGTGATCATTTAACTCGGGCCACAATCAACAAAATCATCAACAGTGAGTATGTTGAATTTGGCTCCATTACCGACAGAAACGGGTTCATTTCTGGTCACAATGATGTCGGGGGAATGGTTCTATCAGTGAATGACGATGGGAGGATGGTGTGGTACGATAGCAAGCCAAAACGCACTATTAATTCCATTCACGGGTGGACTGATTCCTTCCTCATTTTTTCGTCCATTTTTCTTACAGCTCACCCCCATAGGGCATTAGAGTTATTGAAATATGCGAGTTTGATACGCACAGCGGCATCTCGCTACAATGGGTATGGGTGGCGCGTATACGACCATCAATTTCGCCTTAAACAAGCTCGCCAACCTCAGAGATCATGGGCTATTATAGATGGCGAACTTTGGACATTATGTGTGGTTTCACCTCCCAATCAACATAATTTTCAGCCCCAAGACCAACAACACTGAAAGCCAAACTGGAGTCAAGTGACTCTTGAAATGGAGTAAATCGGCCATGACTCTCCAAAGGAGTCATCCTGACTCTTCAAAGGAGTAATCTTGACTCTCCAAAGGAGTCGTCCTGACTCCCCAAAGGAGTCATCCTAGCCGTCGGAAATAGTCATCGGCCATGACTCTCCAAAGGAGTCATCCTGACTCTTCAAAGGAGTCATCCTGATTCTCCAAAGGAGTCATCCTGACTCTCCAAGGGAGTCATCCTAGCCGTCGGAAAGAGTCTTCGCCCATGACTCTCCAAAGGAGTCATCTTGACTCTCTGGAGCTAATTTGCATATTTTACTTATATTAGCCGAGTAAAATGCACAAATCGCTCATTAGCATAATTGCAATGGTACAAAAATTAGCACCGATGCTCGTGTATACCATTTCAATTATGCTAATGAGCTAATTTGCACATTTTATTTATTAAACCTATTAATTTATTTGAATTAAGTCGATACCTTAATTTAACACCGTTGAATGTATATTGATATATGCATATTTCTCACTGGTTAAGAAAGGAAGTGATTGCTCACTAAGTAAATGCAAATACATTGAGCAAGAACATAAACATCAAAGAACCAATTACCTTAAAGCCGCCCCCCCCCCCCCCCCCCCCCCCCCCCCCCCCCCCCCCCAGTTCTCAGTGTCTTATTCCTACCTGGAGTCACGGTGACTCTATTTAGCCAGTTGGAGTCATTATTACTCTCGAAAGGGAGTCCAGCCTACACGTGACTCTATGTCAATATTGACTCCATTTGAAGAGTCACAAGACTCCCTTGAAGAGTCATGCATCATGACTCTCAAAGGAGTCAGTAAATGTTGACTCTCCAAGGGAGTCATGTGACTCTCCAAACAGAGTCAATATTGACATAGAGTCACATGTAGGCTGGACTCCCTTTATAGAGTAACCCTGACTCCAGTTTGGCTTTCAGTGAAGGGCAATCTTCCCAACAGTTTCCGGGCGAATCAAATTCCCAAAGCCGCGTTTCCACAGGCAATTCTCAGTCACTGTGTTTTTCCTTCAATGGTACAGGGTGCACTCGTTCTCAGTGCAAATACTTGCACAAATGCTCAAAGGAAATAGGATTTGGTCGATTTGCAAGTCCTTTAAAAAATAGGCCTTTAGATAGACTTATTAATATTATCTCACCAATTGGTCTTATCCCAAAAACTGGCCTGGATATTTCAGCACCTTTCTCATCCACACTGTTCATCCGTAAATAATTGGATCGACCGTAGCATGTGTTCAGTAGGGGGGGGGGGGGGGGGGGGGGGGGGGTTCGCAAGTTCTCCTTTCCTTGTCAAACTTGTTTGGCATAGTTTCTTTTTTCTTTTGACAAACTAGTGAATAATGCATAGCTTCCATGTGTTTTGGGCTCACAAATCCTATAATAATTTTATATATAAATCATGTCACATCATTCCATGTAATTAGCCCTACCAATCATATGGATAAATTGATTTATTGAGAGGTGATTCTCCTGTCGCCGCCTAGCGCAAGGTCCAAGGGGCATTGTCAATAAGCTTGTCCTTATATCACCAACCATTGTTTTTTGTAAAATTCAGAAATCTTATATTGATAAATAGAATTATTTTGAATTGATATCAAACAATTGTTATTGTAAATGTCAGAAATTTTCTATTGATAAATTGAATTATTGAGAGGTGATTCTCCTGTCGCCGCCTAGCGCAAGGTCCAAGGGGCATTGTCAATAAGCTTGTCCTTATATCTACAACCATTGTTTTTTGTAAAATTCAGAAATCTGATATTGATAAATTGAATTATTTAGAATTGATATCAATCAGTTGTGTTGTAAAATTCAGAAATCTTATATCGGAATTTGATCCCTAGTGTGGGCGTGTCATAGCCCAGGGGTAGGAGTTCGGCGTCTAGCCTCCTCCAATTTCATTTCCACCAATTTCTTATATCGGAATTTGATCCCATAGTGCGGCCGTGTCTAGCCCCGGGGTAGGAACTCGGCGTCTCCATTTTGCCTCCTCCAAATTCATTTCCAACAATTGGTTATCTTAAGAGTTGATTCTGAAAAATGTGTGTAACACTAATGTGTTCTATTATTTTGGAAAAGTTTGATTGTTCAAATGAATAAAATGTTCTTCCTCTCGTTTGCTTTCGGAGGCAATAGCACACCTCTTGTCGTACCTTGCTTTTCCTCGATGTGTCTGTGGGCAAACAATATTATGAGCCACAAAAGCGGCATACATCATTACATGAACAAAGCACGAACAAATTGGTGAGGTTAGCACAATGCAGACTTAATTATCTTTGGTGAGTCTATTTCTAATTTTCCATATGATGTTAGTGCCAATCATAGCACTAATTGAGGTATATTTTGCAACGGCCTTAGCAACTCTGATGGGGAAACCAAGTTTCCTTAACCCACTGCAGAAGCGGTAGTGAACATGTCCGAGTGACCCAATCACCTTGAATTTTTGTGTACACAGACTGGGATGATCCCCTACTCTTTACGAAGGAGTCTGTGACCTTTAACGTGCTCGGATTTTGCTCTTCTGATGCACGAGACCACCATTTCTTCGTGACTTCTGAACCACGAGGCAATTGAGACTAAGTACCTTGCCTAAGGATACAAACATGTTGGCCGTATCGGGGCTCGAACTCACAACCTTTGTATCGCGAGACCTGCGATCTATCCGCTAGACCACACACGCTCATACATAGCATGTCTTTGCTATCAGCAGTACGTGCACATACATAGCATGTCTTTGCTATCAGCAGTAGGTACATACATAGCATGTCTTTGCTATCAATAGTACTAGTAGAGTAGGTACATACAATATACATAGCATGTATTTGCTATCAGCAGTAGATAGCATGTTTTGCTATCAGATCAGTGGATAGCAGCATCTCTATGCTTTCAGAAGTAGAATTCATAATGAATGTCTTTGTTTGCGCCATTGGATAAAACGTCGAAACTGATGTGATTTAAATATATCTCACGCTCGCGTAAGTTCAGCATCCGGGTAGCATCTCAGAGAGGCTCTTTTAAAAGGCAAAACAAATGAGGCAGTGCAATGAAAGACTCTTTGTTTCAGTATGACTTTGATGTTATAGGTCTTAGTCAGATATAAATATTCTTCCATTTTATGTCGACCCCGCGGATTTCGTAGCCCTGGTGACAATTACCATTCGCTATCTAGGAACAATAATCTAGGGGCGTACTTTACTCTCTCTCTATAATATAGCGACGTCACTGAACATATTGTTGACCAATTTCAAGTGGTAACGATGTTATACTAGTAATTCGACTATTACCGTGCTGTTTGCAGTGCAGTCATCTGTCCTGTATGCAATTTGAATACAAGTATTTCTACAAGATAGCTTGTTTTCAACGAATACGGTATGCGCAGCGCGCGCAGTCCAAAAATCTAAAACCAATCAACGCTCGTCGTACAGTAAAGTAAATGAGGCAAATATACTGGACGGTGATATACAGTATCAATATAAATGCATAATTCTTGATGAGGAGTTCGTGTTGACATAAAGAGGCGTAACTTTCATCACCGATATCCATACGTCTCGACTGATGATACGATATATTGTTTTGTGACGAAAAATAGCAATTCACATTTCACATTCATTTTCTAAACGCCACCGTGTTCGTATACCCCGGGGTATACCCAGACTCTTAAATACATGTGTATCGCGTACAAGGAAGAGGAGATTCTGACTAACAACGTAATATAATAGAAACCGTTTGATGATATTGGAAATATATTTAATTAAAAGGTTAACAGGCAAGAAAATTGATTGTGCCGACATAGTTTCACCAAACAAGGAATGCAACGAAACCGGACTTTTCTACGATTTTCTCGACTTCTGACGAACCGATCAAGAAATATGATGGAGAAATTCTACTGGGTATTTGTATTTGCTACCATGCTAACGTCCGGTTTTCCTGTTGTACACGGTATATATGACCAATCTATAAATTGCACGGTCGGATGCGATGTGTATGAAAGATGGCCTGTTTATAACTGGAAAGTCACCATTTCCACGATATTCCAATGCCCATCTGAATGCACGTGTACACTGGGCAATCATAACGTAACAATAAACTGTCCTAATGAAACATTATTGGTACTGCGGGTATTGTATCCCCCAAATTTCTTGAACCCATTGGACGACTATGATATGACAAGCCTCAACGCAGATTCTGATAACAGTTTGAACGAAGCTTCCTGGAACACGAGCTTTTCCACAGAATCGGATGCATACGAGTATAGTTATGGTTATGGTTATGGTGCATACTATGGCTCCTCATTGGCAGACGCTGAGCTAACAAGTCTGAAATCATTGTCTTGGAGTAGCGTTGGTCTCCATGAAATCGAGTCGAACGCATTTTTCGACTCCGAGCCGACAAATGTCAATACAAGTGCTGAGAAGACAAGTTTGTACGCATTTGATTGGAGCAACTTGTATTGGCTAGATTTGTCCATCAATTATATTGTGAAGTTACCCCCGCAGTTGTTCGAAGGTCTCACTAACCTTAATTCGCTGGATATATCCCGCAATGATATTCTTGAAATACACCCGCTACAGTTTAAAGCGCTTACCGTCATTGAATTACTAGATCTGTCACACAATAAAATCGTGGAGCTACACGCGCATCAGTTTGAAACACTTACCAAATTGAATTTGTTATATATGAATAATAACAATATCCTGGAACTACAGCCGCAGTCGTTTGAAGGGCTTTCAAACCTTCGGGGGTTATATCTGAATGACAATAATATCGTAGAACTACACCCGCGTCAGTTTCAAACGCTCACCAACCTGAAGGCGTTCGATCTGTCCCACAATAAAATCATGGAGCTACACGCGAATCAGTTTGAAACGCTTACCAAATTGAATTTGTTATATATCAATAACAACAATATCCTGGAACTACAGCCGCAGTCGTTTGAAGGGCTTTCAAACCTTCGGGAGTTATATTTGAATGACAATAATATCGTGGAGCTACTCCCGCGTCAGTTTGAAACGCTCACCAACCTGACGGAGTTCGATCTGTCCTACAATAAAATCATGGAGCTACACGCGAATCAGTTTGAAACGCTTACCGAATTGAATTTGTTATATATCAATAACAACAATATCCTGGAACTACAGCCGCAGTCGTTTGAAGGGCTTTCAAACCTTCGGGAGTTATATTTGAATGACAATAATATCGTGGAGCTACTCCCGCGTCAGTTTGAAACGCTCACCAACCTGACGGAGTTCAATCTGTCCTACAATAAAATCATGGAGCTACACGCGAATCAGTTTGAAACGCTTACCAAATTGAATTGGTTATATATGAATAACAACAATATCCTGGAACTACAGCCGCAGTCGTTTGAAGGGCTTTCAAACCTTCGGGGGTTATATCTGAATGATAATAATATCGTGGAGCTGCACCCGCGTCAATTTGAAGTGCTCACTAATCTTTCGCAGCTGTATAGCCTGTATCTGTCTGACAATAATATTGTCAACCTTCATCCGAAGTTGTTCGAAGGGCTTACCAACCTGTTTAGGTTAGATCTGCCCAACAATAATATCGTGGAGCTACAGTCGCATCAGTTTCAAGCGCTAAAAAATCTGAACTCGTTAAAATTGTTGAATAACAGCATTCTGAAGCTACATCCGCAGTCGTTTGAAGGGCTTTCAAACCTTCGGTGGTTATATTTGAATAATAATAATATCGTGGAGTTATACTCGCATCAGTTTCAAGCGCTAAAGAATCTGAACTCGTTAGAATTGTCTAACAACAATATCGTGAAGCTATACCCGCAGTTGTTTGATGGGCTTACCCTCTTGCGCTGGCTATATCTGTCTAACAACATGATTGTGAAGCTACACCCGCAGTCGTTCGATGGGCTTACCCACCTGTTCCGGCTATATCTGTCAAACAATAATATCATGGAGCTACACTCGCGTCAGTTTAAGTCGCTTACCAAACTGTGGTGGTTAGATCTGTCTAACAATAATATTTCAGAATTACACCCACAGTCGTTTGAAGGGATTTTCAACCTGGGGTTGGTATTACATTTGGACATCAATAATATCGTGGAGCTACACGCGCGTCAGTTTGAAGCGCTTGGAAACCTGCTGGACCTTTATCTGCACGACAACAATATTGTGAACCTTTACCCACAGTTGTTCGAAAATCTTACAAACCTTGAGTTGTTAGATGTATCCCATAATAATATTCGGAAGCTACACCAGCGGCAGTTTGAAACGCTAACTTATCTGTGGAGGTTAGATTTGTCCAACAACGACATTGTGGATCTACACGAGCGTCAGTTTGAATCGCTTACCAATCTGGCGCGGTTGGATTTGTCCAACAATCACATTAAGACTATATATTCACAGTTATTCAAGTCACTTATTAACGTTCAAATCATTGAATTAAGTCACAATAATCTGCTTCTATTTCAGCTAAACTCATCGGTGCAGTACCAGAAACTAGTATATATTTCGCTATCGAATAATAGGTTGTCTAGTTTCCCACGTGGTATACTTAAAAATGTGTTTAATTTAAAATATCTCGATTTATCCGAAAATAAATTTGAAAGATTTGATACTGGGTTGTATTTTATGAATAATACGATGACCTCGCTTGGTATTGTGGATTTGAAATGGAATACACTGCACATAGTAAATTATGAGTCCTTTAGATACGTTTCTAACGTAACAACACTATTGGTTGATAATGCTGCTACTTGTTGCTTCATAGAATCAGCAATATGTAATGCCACAATACCACGTTCACAGTTTCTGACATGTGGGCGATTACTTTCAAATCGAATTCAAAGAATTAGTATGTGGATATTAGGCATCTTTGCTATTATCACTAACGCTGGCGTATTGCTCTACCGTTATATGCGTTATCATGACACTAACAAAGTGCAATTATTATTAATCTCAAATCTATCAATCTCAGATCTCGTCATGGGTATTTATATGCTGATAATAGCGTCAGCAGATATATATTATTCGAACCTTGGTTATTTTCCCTCAGAAGCATGGAGATCAAGCATTACGTGTAAGGTATCCGGTACCCTATCCATCTTATCAAGCGAGACCTCGGTATTCATCATTACTATTTTAAGCTTAGACAGATTAATGGGTATCAGATATACATTTAGCACTAAGAGATTAGGCACAACGTCAGTGAAAGTAGTCATAGCTGTAACTTGGGTTTTTACAGTAATATTGAGTTTCTTGTCAACAACTTTGTCAGCAATTAATCCTGATTTATACGATGTATCCGAGGTGTGTACTGGCCTCCCACTCTCCAGAAGCAATGTTTTTGAGACTCAATATTGGCAGTATGATCTTGGAATTCTTGATTACACGACGAGAAAACCAATTGTATTGAATAGTACTCGTGATACTGTTATTGGCACCAGACCAGGCATGTACTTTGGTATAGCTTTATTTTCCATTATCAATTTCATATGCATGTTAGTTATAACGTTTTGCTATATCGGGATATTCATAACAGTGCGACAAACAGCAAAAAATGCCGGAAGAAATCAAAGTCAAAAGGAAGAATTCCGAATGGCTATCAAAATGGGGGTGATTGTGCTAACAGATATGATTTGTTGGTCGCCTATTATTTTACTCTCGATCTTTGTACAGAGTGGGAGTCTTACAGTCACACCTCATGCCTATACCTGGATTGTAACGTATGTACTGCCAATCAATTCCGCAATCAATCCATTTCTTTATTCCTTAGCCACAGCAATATATGGGTTCTTGCAAAAGACTCCTACCAATAACAAACGTGCTACCGATGTAATAGCTATGAGAAAACGGTAAAGGTAGATGTTCTGATTGCTGGGCCGATTTTCAACATGATGTTTTCTATTTACATGAAAGGACATCCTTAAGATTGTTGAATTCCAAAGTTTCAGTTGCATAACCTCAATGGTTCTTATTTTAGAAGCACACGGTCACAAGAAATGTGGCCATTGAGTAGTACACAAACTAGCGGGTTGTTAACCACCTTTGGCAGTAAATTCACCACATTTTAGCCTATAAATAATTTCTACAATAATTCTTCTGATATCAAAATATCTTGATGTGAAAAAGAAATCATAGCCAAAAATAATAGGTGATCAGAACATACACCTTTAATATGAATGTATCTATTTTAAATGGTTAGTCTTTCACGCAGCCTGGATATAGTAGAACTAAAACATTTTTAATAACTTTTAATCTCAATATTAATATATTTAGAATCTGATACAATTATAATAATTATATTTCTATATTATGTATATCGCTTGTGTATTGTAAATGTTGGTATCAGATTAGGAAAAAATATCTCATCTCGATGTATATAACTTATAATTTTCATGATTTCATGAGTGTATGATTTCTTATCTCTCTTGTTTGTATTACTGTTTTTTCCTATCTTTTGATGTATCTTACTTTACTTTACTCTACCCTCGTTCATCAACATTTGATTGATAAATCATTGTGGTAAATGGAAAAGAAGAAACATTTCAACTAAGATAACGATATTATATCATTAATTCAATTGTAAATATTCAGTAAGCAACCGTTACGTCAAAAACGCAAAACACGATATAATTCATCAATCAATATTATGCTAATAGGTCTACTAAATTTTAGAACTGTGAACTATTTTGAGTCGTAATTACGTATTTTACACCTGAGACGAATATTCGTCTCAGTTTTACACATCCCTATAATGTGTACATTGAGATACCACTCCCCAGCACACTTATCACAACCTTTATGGAAATTAAGTGAAGATTGTAAAATGTTACTATTTAATGTATTATGACTTTCCTCACCTTAGAAATGAACTATGACACACCTATTTGTATACGTCTTTGAATAAGTTTAATATTGCAATAATCTAACCAACTTGTGATAAACAGGCCTCTAAGATGAACGGATAGGCCTATTGTCACCAATATGTCACTTCATAACGTACACAATCGCACTTCTTAAAATTCTCTATATTTATTATCATTGTCATTGTTATATATATGTGGAGATACCGAAATAAATCAAATCAAAATCAAAATTTCAAAAGCCTCCACGGAGACGGAATTTCACTGAGTACCAGATCATTGATATCATACCAGTCAGCACGCAGGTATCGCTTTCAATGAGTGACCTTGCCGATTTCTAACCCACGCAAAGATCGATTTCAGGATGTCAACCTTGCGCTAAAACCATATGAGAAGTTTGTTTTCCCTGAATTAATTGAAGTAGGGTTAGCTAGCAGCCATGATAGCGAAGTAGGTGGATTGTTCGTAATTTTCTCTATAATATGATGCCAAATCTGACATATTTGGTCCACAAACAGTGATTTTATCGCTAATTTTAGAATTTAACAACTTTCGTGACTTTGCTTCTTGTAACCATTCACTTGACCGGACTAAAATTCGTACGATATTTTAAGAGCAATTTCCGTATTAACGGAATTTTAAGCTTTAATTTCATATCAAAAACATTGATGCCCGACTTCTTTTTTGATAAGAAAAACCGAGTCTGATTTTCACCGATTTTCGGTCAGAAAACGAAACTTACGATCCCCCGTTAGGCCTCGCCAACTTGATTTTTAGTTTCCCGTAACCCGCCCGCGCTTCATTTTCATGCCCGCGTTTGAATTCATCATTGAAATTTTGGAAAAAAATACCGTTTTTGCAATGAAAACGTCCGTTCTCAGACACAGATCTTTTTACTGACTCCTGTGATTCCAGTTCAGAAGAACATTGAAGATCAAAAGGTAAGTTTGACTGATGCCACTGATACCATCAGAATCAATTCGTGTCATTAAGGAAAATGTTCAGTTTAGCACAATCAAGAATGCCCGATGACAAGTATGTAAGCATGGACTTATCAGACAAGTCCATGCTGTAAGAAACTAAAAACCCGGGGTCATTTTTGGTGTTCATAATAAAATGGAGAATAATAAAAAGTGAAACTTGATTATCCACTAAATAATGAATAGGTAAAATAACAAACATAACACTTTTCTTTTTAAAACTGTAACTCGATTATGGTCGATATATTTTTTGATTGTGGTGACCGCTTCAAAAAGGATAATATATTTCAAGCTATTGGATTAAAGTATTAGGTTGTTGTGATTGTAAAGCTACATGATCAGCCCTATTCATACATCCATGCTAGCATGAATAGCATTTGATTATGGAGCGCAAATAATAACATCTATAACAGTACCGCTGCTACATCATTGGTCAAAATGGGTTCCTCTAACGCCCAGTGGACGAGGTCCAAAACCAAGTCCGATACGCCAGAGTTTATGAATTTACTATAGTGAATATTTTGTCGTTATAGGCGCTTAAAATGTGTTTTATTGTTATCATTTATTATTATTTTATGCTATTATTGAGAATAGGAATACGTCGAATACGATGTAGCTGTGTCATGGGCTTTTAATATTCTGTGACGACATAAAGTTAGGGCGTAGCCGCTGAAACAGAGAGTTGCAATGTGTGCGCAAATATATTGGACACAATCATATTATTCGGCAAAATGATCACAGAAATTACTCTTTTAAATCGTGCCTGATTCAATTGTTTCAGCACGCGCGTTACCTTTCAAAATAAATATATATATCTGCTGACGCGCAATTTGGTTAACGTGCGTGAGAATATCACAAAAAGCCAGCTGAGTGGTTGTGGGTAGAAGGGTACTTAACGCTTTCCGCGCAAAACAGATGCATGCATATCTGTGCAAATTTAAAGTTTTGTTAAACAGTTCTCGAACCCACTGTGGATGGTTCATTGTATTATAAATCGTGCACTTTCATGTAATACTCGACTGTTACTGTGTAAATTCCTATTGTACAAACCAGTAAATGACATGGTTTACACAAAGTACGCTAGTTTTCTTATTTTTCATCGGATTGATCTTATATTTTCAGGATTACAAAATATATATGATAAAAACTGGGATTTGTATATTTTCACAATTGTATTACATGTATGAACTTACACCTATAAGGATTTTAAAAAGTCATCCCTCTTTATAACAACAAAACGTCGATTCAAAAAATGCTGATCGGGCCCGATCAGTATTTTACATGGTTAAGGGTGGTATTCCAACATATTTAAAACATTGTTTTAATCAAGTTTTGCTGGGTTTTTTTAAAAATAGAAACAACAATAATGGCAATTTTTAATGTTTATCTTGAATTCTGAAGTAACTTAATTAAAATTTAAAAAAATTCAACATGACATTGTGTCCCTTTTTAATTGATTAGTTGGAAAAGTGTACTTTAGGTCCCAGATTCTGGACTGTACTAGTAGCGTCCGATACTGGGACACCAAGTATCGTTCGATAACGGTACAAAGTCAGTGTTCCAGTATCGGGCGATACTGGAACATGATTATGTACCGCAGTATCGTTCAATACTGGGACAAATCTTACTGGAATCACGTGTACCGGTATCGCCCGACACTGCAACATAAAAACGTTCCAGTATCGCTCGATACTGGAACACGATTTGGTGTACCAGTATCGCCTGATACTCTTACAGTAAAATCGTACCAGTATCGACTAATACTTGCAACTTTTATGTTCCAGTATTGACCTATACTGTGTATACCAGTATCTGGGACCTAAAGTACACTTTGTCCGATTAGTTAAACAATCAATTAATCAATTAGTAACTAATTAATCAATTATTCACTGATTCATAATTTAATGAACTAATTCATAATTGATTAGTATATTAATTATTGATCAATTGATTAATTACTTATTAATCTAGTATTTATTAATTACCAATTAATTAGTTAATTAAATATTAATTAATACATACGATAATGATATCTTAATTAGTTAAATACTTTGATGCTTAATTAATGGATAAATAATTTATCAATTGCTTAATTTATTTTATTTATTTATTCATTTACTATTTAATATATATTCATTTAAACTAAAAACGAGCTAATATATCGATTTGATAATTAGATAGTTTGTATTCATTGATCGATTTGATTAGTTAATAAATCAACTGATCAATAATAAACTAATCAATAAGTGAATTAATTACTAAATTATCTATTAAAAAGTTGTTTAATCGATTAATAAGTTGATTGATTTAATTAATTTAATAGAGCAGTTAACGTAATAATAAAGTAATAATTAAGCAAATCAATAGATAAATTAGTAAATAGATAATTAAGTTTAGATAAATTAATTAATAACGCAATTAAATTGGTTAAGTTATAATTTACATACTTTATGTATCAGTATAAATTATGAATTAAATATTTTTTTAAATAATTTAATTTAATTATTAATTATTAATCAAAATTGCTTAATTTGCTAAATCCATTAATTTTTAAGTTTATTTATTTTAAGTATGTACCTGTTACTAATAATTGGCTAATTTAGTAATCAATATTTAATAATTTAATCTATTAACATATATAATTAAAATAGCCTAATACTATATGTGAGCTATTTCATTTTTATTGTGTACCCCCTATTGAGGACACAGACATAATTATAATGATATAGCTACGCATTTCATAAGGGGTTTAGAATATAAATGGAATAGCCTAATACTATATGTCAGCTATTTCATTTATAATGTGTACCCCCTATTGAGGACAGAATTATAATGGTATGGTATAGCTACGCATTTCATAAGGGGTTTAGAATATAAATGGAATAGCCTAATACTACATGTCAGCTATTCCATTTATATTGTGTACCCCCAATTGAGGACACAGACATAATTATAATGATATTCTACGCATTTCATAAGGGGCCGGGAATACTATACGTCAGCTATTCCATATTGCGTACCCTATTGAGGACACAGACAGAATTCTAATGGTATAGCTACGCATTTCATAGGGGGTGTAGAATATAAATGGAATTGTCTAATAATATATGTCAGCTATTCCATTTATACTATGCGCACCATATTAACCCTAACCACCAAACCAAGTTTTTAACCAATATTGCAATTTTGGACGAAAATCTGACAAAAATATCGCCGCGACCCGGCCGACCGGGGATCGAACTGGGTACCCTCCGGACCCAAAACCCCGGTCCCAGACCCACAGCTCTCAGCTACTCGTTCGCGCTATTCGATATTGCTATTGATACCTAGTAACAGTTTTTGGAATACTAAGTGCAATAGCTGCTACAAGAGATTTAGGAAGCTGCGCAACAATAAAGTTCTGTACAATTTTATATGGGAGCCATTCTGCTAAGCGCTTCATTTGCATGCATGGCTGCACTGATCCATTTCAAGGACATTATAATATGCAGATAATCTTATCGTTTTTAATATTATACTAAGTGCTACATACAACTTTCGAATAGTTTGGGCCAAAACAGCCTTGATGATTCCCGCAACACATAGCATTTCGGAATGTAACCATTCTTAAACATGGAACCACAATAGAAACTGCAATCATTTGCGTTCAGGTATTACAGTGCACGTAATACTAAAGCGATTAGAGATTGAACAGCACCTGCAAGAAGCTTATAACCTAATCAACAATTCCCGTTGTTTCAAACGCTAATCGCTTCAATAAATTAATTTTAAAAGAAGTATGGGGATCAGCAACGGGCAAAAATCATACTAAAATACATCTTTGATCAACGACTTCGACTAAACCGTAATCCGGCGTAGCATAGTGGTCACGATTTAGGGCTCCTACGCATGAATACCGGGTTCGAATCCTCAACAAACCATAAACTGTTTAAAAAATAATAATAATGCTCATAGCCAGATGCGGAGGCTGGCGATATATTATACACTCTAAAAACTGTGTTTAGCGAGTAAACACTTTTCTAAACACATTCTTGCTATCACTTTGTAAACATGTTCAGAGGCTAAACGTCATGTGTCAAATCACTAAATATTAGGGTTCAATTTCTAAACACTAACAGCCAATACTCTAAACATACCTTTTCTAAACACACATTTGCCAACACTTTCTAAACACACTTTTTAGAGTGTATGAAACCAAAAGAAACACTGTTTATTTTTATTTTGTAGTATTATGGGATGAACGTTTATAGGCTGCTGTCGGTTTGGGCCTAACTATCATAACCAAACAGACTTATAAATATTAGTCCACCTCTATGTGTGTTATAGTCATTTTACGTTATCCATAGGATAAATAATCAACTAAATATGCACATAATTATCATATCTGAAATTCTTAAACACAATCAATCAATCAATCAATCAATCAATCAATCAATCAATCAATCAATCAATCAATCAATCAATCAATCAATCAATCAATCAATCAATCAATCAATCAATCAATCAATCAATCAGTCATGAGAATAGAGTTATTTAAAAAAGCAGTAAATAGCAGGAAGGTGGGGAAAATTCCTGACAGAGCGCGTGAAATTTGGTTAAAAAAAGGCCCAAAACAGGCTGAAATTACAAGAAACTGCGTAAAATTTGACTACAAAATGAAAATGCTCATGCATATATGCATATATGCAACTAATCCAACTTCTTAAAAATTATGGCAATGATGACTAGCTCCTCATATAAAAGGACGGAATCTAAGAACAAATTAAATATAAATTTACAGAAAAAATGATTTAAAAAAACATTGACTTGGATGGGTCTCGAACTCACGCCTGGGCTTTAACCATACGTCTGTATTTCAAGTCCGGTGCTCTACCATTTGAGCTAATCTGTACGATATAACAGATAGGGTGTTAGTATGCAATAAGTTCTACAGTGTAATCTTGACAATAACATAATACTTGAACGACTTAGGACATTTTTCCACTCTGCCGATTTTATCTTGAAATATTTGATATGTTATCACAAGTTGGCGCTGTGATCATTTTGATTGTCAAGGTTTTGAAACAGTGGTATATGCTGATTATCTACGGTATAATAGTCCAGGCTGCGATTTTTTGTTTCGTACATGATCCTAGTAAAATCAGTTGATTTGTTCAAAAAATCATTTTATTCAGTGAATTTTGCTTTATTCCGTATTAAAACGAAATAAAATGAATTTCACTAGGAACATATGTACACACACACACAAATTGCGTCCAGGCTATACGTAGGAACAATGGTAATTTCGTTCCACATCCCCAGTCCACATCTCGATGTTTCTCATGTTGGCCCAGAGTTTATGTAGTGTAACTTAAGTGCAGGAAACCAGCATATATGTCTTGAACACTATTACGCATGCGTTCGAGCGTGAAATAGTTGGAGCGGTTGGGAGTATGTAGTATCACCGTAAAAGTCCCTTGAATTACTCTGGATAGAGCACAGCGTAAACTTTGCTTCTGGCCTATATCTTGCTAGACGTCCCGTACAGAATAAACCGTGGACTACTACGACACATTTTAATTGTTATGAGCATGCGCATATCAGTAACGGGACGTCTAGCAAGACATTGACATGGCCCACATCCCCGAAAAACAGCAATGTCTCCACAACACAAGTTCCAATGAATATCACACACATTGATATAATCAATATTTTCGTGGATGTCACCACATTTTATTATTAACTTATGAGGAAAAGATACATCACGAATATAGAAACGCATATTTTATCGGTCATTTAATAATATTTACAATTTGAAATCTAGTTTGATTGGTTGGTATTCTATCAGAATTATGCATTTAATTGATCAATGAACCATTTTTATATTAATAATATTATCATAATGACTTTATGGTAGGCAACCATCAACGATAGAATGTGAAACTCGGTTGCTAAGGGAGCAGTTCCATTTGTACGCGATAAAAATTGCGCGAATGTTCCGGGCCCCGATGAGTTTTTTATCAGGCCCCGATGAGATTATTTATCGAGTAGCGTATTACCGCTTGTTTAAATATAACGAAAGATAAGTGGTCGGTATGTAAATAGAGCTTCGGGCTATTTATTCTAGTTGTAAGGTACAAATTCAGCATTTCATGTTTTTAGAGATAATGTTATTGATTATGGCTGTTTAACGTAAATTGTATTATCCTCGTGTATTTGCTAAACAATGTCCCACTCTATTTGCTAAACATACCCCAGGGATTATCAGAGGCCTCGTATCGGGCCCCGATGGCTATTTTATCGGGGCCTGATGACTATTTTATCGCGAATCAACTTGAAAAACATCGGGTCCAAAACATATCAGGCCCCGATACAGTCGCGATAAATTTATCGCGTATAAATGGAACTGCTCCCTAATCAGATAAGCATTCAATATTAGCATGATTAGTTGAGTTGGGTGCCTTTAGAGAAGACATATTTCCCCTAAATCCCTGTCAAAACCGGATTGCGAAGGCTGTGATTTGCAGGATGCTGCAGGAAAGGTACATACCAAATAATGTCTTAATTTTTATTTTAACGACTAACCAACTTAACTCAAGGCCAGACATCATCAGCAAGTCGTATATTTATTTGAATATGTTATGTGGCTCATGGAGGAGTTAGGGGATCTCGTCAATGATGGCACTGACGTTAATGGTTAAGATCCAGAAGTGAATGCCCGGAGTGAATGCTTTAGAACGATAGAACCTGAAGCGTTATTGTGACGTGTCCGAGGGAGCCGCAATAATAGATGATGTTTGATATAAACTTCATATTCCGATTTACGTTTGGTATTGTGTACATATACCATTTCTTGATCTTTTCATATTCCCTCAGTCCTTAGTCTTCAATGCATATATCTTCAGGGTTGGGACCAGGTAGATCACCTGTAAAGAAACCGAAAATACATATTTATTAGATAAACAGTCGCGAAGACAAACAGTTTACATTCATATGACATGTTTATTATCGTTTATGACAGGTGTTTTTTTAAATACTATACTACGAGGGTCATTCAATAAGTTCTACCTCCTACCTCATAACTTTGCTATTATATAAGCCAGTCTTATGAAATATTACACAATTGTAGCATGGAATCCCAGCTACGAATTCAAAGTAAATCGGTCTGAGTAGTGGTTGTACTTTTCCAGAAATGAAGTGAAAACCAAACGTCCATTTAGTGCGACGGAAACGGCTAAAAGACAGCCAAATGTATCCATAGTGCTATTCATTTGGTCAATTCTTATACACAAAACGTCCCTATCGGTTAATTAAAACCATTCTAAATTACAAATATATCTTGAGCAGACTATAAACAATAAAAGTGACTGATTTCTTGGGGAAAAATACCCTCTAATTAGCCAGAACCAGACCAGGACAGCCATTGATTTTAACACTACCTTAAGAGAACCACTGCAAAGTCATATTTGCTTTTCATAAGAACTAAGGGATCTTTATTGTACAGGACTAATGGATATATTTCTATATTTCTATATTTTTTATCACTGACTACCTGATTGACTATTCTAAAGTTTGTATTTAAGGAAAACACATAAAGTGACTGTCATGTTAAGATTGAATACTTGAGGCATCACTGTGGCTTGACTTATAACAACGAAAATTTGACTGAATAGCAGTATTCCAGTTTGCTAAAGACATAGCATTACATTCGAGTTGATATTATACTATTTTCAAGCTTACAATGGTTAATATTGCCTACGATCTAATTTATACATCATAATACAGTATTATATGCAGAAAACATCTATTTTTTCTATTTTCAGTATTCAAATCGGTCTGTTATATCTTATCATGTAATACGGAGAGAAAACGAAAAGACATGTATTTATCTTTAGGGTAATTTTCCGTGTCCGTTGTCCAAAATCGCTCTCTGGCTTTGATCGCATCATAACAAAAGTGAAACAGGTATCAATTATCATTTACCATAAATGTGAAGCTATAGATCAGAGCTATAATCGTGACAGGTAGAACTTATTGAATGACCCTCGTATGTATGGTTAAAGGTTAATCTCTTATGATCAGTCATGTAAAAGTATTGATCAATTGCAGTACCATAACTAAGGCCTTAAATTTTGGGAAGGGGGCAAGAGGGTGGTAGGCCTGTGATCAGGGGGTGCATAACCGACTAATTTTGGTTAATATAAATTATTTGTCATTTCATTTGGACCATGGTGTGGGGTGAGCGGAGCATCCCCCTCTGGTATAGTTACGCTTCTGAAAGATTGGTATGGAATCTGGAAGATATGGGTGGTTTTTTTTATAGCATACCATGTTCTACAAGCAAGTTGTTGCATATCCCCTGATATTCATCAGATTGTCGGACTTGTTGCCAAGCAGGATTCCACCAGTCTGTAAGACGACTGTCCTTGCGATGCATTAAGCCTACACCGTCCACAGAGCAAAATAGACCGTTGTCAGCCACGATAAATTCCA
Organism: Ophiura sarsii; assembly: GCA_035610835.1. NCBI lineage: Eukaryota > Metazoa > Echinodermata > Ophiuroidea > Amphilepidida > Ophiuridae > Ophiura > Ophiura sarsii. Next base: position 37,577,890 of record CM069458.1, on the reverse strand, counting down.
CGTTAACACCGTTGGGGAATAATGACTCAAAACCGGCATCCACCTGGAGATGTGAGTGATGTAAGAATACAACATTGTTATTAGGTTATTATGGTCATTAGCCCCCCCCCCCCAAAAAAAAAAAATGTCTGTCTCACATACATTTGGGGAAATGGTTATGCGATATGCGAATTTTTAATGATATTTTTAGAAAAAAAATGTTTGAACTTCAATTTGTTTAAAAACTAGTACTATTTCAGATTTTGCACTTTTTAAAAACTGTTTACAAATATTTGTAGAATGTTTGATTTTTTTAATTTTTTTTTATTATTTTGAATTTGTTGGAAATATTTTGGAATCTTTTGACCCCCCACCCTCCCAAAAAACCGAAAAGGGTTTTCCGTCGCCTCAACATAGCGCAGTTGAATATACATGTAGTGTGATATTGCACTTACCTCTCCATCCACGACGCCTTGAACCAGACTAGGTAGACTATCGTAATACATTATCTGGTCCTCAGAAAGAGATGCACCCTGGGATTGAAGACAAAATATTATAATCTTTAGGTTATCCCATATTTACCCGTGTAGAGATGCAGTTAAGATTGTTTAAATTGTCAGGTAGGTAAAGCGCATTCGTTAAGTTTGATGCTCTAGATTTGTTAAAGGCCCAAGAAGCAAACACCGCCGCTCAGTCTATCGGGGTATCACACCACGCTGATCAACATTTGACAACAACGTTGATTGACCTTATAATGACCATGATTAGCCTATGGCACGTGTATATCAAGGTGCCCAAATAAAAGTTTACAAGTAGGCCTATAATAACAGGTATAGGCCTAGTCCATTAGGCTAATTAGCATGTAGCGGCACTCTAGCGGCACTCTAGCGGCGTGCCATTACCCAGACAGGGTTTGTAAGGCTTTACAAATATGGTTGACCACATCCATTGATCATCTAAACACCTTTTTGTATGCAGGATATTAGACACTTGCAACTGGTGACTTACAGTTATCATTTCAGCCTGCTGAGCGACACAAAGTGGGGTTGAGGCAAAACCGGTTACAAATCCAATTTTCCTTCCTGTCAAATCCCTCCAATCGAAGCTGCCTGGGTTGCCAGATCGAACGATGAATCCGCTCTCCTGATTCTTTCCAAAGGCATCGGTGAATTTGAAGGTTCGCGCTCGGTTGTATGTATGGTACCAGGCTGTAATTAAAAGGTGAACGATGAAGGTTGTATTGGTTAAATGGTCCTCTAGGAGCCAGATATGCATCAATTACACGGTACAAATAATTGCCTCATTTTAATGGCTAGAAAAGGTGTATTCTGTTTTTATTGTAGTGAAATTGTAAAGTGCATTATTTTGAAAAATTGAATGGGCATTGTTAAAGCCAGGTCTGTATTCATGGCAAAATAATTATGAGAGGGGACGAGGGGTTAATCATGTTACTTAACATTAATTTATCTAAGTTTTATAAAGTAAACTAAATCCAACTCCGTAGGCGGTTTTTTTTAAACAAAACTATCTTGGTTGAAAAACGGTCAAATTAGGCCAGTTCGTTCGTTGTTCGTTCGTTCGTTCGTTCGTTCGTTCGTTGTGCCTTACTCACCGGCGCATGCGTCGTAATAGAAGTTGAAAAGACCAAATCCGCCAACCTCCACGCCGTCAACCGAATCCCAACAATTGCTGTATCGATCATACACAAAACGACAGTCCTTATTTGCTCTCATACAGACTGGAAAAAGATAATAATTGAATGTTCATATTATAGGCCTACTGCATATTATGTAGATTCCAGTTATGCGGACACAACACAAGAGAGATAAATACTCAAATTTCAATATGAAATCAGGACCCAGTTGACGTCAGCGAACCGGACAACCCTTATGTATAGGCTATCAAATGTTGACTACTTTATTCGGGTCAAAGTCATATTTCGTGTCGATCTTGATTCTTGAAACTACAATTCAAAAGAGACATGATGTGGTATATATTAATTTTATCACTCTAGCCTCATGCTTTACTTTGAAGGTTTGAAAACAATAAGAATTAATTAATTTATTAAGTGAACTTTGCACAACCGAATTCACCTTTTGGACACATATCTCTGTCGAGTCAATCTTATATCTCAAATTAAAGAGGTCAAATTTCTTTACAATTGTCATGATTGTATAATATAATACTTTGACGCTAAAGCTATAGTTTCGGAGTTAGGAGCATATATGTTTGTAGAGTTCATTTTAATAAAATAAATGTGCAAACTATATGTGGTTGTATTGATTAAAATAAAAATACTGTGCGATTTACTGTTGTGAAAACATAGCAAGAGACAATGTGTTTTTTTCTTTAAAATGAGCAATGTTCAATTGTAGATGGCGACATTTTACCCCAGTTTCATCGCAGACGACGCTGGCCACGCGTCTCGGACGACCCAATTATGGCAACGGGAGTGCACCATTTTGAAACATTTTTTAACAGTCATCGTCCGGTTAAAATGATAAGATTAACATTCGCGATTACGTGTTATTCCAATACGAATTCAAAATGTAGGTTTCGCGTGCCCACCGTCGTCTGTTTCATCGAAACATTTCTGCTCTGGTGTTTTCAAAACATAGCTGACCCCGGAGCTAGTGACCATGCTGACGACGACGACGGAGCAAACTTGGATTTCTCAGACGACGCTGGACATAGGCGTATTCACGAGTATTCAGGTTAAAATATGCGAACGAGGTTACCTGATCAAGTGAATGGGACGACCGCTTAACAACGGTTTAAATTCAAAAAATAGCATTTACAATTGGGATGATTTGCCATCCCGAACGGTTTTGGATTGGAAAAATTTTCTTCTAACCTATGATGAATTTTATGGGGTCATATAATCAAAATCCATTGTTACATTGAAACCAACGGAAATTCAAAATTAACGGCCGTTCGTAGCCACCGTCGTCTGGGATTTCTGAAGAGTTAAATGTCGCCATCTATAGTTGAACAATGAAAATTCTACGCGATTTGCTAGGTTTTGAAAACAACTTGAATCGTTCTTTCTTCGTAGGCTAAATAATGCAATGTTGAATGATGAGAGTTTAATTATGGAAATACAAGCGTTTTTGTATTTATTTGATTAGTTCCGAAAACGCGGGAATATTTTATTTAAAAAGGCGCGGAATGTCATGAGTTGTCTAACAAATAGCTACGTCATTTGCGATTCTTGTGTTAGAAAATAAGAAGATTTTTCATCTTTATTTTTTCAAATAAGGGAATGTCTCGTATTCGAAAAAATGAAATCGCGGCATTATTTGCTGTGACGTTACAAATGTATATGATACATGATTATGTTAGTTTCCTTTTCCAAGTATGCGTCAACTTCATTTTGGAGTTTATTAGACCTATGAATTACATTATGATTATACTAACCATTGCCTTTAATACAGAATAGACAATTAAACTTTGCGACTCACTATGACTTATAAGGTCACTAAGGTGATTCTCCTGGAATGTTATTAGTATATGATTATTTCTATCTCATAAGGTATAGGCCTATAGCATTCTTTTCAAATGTCATAACTCTGTTAAAACAAATTACGGTATAAAATTATAGAATGTCTGTTCGCTCCCCATATAGGCTTTACACACAATTGTCGGCCTAATAAAACCGCTCTATTTCAAATGTGCTCCAGTCAATTATTATGAAAATTTGCAATCGTATGCCATCAACGTTTATTTATAACATATCTGAATATCAAGGGAGTATCTCCGATTAAATTTTGCAGTAAATGCGGCTGAATCTTAATTTCATCCCCTAATTTTCAGTCCTCAGGCTGGGGTGCACAGTGGCAGTAAATCGGCGGATAAAATGATAATAAAGCTCAAATTATCCCGTTTTTTACAAACTTCACGTACGCCGGGCACGTACATATTCCACATAACACATAAATGCATTCGAGAGGACAACACCAGATAATGCGTCGATCTCGCACACTTTTGTGCTTGATAGGAACTATTGCTGTACTCAATTTTTTGCCGGAAGAGGATTTCTAGACTGAATTATTATGTAGCTAAAAATACTAAAGTATTTGGTACTAAAACAATCTTTTTGTTTTCATAGCAAAATATGTTTAGAATTTAACATTGCAATTAGTTTTACCAAATATTAAAAGTAGCATCTTGAAATAAAGCAATCAAAAGGGAGATATTTTTAGGAAATAAACGTGAAATAACAAAACATGGCAGCCTATATTAGACATAATGGCCTTTTAACACAATGAGTTGTTTACATGAAGCAAACGCGATGATAAGAGAATTAGACACAGTGCATGTTCGATACGTTGGTTTAACTACATGTTATTATGTTAATAATGATATAAAGCAAATAGTTATCGGTTATTCGGTTTATAGATCCGTGCCATGGTAGGTAACTGTAAGTATCGGTTTATAGATCCGTGCCATGGTAGGTAACTGTAAGTATCGGTTTACAGATCCGTGCCATGGTAGGTAGCTGAAAGTGCTTAATGAAGAATTAAAATTCATTAACCCAAACATTTACAAGAAGCCAACGCGTTCGGAGTAACAACAATGAATAACAACAATGACATAAGAACAACATTTATCGATTTCTATATCAGTCCCTGGGAGAGAGGGATGGACTACTCAGAGATACTTTAGGTAAGGCTCATGTATAGGCAGCAACATGTGCCGCCAGCGGAATTAACATTTAGGCCTACCCTAATGTAGGTAAATTTCGCCAATATTTAAGGGGAAATGGCACTAATTTCAGACCGTAGTAGACCCCTTGATATTTGGAATAAATGTAAACCTATTTATTTACCGCAAGTAGGTATGATTAAAAGGCATTGCAGAATCGCTCCACCATAAGCTTGGGTCATCGTGTGTATTGACATTTCTGTATAAAATAAACAAACTCGTCGCCCATTGGTTTTTATTGAAATCCTTATAGTTAACAATTTACAAAGGAAGTGGAAGGAGTAGTACTGTTTTCTTGAGATATGTCACAATTTTGGATCCAAAATTGGAGAATCGATGACTTGGTTTACGGTGCAAGGTTTGTGCCATGGGGGTCATTCAGCTACATACTGGTGAAAATGGGACCATATTTGGCGTCACATCCCCGCGACCTCGTGTTATAACTAAGTCCCAACATCGAGAACTCACCTGCATTGATCACATCGACGTAGAATCCCTTGGGCTCTCCACTCAATGGGTCCCTGTGTATGAGAATGTTAAAAAGTTGGAAAGCTATCAAATACTAAAGTCTGACGCTGCGGCTATGTAATTGGTGTGAGAAGGCACAAGGGAAAATGCCTTTCCTACGTTGCCGAAATATTCACACGAGGCTCTTCATCCAAGTTACCTACAGATGCCATAAGTTGCCAAAAATGCACACACTTATTGAACATGTTGAATACGTTTGTAGGTTGCAAAAAGAAAAATGCGCAAACAATTTAATATGTCGTAAGTTACCAAAATGCACATGATTTTCTGAAGTTGCAGTAAGTACGGTCAAAATTAATCTGGACAATGTGTTCACCTACTATCAGGAGCGCATTCATTACAAAATGGTAAGAGTCAACAGGAACAGATATAGTTGAACGATTCAATTCTTGGACATAACTCTTTACAATACCCGACTGATTACACTGTAATACAATAATTGCATTTTTGTTATCATATACAGTAAAAGTAGTTTTAGAATGACTTACAGGTATGCCTCTCGCGTACCAAGGGTTCCAACAGCAATGGTCCAGATATCATCATTCATGTCATTAGTATTGCTGCTACCGCGTGACCCAGCAGAATGATTTTTTCGAACTGAAATCAAAGAAAATTACAAAATTATATGTATAAAATAACGAGCAAGCTCAAATTCTCAGCAAATTAACACAATAATGACAGGGTACAGGCATACAAGCACCAGCAGCAGCCAGCATCATGCCCGTACTGACTGCATCGCACAAAAACTGATAAGCAGTATGATACGAAAGATAATAGAAGAGTTCTCCAAATTAACAGGCTCTCGACTCAGATAGCTACTTCTTTATGTGCTATTTCTACAGCAATACATAGTAAAGTCTGCATCAGATTCCGAGAAGGACAAAAATGATGCATATATTATAGTTGTGCGTTGTGGGTGTGAATTTATGAATGATAATTTACAACTAAGTAGGAGTAAAATTCCAAAGTGGGAAGTAACGTTAGAAGTAACATCTAACGGATCAATATGGTGGCAACGCGAAGACCTGCAGTGATGAAGAGGGTCTTAATGATGCTTCCGGAAATTGGCGTTCCACCATGCAACATCAGAGCGTGGAAACACACCTTAAGGACTTGCTGCATAGATTTGGACGCAGGTAGGAGGAATAGCCGGATACTTGCTTGGTTGGTTGGGTAACAAGACCCGGGTGGTGAATAACATAATTGGCGTGGAAAATGTTCAACCCCTTCGACGCGGCATGCGTCTGCAGACGACATTCCAAAATGTCACAAAATGTTACAAAAATGTCAACATTATTGCATTTCATTACCATTATTTGGAATCACCATGAGAACTGCATTGAAATAGGTACAAACATGCCAAGTATTGGTTTAGGAATTTTAGGAATAGACTTTGAAAAAATGGGAAAGGTTTCTGAAAAATTATATTAGTAGGCCTATATAATGGTAAAACTAATAGCTGCGTGGAAAGTATTAATACATCACTTACATTTCTGAAGAGATGCGGTGCATGTCACCGCAAGAGCAACTAAGACGCAGAATGCAAGGTGCAATTTGAAGTCTCCCATAATTACTTGATAACTGGTGGTAGTGGTAGTAAAACCTTAGTCTTCGCTTCTATGAGGCGCTGTTGAACTGGACGTACCCCAACTGGTAGTCTGGGCTTCTGCAAAGTTCTGCCTGTTGAAACTGTCCTTTATAGTAAAGTCATTGATAGCATCGATCAATCGCGAAAGTCTGTTACGAAGAATAGAGAACGTTATTGATGGTGATTGATTTTTAAAGTCTAGAAGCATCTTACACCCTATATTCTATGGATTCAGCATACATTGTAACTTATGCATGAAAACAGTCATAATGTATAACATGTATATGGATGTATTAATGAAGAGCCATTCAATAGGCCTATATCATCCCCATCAGTGAATATTTTCGATTCCTAGATCGTTTGGATTGATCTTTCTTCTGATATCAATACTATTGACCCCATCGATGTAAAAATGACGTTTTTCACTATGAAATCAATCAATGACATAAATAATTAACTATGGTACTTGTTTTCTTGCATCAGCTGATCATAAATATAAGGCCAAAGGCTCAGCCTGCAATGTTTTCGAAATGGAGTTACAAAAGTAGAGGCAGGGAAGGGAAGCAAATTTGCTTTCAAACATGTTGACGAAGTCTGAAAGTTTGATATGGTTAAAATTGTAAAAATACCGATAAAATACTCCAACAATATAGACACTCACAATAAGTAATCTTTTTAGAACCCGGGGCGGGGGGGGGGGGGGGGGGGGGGGGGGCACTCATGTATAAAAGTTGTAATCATCCCATCCGTGTGAATCCACTTTCAAAACCTACCCTTAATAACGCGGATTCCCAAATATAAAACAAGGATTATAGCTCGACGTATACATAATAGTCCGCAAGACGGAGTGTAAAACAGGTGTATAATAGACTGAAATGAACGTATGAAGTAAATGTGCGATTTAGATTTGCTGTAAATTTATCTTACGGCCTATAACCATTATAAGCTAATTTTACAATTATTGTTATTTACTACATGTATTTCGGCTGCTAGAGACTCTCAACAAAGGCTTTGTATTAAATGCTCGTTCATCTGGTGCCCATGTTAACACAGTTCCCTGTAATCTAGTGAGTAATCCGATCGCCGCGAATGCGAGAGGGACCGGGTTCGTGACAGTATATTTTTAAGGTCATTGTTAATTTAATTCACGCCAGTTTGTCCGAGTCTATATATAAGGTCGTGTGCCACGAATTGGAACCCCGTATTTTGAGGAGGTGTGACATTTTTACACTGTTAATGATGTTTATATTATCACCGTTTCTATATTTCTCGTCATAAAATAACAAATTTGGTGTCATTACAAAGCACAATAAATATTCTTTCCATACCATCCACAAAATAATGTCTTAATTATTTCAGTTTTAATTGGGAGCAAATAATTGATCAACGGGTGCTTGGGGAGGAGGGGGAGGAATCGGAGGAACAGGATTGAGGAGCCATTCACATACACACACACAGCGCCAATCTCTAGACAAGCTATCAAATACTTCACTCACTCCACTTATTGATTATCAATATACATGCTAGCTAGATGGAATGTCAGAGTGATCGGGCTGATGTGTACCGTTGAGGAGTAAATAGGAGTATTGGGGAGGAGGAGGAGGAATCGCAGTGAGGAGCTAATCTTACAGACACGCAATAAATACTTCATTTACATCACTCATTGACGATACATGCTAGATAGAATTTCAGAGAGGTTGGCTGTTGTACCGATTAGAAGTATACCGATTGATTTATCTATACTGATAACAATTCATACACTTGTGCATTATATCTTAAAATAAATTAACCACTTCATGGAATAAAACAGTATAAATATTGCGATACGAGCCCCTTTACATTCTGTACGTGTGGTATGTTTACTTTGCTATAACCAGACAAATGACAGCTTACAAATTACAAGGTATGCACGCTCTACTGCATGCATGCCGAGTGAGTTCAAAAAGCCCGCGTGTACATCTCGTGGTTAAATGTCCCAAGCGATACTATACGGTGTGCATATTGCATGCGCGCAATCTTGAAATTTGTCCAGAATTTATGACATCTTTATCAATTGTGAAAGATTTACGGCGCTTAGCGAGATATGGGAAGGGGTGGGGGCTTTGAGTCCATGGTGTCATTGTTAATAGTCTATTGATCATTGTTCGACAAAAGTACTTACATTGCATCTTGCACAATTTCCGAATACTAATTTATTTTACCCATGCTCAAATCTGTTATGGCAGTTCAAAAATAAGCGCTCCGTTAGATCGCATGTGCGTCATTTTGTGACACCCTGTATAGGCCTATGATGTTATTGGCCATATTAAATTTATTATGTATATCTAGGCAACATTTCTAATTGTAACATGATCATTTCATGTGTGTTTTATTTCATTTCATTATCATTGCTTTTATCAAAATAAAATCAAAAAGTGAAGAAACGCGTGGATTGAGGACTCGATCATACATGTGCCTTTCACTTGTTACACCCTGTATAACATGGTAATTATTGGTCATATGTTTGTGTTTGGTGCAATATTATTACAAACGTCAATTTAAAATTTATTATGACACTAAATTATGATAACGGTTAACTTTATTTCAGAAATACGTTTTCACATACTTAAATTGTTACAAATTTTGACCACCCTGTATAAGGTATCCTTTATAACTAAAGACAAAGGTGGCAACATTTTTCTTTGTAATACTAGTGTATACTTTTGATTTATGCAGCTTAATAAATTATAATTTTATCTTCAAGGTATGTAAATGATCAGTGAAAATGTTGTATTTTTAGTGCATTTCTTGATGTTTGCACCCTATATATTATCTACCCGCCCTGTATAATGACCTTGACATTGTCATTGTGAGATTTAGAAACATGTATGCTTTCAGGAAATGTATACTTTCCTTATACTCCTATGTATAGTTTTAATGCTAAAAATGTTTTAAGCAAAATCCATGTGATTTTTCCATTTTAAGCATATGTCACACAAAGGGGTCCCAACTCAGGGCACACGACCATAATTGTTTAAAAAAAAATTATTAGCGCGGATTCAGGTTGAAAAAGACACTCTCTGACATTGGCGATTTTGGTTACCCTCGGCACGGGTCAGTTATTGATCAGATACAGTTTGGTACAGTGTAAAACCCGAGAAAAGTGCTTCCCGTAAGACATTTCGTGATACCCATCGTGTTGGAGCATGCGATTGGTATAGACATGTGGGGTATTGTCTCCTCGATAAGAATATCGCTGTTGGCATATTAAAATCGTGTGCTAATTAGCTTTAATTAAGCAAAATAACGTGCAAATACCTAAATTGAGTGCAGTATGTACTATTATAGCAACACTTCTCTATTGAATTCATGGCGAATCCATTAACGCGTGTCTTTGTGTCGTTATTGAATTGAGTTGCCACCTCGAGTTCGATTCCCATTGATCATGAATATTTTTGGAGGAAATAGACGCGAGTCCGTTTTAGGAATTTACTCCGGAATGCAGCTATTCGCTCGTAAATCCAAAGTCATTAGTCATAGCACGGTATTCAACTGTGTGTGCCGAAGTGTGGCACGGAGGGACTGGAGTCTCTGATGAAATGTACGCCAGCTAGTTATGGACGAGATCGGATTGTCATTTGTCTGAATAATTTTAGAAGCCTGATCAAGGCCAGTTGAAATACTGTTTCAAGTTTGAAAAACGGACGGAGTGACATTTAATTAGTTAATAAGTTAATTGTTTAATTATCTTTTATTGCCTTTATTTCAAAACAAGTGGTCGCAACCAATATCAATGCATATCGAGGATTTTTGTGCATTTAATTATTTTATAACATATTATTGTCATATCTAAGTAATAATCCCGGGAAATAATACAATCGTATTCTTTGTTTGTTCATAATCATCTGTTAGCATGAAAGTAATAATGCAAATGAAAGCGGGTGGGAATCAGTACGTAGGCCTATGTCTATAGGTCTAAACTCAAAATTAATTTTAATTGACCTAACACATCATTATATTTATCAACTTTGTTTTAAAATTTGAAATGTGTGTATTTATATTGTTTATACATTATTCGTAGATACGACATCGTTTGGATATTTAAAAAATAATTTGTTTCGTGTATGCCACCTATGCATATTTGTAGCAATCTTAGCCACAATATATTAGTTTGTTTGTTGTGGTGTGTTTTTATGTGTGTGTTTTTCAGTTCAAAATCCTAGACAAAAATCTTAAATGCTGTTTTAAGACCAAATATAATGTCGCGACTGACAATTTGTTAAAGAGGTTAACTTGTCTTCATGATAATTAAAATGAAAAAGTCAACGTCAATACAATTACTTGATGTGGCAGAGTCCCTAGTGTTAAAATCACAACTGCTAAATAAATAGAAACATATTTTTTTCACATCGCAGTTTCAGGAAACGTTATACATTGTGGTAAATAAAACATTTTAATTTTCTGTAAAGTTAAATAACATTAAATAATTATCTGATGACAATAGTAATATATGGGTGCTATCTACTGAAGATGTATATAGTATATGGGTGCTATCTACTGAAGAAAGCAATGTATACAGGGTGAGTCAAAAAATTGTGCACGATTCGAAACCATTATTTTGTCAGTGTAAAGCGGTGTTAATCTAGTTTATCCTCCCAAAAAACAAAAGTAATCGACTGAAGAATAAGCAAACTGTGTCAAGTTTTGTAAAGTGACCGTGTTTTCGCCATTCCTATGGGATTTACACATAAATACATGAATATTACTGCAGCATGATGGTATGAAGTGAGATTGAGAAACCGCCATCATCCTAAACAAAGGAGGATGTGGCATCTTAAGTGCTCTGTAACAGGTGATGCTTGTATTCAGATTTTACTTTTCATTAGACAACTCGGTATCAGACGATTAACTACTTATCACAGAGTGAAAGAATGATTTTTCAGGAACATTTTGACAACTAATATGAGTAATGTGAGTGATAATGACCATTTAGCAAAACCAATTTTACTGTATGTAAATCCCATAGGAATGGCGAAAACGCGGTCAGTTTACAAAACTTGTCACCGTTTGCGTTTTCTTCTGTCGATTACTTTCTTTTTTGGGGAGGAAAAATTAGATTAACACCGCTTTACACTGACAAAAAAAAAAATGGTTCAATGCACGCATCAAGGTTAAATGGCCGTTTCAAATCGTGCACAATGTTTTTTGACTCACCCTGTATAGTATATGGGTGCTATCTACTGAAGAAAGCAATGTAATAGGCCGCTATCTGCTGAAAAAGCAATGTAATTTATGGGTGCTATCTGCCCAAGAAAGCCATGTAATATAAATCTATCAATATCAATGCATACCAACCACTCTCCATAAGATTTAGCAGCGTTGCTCCTTACCATGCTTACAGTGTTGCAATGCCAGTTCATGCCCTTTAATTTGCCAGCACTTGCTGCTAAGACAGAAGATTCGTCCATGCAACCTGGAACAGTCTTTTAGACAAGTCTTTCAGTCTTTCAGACATGTTGTTGGCAACATCCTAGAGGAAGAACTCCCATCTTTTAAGTGTTGGCTCTCGATGTTAATGATTTCCAGATATTATTTTTCTTCTCTTAATTTGTTGATGTTGTTCTCTATGTTTGGGTTTTTATCTTATTCCTGTCACACGCCACTTGCATTGGGTTTTTTTACCAGCCCAATTGTGTTTTAAAACTTGTATTTTGATTATTTTCTGAGTTGCAGTGAACCAATCGATTGGCCTACCAGAGCTCTCTGTAGAGAGTTACCCAGTTGATTTGTAATCACTCAGTTCGTTGTTCGTTTGTTAGGCTATTGTTCACATTTGCTCTTTATATGCACATCAAAAAAGCTATCTGCTGAGGAAAGCAATGTAATCCCTACCCCTAAAAAGTACAAAATAAGGAAATCTGTAAATTATTAGAAGTTCGGCTAATCTTCCTAAATGTAGGCCTCAACAATATCACACAATAAATGGCCGCATTTATATTTGTCTATTCATTGATATTTGCCACAAGAATTTCTTAAAACTTATAATATACCTACCTGTAAAACTTGGTACCGTACATTATCATCATAACGACAGTGTTATGGCGTAGTTTTAAGCAAATTCGCTCAATAAGGCCTTCATGACATTACCCCCATCTCGAGTCCGTTGTTCATTGACCTCCAGCAATGTATTCTTCTTTTATTTAGATGGATACTGTTCTCTATGTCAGTTTTTTCATCTTATTCTTATGTTACTTTCATTGTCACTTTTAACTCATGCCTATTATTTGTGTTTCTTGTATATTTTATTTTGCATGTTTTCTTACAGTTGCATGCACTTGAACCATAGAATAGATTGGCCCATCAGACTCTTTGTTGGGTTACCAGATTGATTTCTATAATCACTCATTTCATTAACCTCGTAGATGTCTGTTTGGCTATAACTGTTCACGTTTGCGCTATTTATGCACAAAATACAAAAACAAAAACAAAACACGCAAAGTTATATCACGTTATTATATATAGGCCTGGGTGGATTTTCATTATCCTACAATATGAACTATATGTGGATTCAAAACAGCAACACCCCTATTCAATTCCCTTTTGGTACCGATTCTCCCGCCGATTCTGTTGACATATTTAGGCGTTATTGTATGATTTCAGGTATTAAATCGATTTCTCTAAGAATGTGTACAGCCAATATCCTTGATTCCAAAGCTATGAAGTGGCAACCCATCATCCCATTTCAATAGTGTCTTTCGAAATAATAGACAACGGATAAAGGAATCGATATACAAATGACGTTCATTGAATGGACAGTGATGCTACATTTGGTATATGCTATAACTAAGTTTAGGGACTGATGTTTTGTTTTACGTAATTAGGGTATTTAGCACACATTTTTAATATGCCAACAGCGGTATTCCTATCGGGGAGGACATATACTACACGATTATATGAATCGCATGCTCCAACACGATGGGTATCACGGAAATTATGTTAATGAGCTACCTTTTCCTGTACCAGTTCTGAAATTGACAAAGTAGTTGTCAATATAGATAGGACGAAAAAGGGTATCGATAAGCGATGTCTGTGAAGAAAAGGGGAAGAAATGCCACCATCTGTTGTTCGATTTCAGAAAGACCGATACAATAAATATGTTCGTGTTCGTCCAAAAAAAAAGAAGATAAAAAACAGAACTATGATCACCACCACGTGGCAGTGGCATATCAAGGGAGGGGGGGGGGGGGGGGCAGCAGGCCATTCCCCCCCCCCCCCCCCCCATTGACAAAAGAGGGGGGCAGCAGGCCATGCCCCCCCCCCCCCCTTGACAAAAGAGTTTAAAAAAAGGAGAAAGAGATGGTAGGGGAGGAGGAAGGGTAGGGGTATAGGTGGCGCAAATGGCGGGGACGGGTTACGGGGTCACGTCCCCATAATGGTAATGTGGGGGACATTACAACGTGATACTGGACCTTTTTAGTGTTAAACATTTTTGCGCGCTTTGCATGTATTTAGTTTCATTGTTTCATTATTCAAGCTTAACAAGAAGGCTTCAGGAACGTTTTTCTGGACCATTTTAGTTCAAAAAACCTTTTTTTTGTCCTCGATTCGCGCTCATTTTTCCTACAGGTTTCAACACTATAATGGGTCTCGTGGGGGACGATAAAAACTTCATACTTGACCTTGGCGCGTATTAGTTTCAACGTTTCATTATTCAAGCTGAACAAGATGGTTTCAGGAAAATTTGGCATAACCATTTTAGTTTAAAAACTGACAATATTTGCGGGCTTTGCGCGCATTTTTTCTACAGGTTTCAACATTATAATGGGTTTCAAACCACACTAAATATTCTAAATATTATGTGGGGGACGATAAAAATGTTATACTGAAACACCTAAGTGTTAGAAATGCCAAATTTTTGCACCCTTCGCGCGTATTAGTTTCAATGTTTCAATATTGAGGTTTAACAAGATGGCTGCAGGATTTTTTCTGAACCATTTAAGTTCATAAACTTGTTTTTATACATGTCTCAACCTTATAATAGATCTCGAACCCCCCATAATTCTTCTTGCTTCAGAATGCTGAATCTTTGCCTTAAACACAGGAGCTTCCAGGGGCCCTAACGCGGGCCCTAGACCCACCCACTTGATGTGGATGATGTTTAAGTTTGAATTTGAATGTGTACATTTTGTGATTGGATTTTACTCCTGTTACTCCTGTTACCTAATAGTAATACCTACAGGGTGTCTCAGAAAAAATTACAACGCACCTTCAGAGGATTGTAACTTTCTGAATAAGTGTCAGAATAGAACAACTCAAACCACAAAATAAAGGCAAAATAGTTTGCTATACTTTAAAGAAAACCGGATGTGATTCGGTTCAGTAATTCCAGAGAAATGAGCAATCACGTAACATTATTAGTCTGGGAACACTTCTCTACAAAATGACATGGATTAACGTGTTTTTATTGTTCTAGATTTTATTTTACACCAAATAATATGCCAGATGAGACCAAAGTTTAATACAAAATATAAAATAAAAGTTGTCTAGATTATTTTCATCACATTTTATACTTAAGAACAGTACAATTTAAAATTTGTGGGATCAGTTCAATCTTTTTATATATATAGCCTAACAATTGGAAACAAAATTATAGTAATTTTAGTAAATATGAACATTGTCGTTATCAAACCAAGTTCTAGATCTAATAACATCGCGCATACAACTTATCAAGCCTCTAGTCTTCACATTTGCAACTTGAAAGCTGAAATCATATTATAAAATTATCGCGCATGATGGTCAAATTATTAGTATCGCAATTGAAAACAAAATAGAAGTTTTGTTTACATTAAAAGAGTATGGTCATATTTCTCTCCTTACAATGAGTTGTATTGTTTTTGGTTTTCTGGGTGTTATGAGTGTTATGATCGATTATTCAGTATTCTAAGATCAAAAATTGAACTTTTTTATCATACACTGAAAAATAAATTGGTGTCACAGCGACGCCTTCTTGGAGTCAACTGTAAATGACACTTACAAAGGCGTTATTTTGACTCCAAAATTGGTGTAATCGTCAATGATATGGGTTTGCACATAATTTACGGTGACACCGTTAAGTGTCCGACGGACACCTTTCAGTGATCATTTAGTGATTTACACCAAAACTGGTGTCAGATTAATTGAAATAACTCCAAGGGCGTCAATAGTTGGCGTGAAAGCTCACGGTTTTTAAAGGTGTCAAAGCAGCATGACACCAATTGGTGTAATTCTGACACCAATTGGTGTAATTCCGACACCAATTGGTGTAATTCTGACACCAATTGGTGTAATTCTGACACCAAATTGGGCGTCTATCAACATATCAACGCATGCGTTTTCTCGTCGCCATTTTGTTTGCATGTTACGAGCCGGTAAGACTGGTAAGTACCGATCTGCTCCATTTCCAGACATTTTTGATAATAATTATGATACAATTAGCGTAATGTAAGCCTTGTTCATGTTGTTTAATATTGCGCCAACTAACTGATGAAATGAATTACAATTTCATAGTCAGAGACTAGCATTTTGTTGGACTGTGTGTCAGTGCATGGACCTACTAGTACTATGTGTGTGTTCGTCATGCATGCATACGATGATATGTGCAACATTACATACATGTAGCCCGATTTATCTGGCTCAGTGGTCATCTTTTTCATACGGACGTCTTACATTACGCTAATTGTATCATAATTATTATCAAAAATGTCTGGAAATGGAGCAGATCGGTACTTACCAGTCTTACCGGCTCCTAAACATGTGCTATCTCAATATGACTCTTAAGAGAGTCAATATTACACCCCATTTGGGGTGTAATGACATTTTTCGAAAATGGGTCCTCAGGTAACCACCCAAAGGTGTCATATTTGACACCCATAATGGTGTCAATTTGACACCCATAATGGTGTCAATTTCACACCTTTAGGGTGTCAAACTCAATATGACACTTAAGAGAGTCAATATTACACCCCATTTTCGAAAATGGGTCCTCAGGTAACCACCCAAAGGTGTCAAAATGAATATGACACCCAAAGGTGTCATATTTTACACCCATAATGGTGTCAATTTGACACCTTTCGGTGGCCAACTGAGGACCCATTTTTTGACGCTTGTTTTAGTGTCAAAATGACACCAAATTATTTTTCAGTGTAGTACTAAACAGTGCTGGCTAAGTGAACATTAATCAGAAATTATTGAGCCCGTCGAGAGAATTTCCAATTTACCGCCCGTGCTAGAAATGGTCTGGTCCTGTGTTGTCACTTCCGGTTTGGTTCCGTTAGCCAATCCCACGCACGATTGATAGTCTGGATTGACGGCCCACCCCTTTGTTGTTTCCAGTAGCATTGAGTTTACAGGGGATATACATGATCCAGGCGGCGGTTGAATGTCACAATAACGGTGAGAGTATAGTTAAATTGTTATTAATTGTTATATCATGACTAAGAATACGAGGTGTGTGTGTTTATGTCCATAATTATATTGCTTTTAACAACCGGCTGGATTTACAAAGTGATCACTTAGAAAACCTTTGGGTTGAGATTCTTTTACCTTAAACAAAACCAATTTTGTTTGGGTGTATTCTATCGCCCCGGGGGGGGGGCACTCAACTTTTTTTTGGGTAGGGGTGTGCCGCCCAGGGTCTCAAAAAGGGGGGCTAAAGAACTGAACTGAGTGGATTTTATGACGAAAAATTGGGTCTTAGGAACTGATTTATTTCCAAAAAATAGGTCTTGAGAACTGGCCTATAGTTCAATTTTCGATTTATTTTGGTTTAAGAACGCAATATTTTCGAAAAATTGGGGCTTTGGAACACAAAATTGGTGCTTTGGAACGCAAAATTTCGCGATTTTTGAATTTTCAATGAAAAAGGGGTCTTAAGAACTGATGCAGGCTCAAAAGGGGGTCATAAGAACTAGCAGCAGAGGGTGAAAAAGGGGGTCTTCAGCGCGGCACATACCTATACCCTTTTCAAATGTCAGTGCCCCCCCCCCGGGTCTATCGCCCTCCTGATGATACCAATTTTCTCATTCGCTTCGAAGAATCCATCTCAAATATTAGGTCCGATTGTGAAATGCTTATCATGGGTGATATCAATATTGATTGTTTTAAAAAAGATAGTTCTCTTTATAAGGACTACTTGTGCATATTGAATGTATTTGATCTCCGACAACTAATTACCACGGCCACTCGTATTACAGATTCAATTCAATTCAATTCAATTTATTATAAAATAACATCGTGGCCAAAGGCCAAATTGCGCATTTTTTACAATATAAAATATCAAAAATACATATAAATACATGATAAAACAGCGATAACATATAAAATACATAATTATGATTGCAAATCCCCACACAAAAATTATTTAAGAATCCAAACACACACATTTACAAGCAAATGAAACAAACATCCTCACCCCACAAGTGTACACTCACCCCTCCACACATAAACCCCCTATACCACACACCCCTCCACACATTTATCCACTAAGCATGCACTCATACACAAACTCACAAGCCCACCTCCCAAACAACATTGCACATGAAAAGTACTAATAGCGCCCCCGCCCCCCCCCCCCCCCCCCCCCTAAAGACCTAAAAAATTGCACATTATCACATAATCACAACATGTAAATGTTAACAGTACATCAAATCTCAATACATGTAACTGGGCAGTAAAAATGAATTGTACAAAAATTGACCAAAAAAAAGGAAAAAAAAAAGAGGCACACATAAACCCCCTTTACCACACAATTTGACACCACATGTATCCACTAAGCATGCACTCATACACAAACTCACAAGCCCACCTTCCAAACAACATTGCACATGAAAAGAACTAATAGCCACCCCCGCCACCCCCCCCCCCCCCCCCCCCAATATGATATTGACCTAATATTGCACATTATCAAATAATCACAAAATGTAAATGTAAACAGTACATAAAATCACAATACATGTATACTGGGCAGTCACCTAAAATGAATTGTTCAAAAGATTGACAAAATAAGGCACAGGGCTGTTCTGAAAGCGAGATGTTCTAAATGATAATTGTGAAACTGAATCTGCATTACGTAGTCTTCTGCCATGAACTTCAAATCTGGTGTTGGGAAGGATATGTTTTGTTCTGATATTGTCGGCCAGGCCTGATGCAAATTTAAGACACTGTTTTGTTCTTCTACAAGCAAGGGATTCAAGTTGACAAGCAGACAAAGCATCATCATAAGATGAGTAATCACGGCCAAGGATGGTTTTACATGCCCTTTTCTGAATTCTTTCAATTTCACACCTTTGTTTTGCTGTAATACTAGAGTGCCAAATAGGGGCAGCATATTCAAGTACCGGTCTGAGATAACTTTTGAAGACAACATTTAATTCGCTCTTATCAAAACCAAACTTTTTCAGTGAACGAAGCATAAACAGGCGCTGGTTAGCTTTCACAAGCATGTTGCTAACTTGTGTGTCCCATTTTAAATCATTCTGAAGCCAAAGGCCAAGCACTTTTGCATTATCAACAAAAGGGAGTGACTCACTGCCAATTTTCAGCTCAGAAGTAGGCTTAGATTTGCCAAAATTAATTTGCAGTGCCTGACACTTGGTGGGATTAAGTTTCAAACAGTTTGTTTCAGACCAGTCCTTGAAATTATTCAAGTCATTTTGAAGGTTACCATTGACTTTCACATTGTGATTTTCAGCAAATGTTAAGTCGTCAACATATTTCCAATACTCTGTACTTGCATCAGAAGCTGCATCATTAATTAAAATTTGAAAACCAAGGGGCCCAAGATACTATCTACTTGTATAGATCATATTCTCACTAACAATTCTGAGAAGATTTGTAAATCAGGTACGATCAATATAGGTCTAAGTGACCATCTTTTAATTCACTGTACACGGAAAGTTGTCAGAGGTCAAGTTGGTCAGCAAAGAGTTATTAATAGCAGGTCTACTAAGAATTACAGTCAAGAAATTCTTTTGAACAAATTGTCCACTGTAAATTGGTTTGTAATATCAGATTGCACCGATGTCAACAATGCCTGGGACTTGTTCAAGACTTCTTTTCTGAAGATCCTTGATGAAATTGCACCGATTAAGCAAATTAGGATTAAGTCCAGAACTGAAGCATGGATGAACAATCAAGTGTTGGAGAGTATTAGGGAAAGGGACCAACTTTTGAATAATTTTAACAAAGACCGCTCAAATGCTGATCTTTACAAACAGTACTGTAAAATTAGAAAACAAATACAAATGGATATCAAAAGAGCCAAAGCTGATTATTTTAGTAGAAAAATTGATGAGCATAAAAACAATCCCAAGAAACTTTGGCATCAATTAAAAACCCTTAGCTACAGCACCAAAACTAAAGAGCAGTGCAATATTGTTTTGGATATTGAAGGTGAGACTTGTTTTGACTCCACAAAGGTTGCTGATCATTTCAACACCTTTTATACCACGGTGGCTAGTAACCTTGTCAAAAAGCTCCCTCCCGCTCAAATTATTGGATAATGAGTTTTGTTTTTTAATTAAAAAGACAGCATGTAATAACATCAGCACGTGTCAGTTTTACTGCAAAAAAAACCAGGCTATATCTTGCCTCACGTCCCGTACGGAATCAACCGTGTATAGCTACAACGTATTTTAATTGGTTTGAGCATGCGCACTTGGGTTACGGGACGTCTAGCAAGACATTGCCAAAAAAGATTATTACTGTTTTCATGCCTAACGTAAAATGTATTTGATAACTGTAGGCATTTTGTTAAATTAAAATGCCAGTACATAATCATAATGAACACGTGGCATATTCTGCAACAGGGACTGACATCGATAATACAAAGTTATGGCCAGGTGTTTTGAACTCGCCATCCATCCGCGTTGCATTTCCGGATTTCTACAATTTACACCATCTGAGATTCGAATCTGAACGAAAATCTCAAGGGATCCAACTATTAGAATTTAGATAGGACCTAATGCTAAACATATTATGATTAACGATGTTCAAACATTATTGAATTATATGTTTATTCATTTATTTAATTATGTATTCGTTTATTTCAATAGTATTTGATTTCATGTTAAATAATTAATTAATTTAATTAATTAATTTGATTGATTGGTTGGTTGACTGATTGTTTGAAACTATTTCTACAATTTTGCATGCATCATTGCGGGTGAAAATATTTCATAATAAATTGGTCATATAGGTATCATTGAGTAAATAATGCATAAATTGATAATGCATTGTATGATAGAAATCTCCCATTTATCATCATATCTATGTAATCGTCCATTGGGTAAATCAGAAATTATCATTTAATTACAGCAAAAACTGTTATGATTCAATTTACTCTTGGGTCCGGTCAGGTATAAGATTTAGCGTGAATTACTCGCAAATTACTAACCTAGTAGCTTATCCCGTTTTGGTGCTCTCAAAATGTTGGGTTACGGCTCAGTTACTAGCGAGGTAGCGCTATTCTTTAGCTACCCGTCATTGGTGCACTCGGCCGTACATTCCTTGGTTATCACAACACAAGGCGAAATTTGCGGTTCTAGAACCGCCTTGATTTACATTATGATCAGCGATGACTATATAACTGCAGGATTAATTTATTTTATTTTATTTTTAGATCACCGTGCTAGACAAAACAAATCTGTTCAAATGTTTAAACAGAGTTTTTAAATCTTACAACACTAGTTTAAACAACCAGGTTGTTTAACGGGTGACCTGAACAACAATGGTTGTTTGACGTTTTAAACACAATATTAAACATCGTTTTAACAGTGTAGCGATCACATAGGAAATAGAATTGTGTTAGTTAACCTATTCCTATTTGTCTATTATGACTAGCAAACGTTTTGTTCCATTATGACTAGCGGTCCTTTTATTATTATGACTAGTGGACATTTTTTTAATTGTGACTAGTGGACCTTTATTTTTATTTTTATTAGCTGTCCTTATGCGCATTATGATTAGCGAACCTTTGTTTCCATTATGACTAACGGACTTTTTTTGCCATAATATGACTAACGGACCTTATGACTGACGAACCTTTATTTGAATTACGAATAACGAGCCTTATGACTAGCGACCCGTATGACTAGCGATCATTATGACCAGTGACCCTTTGATGACTAGCGAGTTTGACCCCTTCGAATGCGCGCATACCGACAGGCGAGCTTTTGTTTGGCAGGCAATTCGCGCGCACATCGGCAGGCAAGCTTTTGTTTCCTTGGCTGCTGACGTTACAGGTGACATCGTCTATGGTCGTGTGCCACGATTGGAACCCCGTATTTTGAGGAGGTGTGACATTTCATTTTTACACTGTTAATGATGTTTATGATACAGGGTGTATCACAAAGAACTGTACCGTGTTTCTAAAATACATAAAAAAATACAAAATTATTATTGTTTTAAATTTAAACACCTGCAATATTAAGGCGAACATATTATATGTTAATTTCATTGAGATATCTCTTTTTGTTCTCGTGTGGCAAGACATTATCAAAAATCGATGAAAAACGTGTTTTCAATTTCAATCAATCCTCTCTACCACTACCCCAATATTTCAAACAATAACCAATATTCATAACACCCGTCAAAGAAAGGAAAGTTAAAACCACTCAAGCAGAACAAATCCTTATTTATTTGCGGATTAAAAATCAAAATTTATCTGCACATTTCACCCACAAAAGTATGCAAATAATAAATAGTTACACAAGTGAAGTGAAAAGTTGAGATATCGCGACCAAAAATAAACCCTGTCCTATGGACGGATATCTCAGGTAGGGTTAGAACTTATTTGACAGAATTTTAAAATTGATTATTTCGACCAAAATTGAAATCTACCATCTTTACCTAAAAATCTGTATTTTCCATTGGGCGTTTGCGCAAGATAAATGTGAAAACGGTTTGAACAATTTCAATCGAATCTATACCGTAATAAATCATATTGCCTCGGTACAGTTCTTTCTGATACACCCTGTATCACCGTTTCTATATTTCTCGTCATAAAATAACCAAGTTGGTGTCATTACAAAGTACAATAAGTGTTCTTTCCATACCATCCAAAAAATAATATCTCAATTATTTCAATTTTAATTGGGAGCAATTAATTGATCAACAGGTGACGGTGGAGAAGGTGGAGAATTCGGAGGAGGCCGAGGATGAGGATTCAATATACACGCTATGAAATACTTCATTGACTTCACTTATGAGCATCAATATTATTGATAATCAATATACAACAGTGAATATTTTGATCTTGGACTTTGTTTCCACTATGTCATTTTTGATTACTTCTAAGTGAAAAACAGTTAAAAAAAGACGAAAACTCTAGTGCAAGCAATTGTAATTGGCACAGAGAGACTGTGAAGACTTGTCGGGTTGGTTTGGTGGGGTTGGGTGGGGTTGGATGGTGGTTGGGTGGGGGTTGGTAGGGGTGGGGGTTGGATGGTGTTTGGGGGAGGGGGTAGGTGTGATATTCAGTGGCAAGTATAATTTAATAACGAGTAGGACTACTAATATTTGACCATTATTACAAGCTCATCGCTGTTAAGTCGCGGGCGTTGATTGAGTTAAATGTCGGGTTGGGTGGGGGTTGGGTGGGGTGGTGGTAGTTGTGATATTCAGTTGCAAGCAGAATTTAATAACGAGTAGGCCTACTGGTGTTTCACCATTATTTTTTATTACAAGCTCATCGCAGTTAAGTCGCGGGCGCTGATTGCGTTAAATGTTTCGCGTAATTCAATGCTCTGATTTTACATTGCTTTTGCTGGTCAGCACGGGCATCTAAATTCACTGATGAAGACACGTCATGTGGAATATGGGCCTAATACAAAAGTGTAAGTCTACGCGAAACTTTTTTTAAATTTGTTTATTTTTCAAGTCCGTTCCGAAGAAATCCGTCTGAAACAAACAAACAAACACTTCAACAACAAAAAAGTTTGTTTGGTTAAGAGATTAGAACAATAAAAAGTGAAATAAATTGAAGAAAAAAAGACATTTTGAAATAAAATTTTGTATTTTTAATTATTTTCGTAGGGGGTGTTCTGTCATTGTTGTGGTATGATCAACTTGCACAAAAACCGTGTGAAATTCTTTTTTTAATTCAAGTTCTGATTCACAACCCTCCCCTCGCTTAACAATAGGCCTAACTTAAAATGAAATTGCCTCTAAGCCGACGCTTGCATCGGTCCGGCACCGGTGACGATCGCCCTAAAAATTTGTCACAAATAAAATACCCAACATATGGCTACATTTGATAAATTAAGCAACAGTTGCTATACAAAAATGCTCAATATATAATGAAAACAATTCACAAATTAAGCAACAGTCACAAAATGCCCAACAAATGTTTAATTAATAATACCCAACTGTTGTGTAATTAAAATTGTGCAACTGCTGAGTAACTGGAATTGTTTAACTGTTGGTGAAAACATGTTATCGGTGTTGGGTAAATTTTACGCAACTGTTAAGCGGTTGCATACTTCAACAACGTTGTGTAAAATGTTGAGTAAATATTTAAGCAACCTTTTTGCGGTGTAGTTGGCTGGCATCGATTGTGAAGGTCTTTTTAATTGACAAACACAAACATTCAGATTTTTTGTTTAAATTGAGAACAACCATTGTTCACGAGATAATGAGTTTCAAACAGGTAATTGTTGTCCATTATGAATTGGAAAGTGTGCACACATAAACAATGGCCTACATAGCAAATACATGACAAAAAACCTCATTCATTGCTAGCCAAAACAAATCGCTGCTTTACAATCAAGCGCAATGATGTGTAGCATTGGTTATACAACATCATGCCGCGTGGCGAAGATTTTTAAGTGATTTTTTCCTTATTTTTTATTTTTTACGATACCATAATCATAAATTACTCGAATGTGAATTAAAAGTAGACTTTATTTTGTCCAACATGAAACATGATTTTGTCCAACATGTCTCTTGTTATACATACTAGGTGGAATGTCAGAGAGATCGGGCTGTTGTGTACCGATTAGAAGTAAACAGGAGTGCTAGAGAGGAGCACGAGGAGCTTATCTCACAGACACGCACTGAAATACTTCATTCACATCACTCATTGACAATAAGTGATAGGTAGAATGTCAGAGACATTGGCTGTTATGCACCGATTAGGAGTAAACCGATTAATTTATTTATACTGATACAAATTTATGCACTTATATCTGAAAATAAATTACCACTTCATGGAGTGAAACAGTATAAATATTGCGATACCAGCCCAACAAGTCCCTTTTACATTCTGCACGTGTGATATGTTTACTTTGCTATAACCAGACAAATGACAGCTTACAAATTACAAGGTATGCACGCTCTACTACATGCATGCCGAGTGAGTTCAAAAAGCCCGCGTGTACATCTCGTGCTTTAACGTCCCAATCGATACTCTACGATGTGCATAATTGCATGCGCGCAATCTCGAAATTTGTCCAGAATTTGTGACATCTTTATCAATTTTGGAAGATTTACGGCGCGTAGCGAGATTTGGGAAGGGTTGGGGGCTTGAGTCCATCGGTGTCATTGAAAACAGTCTGTTGACCATTTTGTCGGACAAAAGTACTTACATTCCATCATGCACAATTACCGAATACTAATTGTTTTTACCCTTGCTCAAAAATGTTTATGGCAGGAAACTGAAGAAAATAGATTGTTTCAAAAATAAGCGCCCCGTTTTATCGCATGTGCTTTATTTTTAAACACCCTGTATATGATGTTATTGGCCATATTAAATTTAGTATGTATATCCAGTTTATTTCATTTCATTATCATTGCTTTCATCAAAATAGAAGCAAAAAGTGAAGAAACGCGTGGATTGAGGACTCGATCATACATGTGCATTTTGCTTGCTATACCCTGTATAACATGGTGATTATTGGTCATATTATGTTTGTATTTGGTACACTATAATTAAAAACCTCAATTTAAAATTTATTATGACACTAAATTATGATAACGGTTAACTTTATTTCAGAAATACGTTTTCACATAGTTATAATATTGTTACAAATTTTGACCACCCAGTATATAGGTAACCCTTATAACTTAAGACAAAGGTGGCAACATTTTTCTGTGTAATACTGGTGTACTTTTGAGTTATGCAGCTTAATAAAATATAATTTTATCTTCAAGGTATGTAAATGACCAGTGACAAATTTGTATTTTTAGTGCATTTCTTGATGTTTGCACCCTATATAATATCTACCCACCCTGTATAATGACCTTGATATTGACATTGTGAGATTTGGAAATTTGTATGCTTTCAGGAAATGTATACTTTCCTTATAATCCCTATGTATAGTTTTAGTGCTAAAAATGTATTAAGCAAAATCCATGTGATTTTTCCATGTTAAGCATTTGTCACACAAAGGCACACGACCATATAAAAATGATACGGTGCATGGTAAAATTGCATCTCGTCAACGGAGTATAATCCATCGCACCTGGCCTATTCTACATTCAATTGAATCATTTGCATGACGCTCATAAATTCATTGAATGAACCGTGTAATACCAAATTGGTCTACGCATCATGAAACATTAGATGTGTCATATTTATGAATCTATTTACTGAATGAACACTCTACCGGGAATGGCAGAGCACGTCCCGTGGATACCTCAGCTTCAAGAACAATAAGGTTTGTAAAAATGCGTATTTTTATGTCATTGGTAAACACAATGAACTGAACGGGTGAAACAAAGTGTGAACAGGCGTTTGCCATCTGAGTTCTATCGAGATGCTGACAGTTTAGGTGTCCGTTAGGGTGAGACCAA
This sequence comes from Ophiura sarsii, assembly GCA_035610835.1. Taxonomy (NCBI): domain Eukaryota; kingdom Metazoa; phylum Echinodermata; class Ophiuroidea; order Amphilepidida; family Ophiuridae; genus Ophiura; species Ophiura sarsii. Next base: position 37,551,285 of record CM069458.1, on the reverse strand, counting down.
AATAAAGATTAACGATTTGCATAAAATCACTCCTTTCAAATGTAATGGATCAGATTTCAGTTAACACCGGTACAAATGATTGTAGTACTTGCCGATGACAATCAAACTTTCTCTCTATTTTAGCCTCCTGCGTGGCCCAAAACTAATTATAAGTAATCAGGAAAGGTTTTTATTGCCCCCAAATGATTAAATGGACTCTAACCCTGATTTTAGGGCTGATACCTATTAACACGGTGCAAATAGAGATCGTTTCAGTAAATTTGGTAGGTTTGGGGGGAAGCTTTGATCGTTCATGTTCTGTCAAAACTGCTCAATTTTTGACTAAAAAGTGAGAGCGATACACCAGCTGTTCAATTTCGGGGGCTTATTTCTCGGAACTTTCAGGGTTACCCTATTATTGTGGACTGTACTTCAATGATCACAAATATCATGAACTTGAAGAAACATGATTGTTAAATTGACAAATCGAGTCGCTTTACAAGCGAAAAAATCGACATTTGTAACAACCCGTGAAGGGTGCTGTTAACCCAGGGCATAGCCTCAGTAAAACTGCCGTAACTTCTTCATTATTCATTCAATCTATATAAAAGTATACATTTTTTTGCAGAAAAGGGTTTAATGAATCCAACCATGATCATGAAATTGACCATTTTTGAGAAAATTATAAAATACACGTTTTTTTACACATTTTAGGTTCTGTAAAGATAACTCAAAATATATTTTGTCAAATGTTGTCATACTAGTTTTATTATATTCCTAATAGAATTCCATAGGAACCGGTTTTTTAACTTTTTTGAAAATCTTTATTATTTTTTGAATTATCGATCAAAAAGTGCCAAAAAAGTGATATTTTACCTCCAAAATCATGAAAATCACATTTTTGGCAACTGTTGGCGTCATTTTTACACGGACTTTCATTGCTCGACTGGACGTGGTATGACATGTTGCATTATTCATGTTATTTAAATCAACGCTAGACGTAGCGACTGACGACACATTTTTATAATTCTACGGAACACCATTCGTGTCAATACGATTGCTTTTTGATATATGTACACACATTTGACGCATGCGACAATTAATTTTGTGAGGGGACGATGCTGATGTATGTGAATATTAACATCGCTAGTTACTATTCAGGTGTTACTCGCCAGTTTTGCTCTCAGAATTACATCGTTAGTAAGGTACGCTACAGTTAGGGCATACCTACTAGGGTGGTAGTTTAACTCCCTATTACGTTACGCAAGTTTAGTGCACTCGGCCGAAAGTGAAATAAAGGAAACACTAAGTTATATCAACCAATATACGGATTGTAAACGTTAATTTATATACACCTAGCACATAAAGTCACTGACCAGGTGCTTTGAGGTTGGCTAATTCAAAATAAATAATCGGTACCAAAAATCTGAGATATACATTAAATGAGCACATTTCTTCTCCGCAGTTTGATACCTCATTTAGGAAATCATTGATTTGTATTTAATTACGAACTGAAAAAACTTTTTATTCTTCACAGCTAGTCACACCTTTTGTCCCGCAAATTGCGGTTATCACTCCAGACCTATTTATCTGTCTCGTTCAGATAGCACACAGTTATGACCATGATGACAGTAACCACACACGATTCCCTATACCTACTGCAACTTTGCTGTTGTTATGCGCGGTCATTGAAATCGCCATAACTTTTAAAGTGTTCGATTTTGTTGAATGAGGTATCAAACTGCGGAGAAGATATTGGCTCATTTAATGTATATCTCAGATTTTTGGTACCGATTATATATTTTGAATTAGCCAACCTCAAAGCACCTGGTCAGGGACTTTATGTCCTTGACCAGGGATTTGACAAGGCAAGATCTGTTTGCAGGCAGATTCAATGCAGATAATTTAACCGCAAGTTACCTGTCACTAGGTTTAATAATAGTTGTTCACCCTATCTGTACATGCGGTGAATTGGGTGAATACATCACAGTAGTACAGGCACTGATGATGACATGGTATTAACCTTTGCATATTACGATTAAAATTCGAGTGCCTCCCTCTTTCTTGCTTCTGTTACCTCTGACTGAAATGGTAAATCGGCCAATGTCTGCAAATGCAGACTGAAAATATGAATTTCTGGTGTTACTCGCCAGTTTTGCTCTCAGAATTACATCGTTAGTAAGGTACGCTACAGTTAGGGCATACCTACTAGGGTGGTAGTTTAACTCCCTATTACGTTACGCAAGTTTAGTGCACTCGGCCGAAAGTGAAATAAAGGAAACACTAAGTTATATCAACCAATATACGGATTGTAAACGTTAATTTATATACACCTAGCACATAAAGTCACTGACCAGGTGCTTTGAGGTTGGCTAATTCAAAATAAATAATCGGTACCAAAAATCTGAGATATACATTAAATGAGCACATTTCTTCTCCGCAGTTTGATACCTCATTTAGGAAATCATTGATTTGTATTTAATTACGAACTGAAAAAACTTTTTATTCTTCACAGCTAGTCACACCTTTTGTCCCGCAAATTGCGGTTATCACTCCAGACCTATTTATCTGTCTCGTTCAGATAGCACACAGTTATGACCATGATGACAGTAACCACACACAAATCAACGATTCCCTATACCTACTGCAACTTTGCTGTTGTTATGCGCGGTCATTGAAATCGCCATAACTTTTAAAGTGTTCGATTTTGTTGAATGAGGTATCAAACTGCGGAGAAGATATTGGCTCATTTAATGTATATCTCAGATTTTTGGTACCGATTATATATTTTGAATTAGCCAACCTCAAAGCACCTGGTCAGGGACTTTATGTCCTTGACCAGGGATTTGACAAGGCAAGATCTGTTTGCAGGCAGATTCAATGCAGATAATTTAACCGCAAGTTACCTGTCACTAGGTTTAATAATAGTTGTTCACCCTATCTGTACATGCGGTGAATTGGGTGAATACATCACAGTAGTACAGGCACTGATGATGACATGGTATTAACCTTTGCATATTACGATTAAAATTCGAGTGCCTCCCTCTTTCTTGCTTCTGTTACCTCTGACTGAAATGGTAAATCGGCCAATGTCTGCAAATGCAGACTGAAAATATGAATTTCCGTCATACGTTGTGCATGGATAGGCCTTTGGTCAACAGTCAAAGTCAACATATATGGGGAGAAATTGGTGTTACTCTTGATTGGGTAAATTCTTACATACAACTTATTCTGGATTATCTGACATTCACTTCATGATCAATGTTTTCCCCAGTGTTTTGTGTTACCTTCATGTAAGGGAGTTAGACTTCATTGAGGGATTATATATTCGAGCGGCGGCTCCCATAGACACTGTACTTAAGCGTGGCACCCCCTTTTGCTCACGATGTAAATGTAACCAAAACAAGTTCATTGACTCTTATAATTATTATCAGGAATCACTAGGGGTGTGAGATTTGTTGTAGTGTCATATTTTTAAAGAAATAAATACGTTGATTTTTCCGTAGTCAATGGATCGATGACATATTATAGCAATGTACTATATTCAGCGAAATTATTTTACAAAATAACCGGCTGAGATTCATTAGCGGTTGCATACTTCATTCAACAACGTTGTGTAAAATGTTGAGTAACTATTTAAGCAACCTTTTTGCAGTGTACATGTTTTGTCAACATCGACTGCTCAATGTTTTGATGGTGAATGAGAGCTATACACCAGCTGTACAATTTCGAGGGCTTATTTCTCGGTACTTTTATGGTTACCCTATACTATAAATTTCGTACTTCAATTATCACAAATATCATGAACTTGGAAAAAACTTTTGATAAATCCATTCGCTAAGCGAGAAAATCGGCGTTTAAAAACACCCTTATAGGGGACCTATTTACCAGCGTGAAATCATCAAGGCATTTTCATGATAATATATGAATTCATTTATGATACATGTATGTCTCACATGGGTGACCATGATTATATTAACGTTTTCATTAAAAATATTAAATGAAGCATTTGATTGTAGCCGTTGAAATACATTCTGGAACGTTTAAAGGTAGATGACCCGATCACATTTTCGTAACACAGAATTATTTAAAACATACGGAGATTTTCATATCATATGAAAGCTCGTATTTTTCTCATCTTCATACTGAAATTTGACGGCCTAAATCGGTATAATTACGGAGAAATCGATGAAATAACGCACAGGTTTACTCCCAGATCATTTATTGCATATAGTCGCCATCTTGGATTTTTCAACTTTTTACATTTTCTCACCAAGGACCAATTTTTTCTTCAATTTTTGAAGTCTATAAGTAAATCGTATACAATTATCTTTTATATAAAACATGTTAATTGCTTGGCTTCGACTTACTTATCTCTTTCTAACCATTTACACCTCACGGCCGCCACCTTGGATTTTCAGCCAAATTTCCATAATTTCACTAATTTTCGGCATTTTGAAACCAAGAATCAATTTTTTCTTCAATTTTCAAAGTTTCTAAGTAAAGCTTACACAATTATCTTTCATATAAGACACGGTAATTGCTTGGCTTCGACTTAGTTCTCTTTTTATGACCGATAATGGAATAAATGATCGAGATGTCTATGTAAAACACCTGTGAACGTCGAATTACCGCGAATGGTGGTAACCACCGATATAGTTTGTGTACTACTCAATGGGTACAGTTCACAGCATCTTGTGCGTCTAAAATAAGAACCATTAGAGCTATGCAACTCAAACTTTGGAACACGACTTTTTTAAGGATGACCTTTCATGTAGAATAGAAAACTTCAAGTTGAAAATCGGAACATCTACCTTTAACGGGTATATTTGAATTTAGGAACTAAACACGGTCACAAGTGCAGTCAATGCCCACGCATTCGTGGACGTGGATACAATCAACCTAATTTTAAAGGGAGTGATCACTATCTATACAAGTAAGGAGGCGATATATTTAGTTTATTATAGGGAACCACAAAACGTTTCTTGTGAGAGGATGAGCCACCATGCAATTGACGTTGGCTCTTTAATTATTTAAATCATCTTTATTCAGTCAAGAACATTAAAAATCAAGACAACTGGGGCCTATACTGACCACCCGGTAAGGTGTTACAAAAAGCACAATTGCACTACAATCAATATAAAAATCAGGGGATCAAGGAGCACTTCCAACCTGTGTCCGAGATACTGTATCTCCTGCCAGGGCAGCATATATGTCAGTCTTAAGTTTATTAGCTTGATCAACATTTGTTTCAAACGGCACTGTGATCTCAAATAAAATAATCCTTTTTTGAGCAGGGAATGTAAGAACAATATCTGGTTTTGAGCTGTTGGGATGATGTCAGGAGGAACTGCCCCCCCCCCTCCGGTGAGGTACCCTTCTATATCAGCGTTGATCAAGACGCCTTTGCCTTTAAAAGTCTCGCTATCTTCGAAAGCAGAGATCAGAATGCGGATGATATTGTTGTGCCGCCAGAGGTAACGATCAAGCATCTGATTACAATTATTGAGGATGTGGAGAAGATTACCTTTTTTGGAACAGAGGGGGCAGTTACTACTTAGACGTTTCCCCATTTGCAGAGGTTGGCAAATGTGGGGAGACTGTCAATTGCAGCATTAATTGCAAACTTAAGAACGCCTTCAGGAAGACTATTCATATTAGATTTCCACGTAAGATTGTTTTCAGTTTCAAAGACAAATTTCGCCGTGTCTCTCTGAGTGATGAGTGGTTCAACTACCGACTTCCAATAAACGATTTAAACAATTTGATTAAACAACTTGAACATAAATTATGAATAATGTGCGAGATTGTTCTCGTTTTGTTCATCTTATCACGACTGTTTGTTTGCTAAATTTTATTAGAATCAAATCAAGTATGCGACCTTCAAAACGAAACAAACCCTGCAGTCACGCAATGAAAAAGTTGAGAATTGTCATTAGCGATGCTAGGGTTTTTTATAATTATTCTTAGCAATTAGTGGCTTTATTTGACATACAAAATTGGTAACCTCCTCCCTTGACTCGTAACAGGTATGTTTTCCCTCTTCCACTACTAGCTACACCACTAAGAATTGGATCATAACATTCGCCCACCGCCTTACGACTTAAATTGTGGTCGTTCCCTAACTAGGTGACTCGACCGCCCGGATTTATAATGGTGATTTTTATTTCCAGGTGTTTTTATTTCCAGGTATTCATAACAGAGAAAATCCGATGAGAAAACAGTTATAGTAGTCTGCACTATCGTCACGATGAAGCGGTCCTATTTTGTTCTGGCCGCTGCGTTTAGCATTATGTTTATAATAGGAGGTAACACGAAATCCCTTGGGGTGTTTCTACCAAGCTTAATAGACCAATTAAACGCGGATACTTGGATAATAGGAAGTGCAATTTCTGTCTTAAATATATCGGGATGTCTACTTGGTAAGTGTGATACTTGGATTGATCTATAGTTATATTCGATCAATTTATTTTTAATCATAATCATAATTAAATTTTGAAGCAAAACTTTTTTTCGATAGATGTGAATTACTTTCCGGCTCCAAGGTTCTGTTGAAATTACGTTAACTGGTTAAAGTTAGTATACTTTCATGTTGAAACATATTTTAAACTTCAGTATTACAAATGTTTTAATGTGTATATAATTTTCCAACAATAGAGCAATGAAGTTTATGGTTAAGAATGACCCAGTTTTAATCATAGTAGCTATTTCACTCTTCCATCAGATCCTTCAAGACATGAACAAATGAAGTGCTTGTTGAAAATTAATTCAGGCAGTCCAATATCACAACAAAGCCCTTGAAATTGTATTTTTGTAAGCTACCGTATTGCTCAAAATGCTCCAGAGGAGGCAATGGATCAAAGTTATGAATACAAGTAAGGCACGCTGTTACGGATGCTCGTGAGCAAGAGCTTCAAAAGTATCTGTAAACATTGACCATCGTATGTTCTCGTTTCAACAGCCCCATTTGCAGGTTTCCTTGGTAGAAGGTTCACCTCACGCTATGTGGCAATGTTTTGTGGGTGTGTGGTATGTCTCAGTTTCATCAGTTGTTCATTAGCTACGCGCCCAGCTCATCTACTTCTACCATTCATTCTTGCAGGTAAATACTTAAGGATCGGGTTTCTTGAGGACAATAATGTATTCGTATATAAGAAAAAAAACACTACAAACAGTACATGTAGACGTAGTGTATTACTCACGTCATTAAATGTCTAGAATTTGGCCGTGATATGATCTAAACGTTCATTTAATCATAATCTTTAATATGTCAAAACAGCCTTAAAACAAGAGCAGTATATCCATAGTAACCTCTAATTTACTATGCATGTATTATTGTAAAAGATGATCCAATCATGGTCCACATGTAAGATGTTTTCAGTAGTGCAATTTTGACGAATGGATTCACTTGCTAACTATCATTATGACGTCACGTTACTTAAAAGGTCACGACCGTCAATTTGAGTCATTAATTTGCTGATGAGATACGGTAAGTAGCAACGTCTGCAAAATTCCATGTAAATATCTTGTTGTGTTGAGATCGAAAGATTAAGATCCTCACTATGTTGGGCTTTCTGTTACACAGGAAATGGAATGCGAGTGATAAAGGTTTTAGCGATGGCGATGGTCGCAGAGCATTTTCACGCCTCTTTCGGGCAAGCAATAGGTGCTGCATCTTGCGGACTGGCATCAGGAGTGATAGTCATGGCGCCAATATCACAATTTTTCCTTGATACCTATGGATTGAAGGATGCTTTTGTCCTATTAGGGGCAGTAAATGCACACTTTGTTATATGTGGAGCAGTACTGATTCCTTGTGATGGACGTATCTCTCCTCGTCATTATGAGCCCATATCGGAGAGAAATAAAACCACAAAACCCTGGTTACGGACAATCATGGTATTACTAAATTCATCTCTTTTTACAAATCCTCAGTTTTTGTATTTGCTGATATTTCAAGCTCTTGATTCAATAGCATACGTTGGATGGATAATTTATCTTGTCTCACTCGCTGAAAGTAAGGGCATTTCCTCGTACCTGTCGGCCATCATTGCGTCGATTGGTGGCGTTGGCAGTATGGCTGGTAAAATTATCACTCCTTTGTTTATTGATCGTCACATCTTGCCACAGACAGTAGTTTATTATATAGGCTTCATTGCGATGTGTGTAGCGTTAGTTGGCCATGCGGTACTCAGTTCGTTTGAAGGGTTACTTGTATCATCGCTTCTTTTTGGTATTTCTTCTGGTGCCCTGACGGTGGTGATCTACAAACACTGCAAAACATCCATCGACAGTGACAAATTGACAGAAGCATTTGCCTGGTTGGAAATATCATTGATTGTAGGTAGCGCATTAGCTTCAATATTTACAGGTAATTATATCTTTCGTCATGTTTTCATTTTGCCGTCGGCTGAGCATTCTTCAATGTTGTTGGAGACGCTACTTTCTGCTAGTTTTCAATGTAAATTTTAACGCTTTCCACGCGGCAGTCGTCTGCAGACGACAGTTCCAAAATTTTACAAAATGTTTCAAAAAAATGTCAACATATTAAATTTCATCACCATATTTGGAATCAGATGTCCGAGGCCACTACTTCTCCTTTTAAACAAATTGAAATTAGCATGTGACCTATAAAACGCTAGGCTTACCAAAGCTTAAAATGACTAGTATTTATCCATTTCAGCTGTCCATTTGCATTTCACTAAAAAATGTCCCCAAATCTTCGACAAAATTCGAAAGTGATTGATTGTCCTGAGCATTCCTTTTCCAAATGGGTAATAAGTAACATTCAATTCAATTGAATTATGCGGGTACCAAAGACATAACGCCTATACACGCGCCTCAAAATAATATGCATACCTGAAAAATATAGCGTCACGTTCGTATTGCAAGTGAAATAGGGATTAGTCCTTTTCTATAGTGGGATCAACTTCGTTTAATCTTTTTTGACTCTTTTTGTGTATTTTCAGGTCGTATGTTTGACCTTACTGGGTCTTATGTTACATCATTTCTAGTACTGGGTTTGGTTCCTATGCTTGGTGTTCTAACGTTGATAGCTGATAGTGTATACCACAAATGTTGCAAGAAATCTACTGGATAATTTATCTGATGCTAGCTAGCCAACGTCGAGAATAACGTCAGATAAATAGTTGACATTATTCGTATTAGAGGCTTGTTCGGATAGTCTCCTTAAATTGCCGAGTGTTAAAGGTATGCTGCAAAGATATCAAACAACATTGCAAAGCGGTCTGTGTATTGAGGTACATCCAATTGTAAGGATTTACACGAATCGTGATCATCCACGAGAGTCGTGAATATTCATGCGAGCTTTTTTCAATCATAGCAATCAAGAATAACACTTCTTGTTTTTTTGTAGCTAAAAAAACAACAACTACGTTTATTATCGTGTTTTACCTCTTTTAATTCAAAGAAATATAAGGAAATATATATCAAGAGCCAGCCAGTGCTTAGAGCTAGTTTGACGAAATTGTTTCGCATCTTTAAAACACAACACTTTGTATTACGCCGTACCACTTGGAGCTCCTGAGCTGGGAAAGACTACATTAAAGGTAGTTGAGGTATATGTGTAACTCTACGGTGGTCCCGTGAATGGATATAAAAGAGGAGATTCACATTGCTTAAAATATGTATGCACTGTCAAAAGTAGTTAAGACTGTGTGTGTATGTGGGGGTGGTGGGGCGATGGGGGGGGGGGGATGGGGTGATTGTTAATATCACTACTTACTCTGTTAAATTCATCAAAATATCTTTATCCATTCCAATATGGCATGACATTATAGAAAATCGGTGAAAACCTGTTTTTCACTTTCAGCGTATTTCAACTGATAAAGCTCACACCAAACTTCAAAAGTGCTGCTTAAGAAAATACGATATAAATCACTCAAGCAGAACAATTTCTTCGCCCCATTCCAATATTGCTTTATAAAACATCAACCACAATTTATATCTATTATTTTTGTAGTGGTGGACAAACACATTACCTGTATATCATTTAAATTGAGCTTTGTTCCGAACATGGTCAATTATGTATAAGTTTCAAAAAAAAGGTAATTTTGGTCAAACTTGGAATTTACCATATTTTCTGTCAGAAACGTCTAATTTAAAAAATAAAAATAAAAATCCTCAGAAAGCTAAATGTATGTATGTTAAAATCATAAGTATTTTGACTGATGCACCCGGTATAAATCATTCTGGGACACCCTCTATTGTTATTTAGAAAAAATAGCTTTACCATTTTCTGAAACTACTAGCAAATAATAAAATTCATAAAAATCAAACTGCCCGGACTATGTCGCTCCTTGATTCATTCATTTACTTGTGTTTCTTTCTGCAATTAAGCAATCCCCAAGCCAAACATATTCGTGGCATATATTATTATTTCAAATACCTACACTCACTTGTCATTAAAAGTTCAATATTACACAAACTATGTGTATTTCCTTGTGCCTGCACATCCCCTTTAGATTCCACACCAATAATTAATTTCAGTCCTTGCCGAAGTCAATCAAACTTTATTTGTCAGCTGGGCATTACAACATTTATCAGAAATGGTACTTATTGCTCCCAAATGATTAAAGTTGTGGTTTAATCCTGATTTTAGGACTATTACCTAATACCACAGTGCAAAATTAAATATTTATAATGCATTTTGTAGGTTTTTTGGATGCATTTTGATTGTAAATGTTCTGGTAACATTTCTCAACTTTTTCTGATAAATGAGGACGCTACACCAGTTGGTTGTCTAACTCTGGGAGCTAATTTCTCAGAACTTTTAGGGATACCATATATAATTGTTTGATTAAATGATCAAAGATATCATGAAATTTAAGGAAAATGTTAAATTGAAATATCCAGTCGCTTTATAAGCGAGGAAATGGGCTTTTTGTAACAACCATTTAACATGTAAACCTATGACCTACATGGGAAACCATTTAGTGGCGTGAATTCTGAAAATAGATTCATACATCAAAATCATCACGTGACGTCACCAGAAAAGCAACATCTTCTGGTAACACTGGATCAGCGGTCATACACCATTGATAAAGACATCCGAACGGACGTCGAAACTGTCTGGAACAGTAAGTTCAAATTTGGAATTTTTCTATGAATCTTTATTATTAAGATTCATACACATTGAAAAAAGTATCGCACCACTACTTTTATGTTGAAAAGTGCAAATGTGGCCTCGAATTATGCCACCATGGTGTGATATTAAGGATCATTTGTTTGCGTAAGCTGTCCAACAAAATGGTATGCAATAAAAGGGCCACATTTTAGTTTGTGACGTAATCGATGTAATGTTTTTCAAGGCCAAGGGGAAAATGCATGTTTTTGTCCAAAAGCATGCATAAAACAAGTTTGGGTATAACGCGATATTGAATAGACTTTAAACACTTAAAATAGTCATTATATTAGTTCTGTATTTGGCGCAAGATATGTTCCATTTAGACGTTATAGGCTACAATGCAGTGAATGAGTCCAAACATGCCATTTTTTTTTGTTGCTCATAAATTCAGCATATACAAAGAGGTCACCGTTGATTTTTGTTTGTTTATTTGACCTAGGTCAACACTTCCGCAATATTGCTTTTGTCATTTGAACTTAATTAAAATTTGACCTATTTTGACCTTTGCCCCCATAACCGTTGGGTGTACGAAAAAGGGAGTTTTTTCATGTTTGAGGACAATCGGGCAACTTTTGAAATTTTACCCCAGATGACCTTTGACCTTGGAAGACTTGAATGTGTTACCAAGGATTACAACTATAGAGATTAATCATCGGGCCTCTCAATATCGCGTTATACCCAAACTTGTTTCATTCATTTTCCCCTTGGCCTTGAAAAACATTACATCGATTACGTCACAAACTCAAATGTGGCCCTTTTATTGCATAACATTTTGCTGGACAGCTTTCGCAAAAAAATGATCCTTAATATCACACCATGGTGGCAAAATTCGAGGCCACATTTGCACTTTTCAACCAGCGGTGCGATACTTTCTTCAATGTGTATATTAGCGCATGGATGCACTTTACGAGGGAAGCGATTTCTATTTCCAGGTGTCTATTACAAAGACAATATTTTTTAAAACTATTATTCTGACGCTATCATCACAATGAAGCGGTCCTATTTTGTGTTAGCATCTGCGTTAACCAGTATGTGTATAATAGGAGGCAATATGAAATCCCTTGGTGTGTTTCTACCAAGCTTGAAAGACCAACTAAACACGAATACTTGGATTATAGGTAGCTCGTTTTCCGTCTTAAATATATCAGGATGCCTACTTGGTAAGTTTGATCATATTCATAATCCTAATTTAAAACAAAAAAGTTTATCATCGATTTAAGAATGTTACGCGACTAACGCCTCCGAGATGCAGTTCAATTTGTTTTAGAGTCCAAATACAAAATTCCTTTTAATATATAGAAAAATATTTTAAACTTATATTTATAGTTTTTAAATGTACACATAATTGTATGACAATGATGCACTGTTTTAGGTATTTCATTTTCCCTTTTCCGTTAGATACCGTAAAATATCAGCATATGGCACGTTATTATCTCTGATATACAGGGCGCCATCTCGCGATCAAAACGTCTTTTAAAAGTTTATTCTTAAAGGCACTTCCGAATCTCAAATGTTTGCCCCGGGCAAAAGTCACATGACTCGCTACATACCCGAGATCCGCGTATACATCATATAAACCCCGATGCAATGTTGATAGCTCGCGTACCGAAAGATTGGCTACAAACAGCAAAATGTACGAACAAAATTCATGTCTAGAAATGTTTCGAAAAGTCATTGTATTCTTTTGAATAAAACCACAGTTATAATCTGAAACAACATTAAATCATTTATTGGGCGAGAACCCTATGTTAAATACATACAAAAATAGAAATATAAAGCATTTTAACTTCGTATTTATAGGATAGTGTTCAACTGTCATTTGAATTTATGTCTGTCCTATTATCGTCATTCAGTGCTCCGTTAGCGCAATCGGTAGAGCATCAGATTTATAAACTGAAGACCGTGGGTTCGAATCCCACACAGAATGTTTTGTTTTTCCCGTTACTATAGACGTTATTCGTAATTGGCGATTTCAAACAAAGGAGGGAGACATACTCGATGTTACGCCGATAAACATACGATCTCGTACTTTTACTGCAATGTAATGAACTGTGAACTTCTACATTATCCTAGATAGTGTCGGTTACCAGCAAACATTTTATTTCAAACTAGTGGAATAATTAGTTTATACGTTCAAGTTTATTTCACAAATGTAATAAGGTCAAATATTGAACAGCTCAGAAGTATGACGAATTTTTATGATTAGTGCAAAGTTCACCACATTGAAAACTACATCACTCTCGTCTCGACTACTGCCTCTAGCCTCGTTTTCGGAGCACTAATTGCTCTGAGCATGCTCAGTTGGATAGCACAGTCCTCTTTTGACGGTAAATGCGCCAATTACGAATAACGTCTATTACATTTAATAAATGTCGAGATTATTTTAATATCGTTCAATCATAATATTATTTTGATCCCAGATACTTTTCATTTTATTCAATAGAATGATTTTCTTACAGATTCAATGAGGTTTTAAATTGAATGTACTAATGTACCATCACTTCATGGGGGTGCATGTACATGTATAGGTTTAATACATGCTTAGCGTTGCGTTTATTGAATTATTGCAATACCCCGCCCATTGTTACACCATGATTATTCACGCAATAATCTATCAGGCCAATTGTTATTGAAAGAAGTCAGTCGTCGTTGAATCGATTCTTATTTCCCATCTAATCTGTTTGAACAGTCAGAAGTCACATCCGTCTATTTTGTTCGCCCCGGCCCGCCAGTAAAGCGAGATTTCAAGAAAACAAATAGAAATTGGGTCATTTACAACTCGCGATTGTGACGGATTGCCTCCATCAATTGTGATCATCTTAGGCTCATTTTGAAGGGGAAGTCCTATTTATTTAGGACATTATTTCCGATTTAACAATGTTACTTTTTTTGAGTCGATAAAGATGCATTTTCAATGCGATCGTAAACATCGTAATTTTGATGATTTTTAGACGTCGTAGCAAATACTTTGTGCACAAGAAATGTTCCTAACGTATTGCACTTAATCAAAAATATGTTTATTTGTAATACATTTTTGGACAGGGGTCAGGGCCACGACTTTTATTAATCTACAGTAAAAATATACGCCATTTTCCAACACACAGAGACTAAACCGTTTTTCTAACAAAAGGTATTAATCAGGATTCGAACCGAGGAGGGGAGAATCCATTAGATTACTACATGTAGTCCATAGTCGTAACCGCTCGGCCATAACTACTCATTGACGTGTACTCTACATAATGATGTAGTGGTAAACTATTGAGTATTCGACGATATTTTAGCCAAATTGAACCCAGTTTCTAAATTGTATTTTAAATGTGAAAACGGTGTCGCTGCAAGCTAGGTTTCGATTCAATGTAAAGAGCAATACATCGATGATAATAAAAGGTTATTAATTTAAAGCTTTTAATGAGACAGGGGTCAGGGCCACGGGAAATATACCTTCTTTTTTTTAGTAACGACATAATCGTCTTCTCCAGAAAATGGTATTTTCAAGAAGAAGCGTCCCTGCAAACATGACTTAAACATATCAAAATAATGGATTAATATTTTATTGCTCCCCTTAGTAAAAATCCCCCTAGTCACATGGCGTTGAACCACATTTAAATGCCTTGATGTTGGCATTGTATAAGGCTGACATTTTGGCATATTGAATTGCACAAGATCGACATCCTCTTTTCAAGGGAAAACAAAATTGCGTCGTATACAATAGACTCACTCAACGTTGGCATCTGACTGGGTCTATTTCAACGAAGCTACAAACATGACAAACAGATAATATGTTGGTACATGTACATGCACATGACCGTACAATCATGTAGGCCTAAACATGGGGAAATCAGATTCAATGACGAAACGATTGACTCTTTTCATAATGGCACAATTGGCCTTTTCCAGATTATTTGGATAACAATGGGCTATAGGGTCTCAAAAATTCAATTTACGCAACGCTGACCATGAACAAGTAAAAGTTGAACTGCATTCAAATTATTGAATTTAGACAATCATTCAAATTAAAAGTATCTTGTCCGTGGATTCACAAATATTATGGGGAACGATAAACAAACCCAACATAAAATTACTAAATTTAATATGATACTAACGAAGACAAAAAAGCATTCTGGTGGGATTCGAACCACCGGCCTTTCGATCATTAACCCAATGCTCTACCGATTGAGCCAACGGCGCACTGTACTGTTGTTACAACATAAATAGATTCAAATATCGTTTGTGAACACGATTACTATCCCATAAATTGGAAGTTTATAATGCTTTTAAAATTTATAGTTTTGTATGTTTTTAACAAATGGTTCTCGCTTAAAAATTGATTTGATGCTGCTTCAGATTGTAACTCTGGTTTAATTGAAATAAATAGAATGACTGTTAGAGACATTTCTAGACACGGATTTCGTTCACATTTGATGTTTGTAGCCACTCTTCAGTATTGCATCATGGGTTTTATGATACCTGTACGCGGATCTCGGGTATGTAGCGAGTCATGTGACTTTTGCCCGGGGCAAACATTTGAGATTTGCAAGTGCCTTTAAGAATAAACTTTTAAAAGACGTTTTGATCGCGAGATGGCGCCCTGTATATCAGAGATAATAACGTGCCATATGCCGATATTTTACGGTATACGAAAATATACTATAAAGTTCAAAAACGTCTATGTTGAGTATTTTTCGGATATTAATTTTGTCTTTGACACGGTCTGATGATACCATAATAAATCCCTTGCAATTTTGGTAACTGTTGCTAATGGTAATTAACACTTTCCACGCGGCAGTCGTCTGCAGACGACAATTCCAGAATGTCACAAATTGTTTGAAAAATGTCAACATTATTGAATTTCATCACCATAATTGGAATCACCATAAGAAATGCGCTAAAATAAGTACAAACATGTCTAGTATTGGTTCAGTAATTCTGTGAGATAGACTTTGTTGGGAAAGGTTTCTGAAAAATCTGTTTTGTATATATGGTAAAACTAATAGTTGCGTGAAAAGTGTTAAGAGGTCATGTAGCAATATGTTGTATAAAGGTGAAGCGCACGATTACCAGGGTTTACGAAAGAGTTTTTAACAAATACTGACAACTACACAGTGTATACACGACTAAATGAACAACAATTTAAGAAACTTCAACGTACACAGAACTCTGCTGCCCGTGTTTTGACAAAGACTCTTGTTATCTCTTCGCGAACGGATCAAATAGAAAACTCTACTTCTGACATGGAAAGGTTTAAACAATATGACACCTTCTTATATAAATGACCTTCTCTCTCCGTATACTCCTACTCGAAGTCTTAGATCTTCAGAAAAATGCTTACTCTCAGTTCCACGAACAACATCCTCTTTCGGGGATCGTGCTTTTTACTACTGTTGCTCCGGCTTTGCAGCTCTTTACCAATTGATGTTCGTCGGTCACATTATCTTCATCGGTTTAAATCAGGACTCAAAACATTCTTATTCAATGCTGCTTATGAAAGCTAAATGTAACTGTTTTGATTTTACTTTTTTTTTGCTTTGCTGATGTTATTGTTTTCATATTCAATTGTAATTGTAATAATTGTAATTTGTTCTTAGTTAAATTTTTGAACTATCAATTTGTTTTCTTGATCAGCGCAAGATTTGTTTCAGATCACGTTTTCTTTTCTTTCACATTTTTGTGCTTTCAAATGC
Source organism: Ophiura sarsii (assembly GCA_035610835.1). Lineage (NCBI taxonomy): Eukaryota > Metazoa > Echinodermata > Ophiuroidea > Amphilepidida > Ophiuridae > Ophiura > Ophiura sarsii. The sequence continues at coordinate 37,534,479 of CM069458.1, read as the reverse complement.
TGTCCGCCTTTGTTTGCTTCACTGTTCTGGTAAGGTTGTCTTGCTTGTAAATGGCGCCTTGGATTAGATTATATTTCTTGATAAATGGCGTATTATAAGTGCTTATTTATTATTAATATTATTACTAACCATTCATATGTACTCGTTTCAACAGCCCCATTTGCAGGTTTCTTTTGTAGAAGGTTCACGTCACGCTATGTGGCAATGTTTTGTGGGTGTGTGGTCTGTCTCAGTTTCATCAGTTGTTCATTAGCTACGCGCCCAGCTCATCTACTTCTACCATTCATTCTGGCAGGTAAGATCGGGTTTATGTATTCCTCAGTAAGAACAGTACAAACTGTACATGGAGTGCGTCGTGTGGTCCAGTACAAACTGTACATGTAGAGCACGTGTGGTCCAGTGGAATAGTTGCCGGTCTCCTAATCATAAGGTTGTGAGTTCTAGCCCCGCTGGTGCCAATGTGTTTGTGTCCTTGGGCAAGGCACTTAGTCTACATTGCCTATTAGGGGGTTACCATATAGGGGTTATGTATGTTTGTTCATGTTGGTTTATGTCGCAACTTGGCGCTGATTTAGCTGCTGCTTGACGTTGCATTGTTTAATAATGTATTTGATTTGTAATGTTGTTACAATTCAGCCGGTTGGCTTCGATGACAATAAAATTTAGACCTTTATAAAAAAAAAATCTCATGACTCTCACTGAATGTTCAGAATGTGGTCGTGATATGATCTTAAAGATCATTTAATCATAATCTTGACTAATGTCAAAGCAACGTTAAAGCAAGATTAACCTACTATTTAGTATACATGTATATTGTAAAGGATGATCTAACACATGCCAGACGGGACAGTTGATTGTCTAAGTAGATGATGCTTAGTGGCACATTAGAAAGACTTCAGCGGATCGGTGTCGACGATGATTAAAATCATTCGATTATTTTGATTATGACGTCACGTTACTCAAACGATCAAGATCGTCAATTCGAGTGATTAATTTACTGATGAAATAATATGGCAAAACTTTTGATCTGAAAACTCCAAATAAACATTTATTGTATTACGGACTTGAAATCGAAAGATCAAGATCCTTATAATTTATATTATGTTGCGCTTTTTATTACACAGGAAATGGAATGGGAGTGATGAAGATTTTAATGACGGCTATGGTTGCAGATCACTTTCACGAATCTTTCGGGCAAGCGATCGGTGCTGTGTCTTGCGGGATTGCTTTGGGAGTGATGGTCATGGCGCCAATATCACAATTTTGTCTCAATACATATGGATTGAAGAGTGCTTTTGTCCTATTAGGGGCAGTAAATGCACACTTAATTATATGTGGAGCATTACTGAAGCCTTATGATGAATGTCTCTCTTCTCCACATTACGAGCACATATCGGAGAAAAATGAGACCACACAACCCTGGTTACGGACAATTATGATATCATTAAATTCATCTCTTTTTAGTAATCCTCAGTTTTTGTTTTTGCTGATATTTCAAGCGCTTGATGCATTCTCATATATTGGATGGCTAATTTATCTTGTCTCACTTGCTGAAAGTAAAGGCATTTCCCCGTACCTGTCGGCCATCATTGCATCGATTGGTGGCTTTGGCAGTATGGTTGGTAAAATTATCACTCCTTTGTTTATTGATCGTCACATCTTGTCACAGACAGTAGTTTATTATACAGGATTCATTGTAATGTGTGTAGCCTTAGTTGGTCATGCGGTCCTCAGCTCTTTTAAAGGGTTACTTGTATCATCGCTTCTTTTGGGAATTTCTTCTGGTGCTCTGACGGTGGTGATCTACAAACACTGCAAAACATCCATTGACAGTTACAAACTGACAGAAGCATTTGCCTGGTTGGAAATATCTTTAATTGTAGCCAGCGCATTAGCTTCAATATTTACAGGTAATTATATCTTTCGTCATATTTTCATTTTGCCATCCGCTGTGCATCTTTCAATAGGGAGCTTTCGATTTGCACGACGGATGAATCTAGGACGGTTGAATAACACTTTGAGTTATGTGCTTATGCGTCAACTTTGTCATCCATTGGTCCTCTAAATGCTACAACACGTAAAGGGACTAACAACCGTCGTGGTGACGACAGCAACGTTTTGTGTTTTACCGTCGTAAATGCGTCCGTATCGAAAGCTCCCTAATGTTGTTGGTGACGCTACTTCCTGCCCCTTTTAGGTGTAAATTTTAAAAATACCGGTGCCGGTACCTAAAAAAATTAAGTTGGCAATTACTTTTGCGTCTTTCCCCGATTTACGAGATGACCGAGGACACTACTTTTACTATTTTAACAATTTAAAATGAATATGACCTATGAAACACTGGGTTATTGTTGGTATCCATTTCAGCTGTCGATTGGCATTTCACTAAAAATGTCACCAAATCTTCGATAAAACTCGAAAGCGGAAAGATATTGAAATTATAAAGAACCAAAAGTATTTGCCGTGAGAATTCCTTATCAAAATTGGTAATATGTAACATTTACGCGATAATATTAGTAGTATTCGATTTAATCATGCGGGTGCAAAGGACATAACGCCTATGCATGCGCCTCAAAATATTTATACCTGAAAAGATATAGCGTCACGTTCGTATTGCAAGTGAAATGGGGATTAACTAGTAAGATCTATTTCATTTGATCTTTTTGACTGTTTTTTATATATTTTCAGGTCGGATGTTTGACCTTACTGGGTCCTATGTTACGTCATTTCTTGTACTTGGTTTGGTGCCTATGATTGGTGTTATAACGTTGTCAGCTGATAATGTATACCACAAATGTTGCAAGAAATCTATTGGGGATTTATCTGATGCTAGCCAACTTCGAGAATAACGTCAGATAAATATTTGATATTACTATTTATATCAGGTTTTTTAACGGTACAATAAAACTGTGTATTGAATATTGTTAACAGTCATTTAGAAAATTATCGTGTTTTACCTATTTTAATTCGAAGAAATAGAAACAAAAGATAACAAGAGATAGCCAGCGCTTAGGCCAAGAAAAAAAAATTGTTTGTTTGTCCACGTCCGACCGACCGTGTACCTTGGTGCCGACCGTATTCTTTTTTATGTTCTATTATTTTTTTAAAACAACTTTTTGAGCAATTTAAATGGCCAAACGGACCGTTTTATTCCTGATTTCGTACGCTATCGTAAATCTGGTCTTTATAAACACCATCCCCAATGCGCAGTCCCTTGTAACATGATGTTTATTGCATGAACTTGGCAACCGCGGGGACTATTAAAAGGACTAAATGAACATTTAATCGCGCGTGCAATTGATGTCATTTTTATACTAAAAACGCAGTGTGAGAAAATATGAAAACTCTAGTTACGGTTCATATTTGCAATTTTTGGGGTAGTTAGTTCGAGAAAAAATAGGTTTAGTAAAATACTTTCACGTATATATTTTTAGAACTTCAACACTACGTTGTTTCACTTTCTGCAAATTTTCAATCATAATAAATGGCGGCGACCGACAACATGTTCACGGTATCTGCGCACACAAACTCGGTACAAAAATACTCTTTGACCGAGTTTGCAGTGTTGCAACCAGTACTACAATATTGGAACTCATGAAAAAGAGTTCAATACTATCAAAGTGATGTGTTTTGTGTTTGGACGACTTTAATTCACAGTATTCATGCCGAATTTATATTCCCAAATACAATATCCGTATTTAAAAAAAAATAAAAAAGATTAAAAAAATATCCGACCTACCTTTTTCGGACCCTCTATGGACAAACAAACATTTATTTTTTTTGGCCTTAGAGCTAGTTTGACGAAATCGGTAATCATCTTTAAAACATAATGGTTTGTATTACGCCGTATCACCGGGAGCTCCTGAGCTGGGAAAGACTACATTAAAGCTAATCGAGGTATAATTCTACGGTGGTCCCGTGAATGGATGTTCAAATAGGATAGTATTGAAATTGCTCTAAGCTTCTTCACTCTGTAAAAAATAGTTAGAGGAGTAGTTATGTATGTGTGACTGATTGATGTCACTTGGTACACTATATATTATACATAGAAAATATATAAAGTGCTCAACAAAACAAAGTCGTACACTTTGTTTAGGTCATTTAAAGTAACTTTCGATTATTTCTTTACCAAACAGGCTAGATAGACATTTGGATGAATCTTTAAGGCACATTTTGATACCAAGCATAACACCTAACAACAAAGAAAAAAAGATGATTAGCTCTATTTATAGAAAATTAGTCACTTTTCAAAAGTCACATTTTCAATACACTACGCGGAAGAAAACACCAATTGTTAACAAGCACATAATTCCCTTTATGTTCGGAATCAAATATCCCGCTCACTAAGTGTACGCCCAGCGCATGGGTGTGTACACGGCTACACTGAGCGATCGATTGCCCGCCGGTCAATCCTTGTGAAAAACAGTATCACACAGTGGCGTAGCTAGGTGTTTTTTTCAGGGGGGGGGGGGGGGGGGGGCAAGATTTCTAAAATTTTCGTAAAAGGTTGCTCCAAAAAAATTCCAAGTCGGTCACCTACTACACGGGAGGTCATTTATTTTTAAAAACAAGGCGAAAATTGTCATTTTTAAATGCTTACCACACATATAAGCAATATATCCAAAGAGAGGGGCGGGGCACAAATGGGGGGGGGGGGGGGGGGCGGGGGCACAAACAAATTCTGTCAGGGGGGGGGGGCAACTGCCCCCTCCCCCTGAGCTACGCCACTGGTATCACACACGGGGTGAACCTCGCACACACCCATTTTCCTCCCGTGTAGTAACTGAAAATGTGACTTTTGAAAAGGTTTTTTTTTTTTTTTAAATGGCGCTAATCATGGTTTATATTTGTTGCTAGGTGTTATGTTTGGTATCAAAATGTGCCGAAAAGATTCATCCAAATGTCTATTTAGACTGTTTGGTAAAAGTTACTTTAATTGACCTAAACAAAGTGTACGACTTTCTTTTGTTGAGCACTTTATCTCAATCTGCATATAATACAACTGCTTCGTTCTTGTTAGAACTCGTCAGTGCAGCTCAGAGTAAATCCCGAGACTGAACGGCACGACTGATCCAAGTCAAAAACCCGGCTCAGCCATCATGGCCATGTGTCCCATAGCACACTGCCTGTGAATACCAGAGGGCACATACTCAAAAGAGCGTGCTATGCATAAAACAATAGTATTACGTCTTGATCAAATGTCAAGACTACACAAACAATGCACCATCTCGAAATAAGAGAGTGCTCAACAGAACACGTACAACGTAGTAGCACAATTTTGAGGAGCGTAATACATAGAAAAAATATATATAATAATAACAATAATTATATATAAGTGTGTATATATCCAGTAATGGAAATACACACATGACTGTCAACCCGTGGTTGACGATCATGTGTGTCGCAGCTCTATTAATAGTATTGTGTGTGCTGATCATAATAGTAGTATTGCTGCATTCCGTAATAGTAAGAGGATTAAAATCATGTCTTAGCCAGTTCACCCCTCGCTAGTCTAGTGGTTGAGTTATGTGCCTTACACCACTTTTCCACTTTTTCAACTGATTTATTTCCTTTGTAAAAGTTAGGGTTAGAAATATTGTCCACAAAGTGTGTAGTTCCGACCTACTCAAACCCCGGGTGGAATGTCATGTGGGTATTTCCATCGCTGCATATATATATACGATTGTGAGTAAACTTTAATACATTTTATTCAATACATGTTGAAATAAATGTTATGGACTCTTTGATTCATTAGATCGTCGTCGCTGAAATTGGTGAGTTTTTTTGCTTTGAAAATATTCTGGTCGTTGAGATTAGAAGGAAGTATGTATTGACTAACGGGATATCCAGGTTATCGAATTGAAGACTACATTTTAGTTACCGGCGACATTGCGACATGTCGCTACTAGTAACGGTGGGAATTCCTCGTAGCCCCTTAATGAGAAGGACGTTCAGTTACGCGTCATTGTCTTCGAGGTCAGATATTTGAGATTCTAAAGCCTGATGGAGATAGTAACGAATGCCTTTACTTTATGACGTCTTTGGCGCTAAATGTCTTTTGCATCAGATAATGACTAGGTGAATGCTGACAAACTGGGCAGTCTACCAGTGCCTGTATGCAATCTGATTCTTGTTAAATGTTACGCAAACTTGTGCATGTCTCTGATACATGAAGTGTACGTCGCAGCATGAAACCGTACTTGGACCACGAAACCGTGCCTGGACAATTGAACCTGTACGCACACCCATGTCGAATGCTTTGCGCTCACATTGAACAGATGGGGTATGTGTGTGCATTGCAGGGGTGTGTACGTGGGTTTTTGGGGCTTCAAATATACCGCAAGGCAACTCTCTTATTGGGCCATTTATCTGGAAACACCAAGTATGATTATCATTTAAAAGATGACTGAACAGATGCTAGGTCAGGCTGGAAAAGTTGACTTTTCGGAATTGTACGGGACAGATAACTCATGCAATTTCCAGCAAACTTGGTTCGTGGACAATGCACGATTTATAATAGTTCCTATTGTTCATTATGCACTTTGGTTCATGTCGATCATAGACTCAATAAAAGTTGTTTCTACTTCTTCATGAGGAGAAAGATAATTCCATGCGGGCTGTAGATGGTATAAATGACCTTTCTTAGCTCACTATGTTAAATATGGTTGAATCTACGAATCCGACATGTTATAGACGCATGCCATTTTTAGCATCTTTTATCGATGACTGAACTATTTTTGGTATGTTCATCGGGTATGTGAATTTCTGTGCTACACACGTACATTCATGCACGTGGGTGCACTTTACTAACATGATTAAGGGAGCGATCACCATTTACACCAGTAGGGAGAGGGTTTGTGGAGCAGAAATGATTTCAGGGATAAACAAAACTGATCTTTTCTGAGAGGGTGGGAACTAACTGTCATTTTCTTTGGCAAGGGGTCCCACATATCCTCGTGGCCACATTTTTTGTACACAGAAATGTCGACCATGTAATAGAGGAGTAAAACAAAAATAACTTTTTGGCGCGCGAATTTTTTCTACATGTTTCAACGTTGTAAAATAAAAATTGGGCTCGTCCACCCTTATTTCTTTTGCTTATAAGTTATAGGTTATAAGTACAGATTTCAGTGTGTGCTGTGGTCATAATAATAATCAACATCTGAATAGGGGGTCATACAAATAATCGATTTTGTTGGGGGTGGGGGGGGGGGGGTGGTCATACAAAACGACGACGATAAATGAGCCCTAACAACGAAAATTATTTGGTGAGGCCACCATGCAGTTGGAATTGTTACTGGCATATGAGCAATTTGAACATGCCTAATTTTGTATAAAGCAAAGTGCGAGATTGTTCTAGAACTCGTTTTGTTCCATCTTATAATGTATGTATGTTTGCTAAGGTCTATCAGAATCAAGTTAGGTATGCGACCTTCAAGAAACTGAATTGAATACAATAAAACAAAGTCTTGATTTCAGCTAACGAGTATGTTGTTAATAACATCCAAGGAGTGCACTCCCCGGTCCCTGTGCACTCACCCAATGAAAGAAGTTAAGAATTATCATTGGCGTTGCTAAGATTTTCTGGCAATTATTGTAGCAATTAGTGTCTGACTTGGAAATATCTAATTTGAAATCTCCTCTTCCTGAATCGTAAGGGGGATGTTTCCTCTCTCTTCCCTACTAGCTACGCCACTAAAATGGGAGCATAACATTAGCCCACCACGTGATGTAAATTATGGTCGTTCCCTGACCTGATCCACAATGAAGATTTTTTATTTCCAGGTGTTTTTTCTAGTTTATTACACAGACAAATTGTTTTTATTATCCTGACGCCATCATCACTGTTTTAGCATCTGCGTTAACCTGTATGTGTATAAGAGGAGGAAATTATATGAAATCCCTTGGTGTGTTTCTACCAAGTTTAAAAGAGCAACTAAACGCGGATACTTGGATTATAGGTAGTTCGATTTCTGTCTTAAATATATCGGGATGTATACTTGGTAAATTGGATACTTGGATCGATTGATTAGTTTTTGTAGATCGATATATTTTAATCAAAATGATAATTTGAATGAGTGATGAATGTGATGTGACAAAGAACTATCCTCAAGGTTCTAGCAATTTAGTCCCCGGGAATTTAGTTTAGGGTTCATATTTTAATACAGAAAATATGTCGACTATTTAAATGTGCACATTGTTATATGACAAAAGAAAGACACAATTTGTACTTCCATTTCTTCCATCAGATATTTTCAGACAAAATATATCAAGTGATAGACTATTAAAACATTTATTCTTTCCATCGGTTTCAAAACCCATTCGGGTGATCTGTTATCAATGCAAATGGAAAACTCGAATTTTGAGGTTTTGCTCTAAAAGCTATGTATCGAAAGTCGTGGATATGGGTGAATAACAATGTAGTGATCGCTCGTGAACAAGTACTTCTAAGATGCTGTAAACAGTGATATTCCTTATACTTTCGTTTCAAGAGCCCCATTTGCCGGTTTCTTTGGTAGAAGGTTCACGTCTCGTTATGTAGTAATGTTTTGTGGGTGTGTGGTCTGTTTCAGTCTCATCACTTGTACATTAGCTACGCGCCCAGCACATTTACTTATACCATTCATTCTTGCAGGTAAAACTTAGGGTCGGATTTATATTCCTCAGTAAAACAGTACAAACAGTATAGGGAGAGCGTAGTTAATTAAACTCCTTAAATGTCCAGTATTTGGCCGTGATATTGGTATGATTTGATAGATCTCTGAATCGTTTTCCTGAATATGTGTGTCCTTACCTCTAATTCAATATAGTAGAGCAAAATTGACCATATATTGTGACCCCTAGTGATCAAATTTTAGAACACCATCTCGTTGGTTTTATATGATACTAAATATCTTTTTACATCAAGAAAAGTGATGATGCTAAAAATGTAGGTGTGAGCGACCTGAGATATTTAGCATATCAAAATGGCGGTTATTTTTGGTATATTTAGACAATATGCATTGCATTAAAGGTGTATGTTCCGATAACTTTTTCTTTTTGGGGCTATGATTTTTTTTCACATCATGATATTTTGATATCAGAAGAATCCCCATATTTTTCTTATTATGCCTGTAAAATCTTAGGGGCCAGAAATGATCCATTTAGAAAGTATAGGCTAAAATGGGGTGAATTACTGCCAAAGGTGGTTAACCAGCAGTCAGTTTGTGTACTACTCAATGGGCAATTTTTTGTGTGACCTTGCGCTTTTAAAATAAGACCCATTAGAGTTATGCAACTCAAACTTTAAAATGTGACTATTTTAAGGATGACCTTCCATGTAAAATAGAAAACATCAAGTTGAAAATCGGGCCAGCAATCAGAACATCTACCTTTACCCATGCATTAAAACGATCTGATATTAGTATCAAACCTATTCAAACCTACATGTAGGAAATATAGTATTATACATACATACATAGAAACAATTTTAAACTCTTATTGTTTTCATGTATACCAATAACTTGATCATGCCAAAAATGCATGTGTAGTCGACTTGAGAAATAATCAAAATTAAAATTAATTTTAGACAATATCAATTGTATTAACAGTGAATTAAAGCGATATGATATTCAATCCCACAAAATATCTTATTGTCAATACATACAATAATTATATACATTAGCGCCATCTTGGATTCCAAAATGGCTGTCATTCGAAAGAAGTAGTCACATTTAATTCAAATATTTAGGGACAGTTATATCATTAACAATAATAATTGTTTAAAAAAAACACATTGAAAATGGCATCGCCATTTTCAAAATGGTTACAGCTATGAATATAGAGTGTTTGTCCAAATGGTCCACTACGGACAAACGGACAAAGTCAGCAAAGGCTTCGAAACGCCTCATTTCTCTCATTTTCTATTGTTTCTTCAGGTATTGGATCTTTATCATTTGGCGTTAGACTAAAAATTATTATAACATCTAGGAAGTTGCTCTTTTCTCCCAATAGCTACAAATACATGTTTATATACTTGATGCACGGTCAATATACATAACCCTTTACCGTTACATAATCATTTCATTTCTGCTATGTGAAATTGACATACATCTTTATTGTGTGTCTTATATAGAGAATATACATGTTACTGAGATTCGCAATAGAATTTCAACAGCAAGTCTCCACATAATGGTATGATATATGAATCTATCATAAAATAAAAGCCTTAACACCTGCTCATTTGATGACAGATGGAATAGAGTTAAGATAAAGAAATCTCGACCTTGAGATATTTCCATCATAAAATAAAAGCTTAAACACCTGCTCATTTGATGACAGATGGAATAGAGTTAAGATGAAGAAATCTCGACCTTGAGATATATCCAAAGGATCTGGCTGGTAAGCATGGACTTAAAGGGTTTAAGAGAAAGTTTCAACTCCTAAATCTCAAGGCTGTGGCTCCTAATTAACGTCCTATTGCAATCTCTGTGCCCGGCCGGCACTGTTTCAATAACGTTCCCGCTCGTGCCACTTGTACATCCCCTGGCACCACTCTTTCAATAAATGTGTCACTTGGAGTTACAGTTTCTAAATCAGAGTTTGATTCTGGTCCGTGCACATGGTGCAGCGTCATTGATTGGGTTACTGAATGCTGCAAGTTTCAATCTTGTTCGTGCTACCAGTCAAACGCTGATGCCTTGATTAAATGGCGTAGTCTGCACGGCAGTCACCTGGTTTGCAAATACTGTAGGAGATTGGGTCATTAAAAGCAATATTGTAGCTCAAAAGAATTAGAGAGATCGTACATTGATATATAAGAGATTGTCAACATATCAGAATCTAGAACAAACAGCGGGAACATGGAGTCTGACAATATTCCCCGGTAGAAGCAGCTTCAGTAAAAGAGTCCTGCATATGGATTTCTCACAACGAAGGGATCTCAATGAGCTAAACTTCCCATAAAAGAATAAAAAACAGATAGCAGCATCGTATTACTCTTCACGTATCATCATAAAACAATTACTAATAATTATGAACTTCAATATATTCAAGGTTATTCAGACTAGAGAATCTGTTTTCGAACTATGCAAAAACATCTAAAACCAAAATATAATGGCACCTAGTTAGTTTAGTAGATTATAAATTTGGTTTGATATACTTCTTAATTTTACCATCTGGCCATTCTTGTTTTTTGATTATAAGATTGATCATTACTGACTGAATTTACGCATTATTATTTTTTGAAAAATTGATATAGGCCTATTAGGTCTATTGTCAGGGAAATTATGATAAATGGCAGCCATTTTGAATTTGGAGATGACATTGTTGCGCTATGCATAGCCTACATCAATATTAGTCTTATTATTTTACATTATGTGTATGCTTTTCATGGGGAAAGGGATCATTACTAAGCAACTATAATGTCGTGGCAATTGCTGCGAAATATGGTAACATTTGGCTAATTTCTCAGGTCGCGTAAACAAAGCATTTTTGGCATCATTAGTTTTCCTGAAGTAAAATGTATTTATCATATAAAAACGATCATCGTCTTTATTGATATAACCTTGTATGACTGCTTTAAATTAATTAGAAGATGTTCTTTCAAATGGTGGCCATTTAAAATGTCCAAGATAGCTCTAATGAATGATGGAGTCGTTGTTGATATTGATAATAAGATATCTTCTGGTTTGAATTGATACTAATATCAGGTCACTTTAATACACTGTTAATGCAGTGAATATTGTCTAAATATTTTACAATAGCCGCCATTTTGATATGCTAATTTCTCAGGTCGACTACACATGCATTTTTGGCATCATCAAGTAAAAGGAATATACTATCATATGAACAACAAAATATTGAACTTTGTTTATACAAATAAATCGTCTTTATTGCCTGAATATTAATTTAATTAGAAAAGATTCTTTCTAAATGCAGCCGATTTGAATTCCTAGATGGCGCTAGTGAATTATAAAGCCATGTATGTATAGATAATAATATATTTTCCCGGTTTGAATATGTTTGACACTAATATCAGATCGCTTTAATGAACAGTTAATGCAATGAATATTGTCTAAATATACCCAAAAATAGCCGCCATTTTGATATGCTAATTTCTCAGGTCGCCAACGCCCTACATTTTTGACATCATCACTTTTCTTGATGTTAAAGGTATACACTATCATATAAAACCAACGAGGTGATGTTTTAAAATTTGATGGGTATATCGAAAACTAGAGGACTTTTATTGCCAATTTTGCTCCACTTCTTTGCTTGTATATTGAAAAGGATGATCCAACACACGGTGCGATTTTGACAGATGAAATCACTCACTAATTGTCATTATGACGTCACGTTACTCATTGACCGTTACTTCTTGTCATTAATTTGCTGATGAAATATGGAGCAACTTCTGAAAACTCCTCGTAAACATATTCTTTCGTTGAGAGCTCGAAAGATCAAGATCCTTATAATAATAATATTATGTTGGGCTTTTTATTATATAGGAAATGGCATTCGAGTAATAAAGGTTTTAGTGACGGCTATGGTTGCAGAGCACTTTCACGCATATTTCGGGCAAGCAATCGGAGTTGTATCATGCGGACTAGCATTAGGAGTGATGGTCATGGCACCGATATCACAATTCTTTCTTGATACCTATGGATTAAAGAGTGTTTTTTCTTATTAGGGGCAGTAAATGCACACTTTGTTATATGTGGAGCATTACTGATGCCTTATGATGAATGTATCTCTTCTCCACATTATGAGCACATATCGGAGGAAAATGAGACCACAGAACCCTGGTTACGGACAAATATGGAATAATTAAATTCATCTCTTTTTACGAATTCTCAGTTTTTGTTTTTGCTGATATTTCAAGTTCTTGGTACATTCTCATATATTGGATGGCTAATTTATCTTGTCTCACTTGCTGAAAGTAAAGGCATTTGCCCGTACCTGTCGGTCATCATTGCGTCGATCGGTGGCGTTGGCAGTATGGCTGGTAAAATTATCACTCCTTTGTTTATTGATCGTCACATTTTACCACAGTAGTGTATTATATAGGATTCATTGCAATGTGTGTAGCCTTAGTTGGCCATGCGGTACTCAGTTCTTTTAAAGGCTTACTTGTATCATCGCTTATTTTTGGTATTTCTTCTGGTGCCCTGACGGAGGTGATCTACAAACATTGCAGAACATCCATCGACTATGACAAACTGACAGAAGCATTTGCCTGGTTGGAAATATCTTTGATTGTAGCTAGCGCATTAGCTACAATATTTACAGGTAATTATATCTTTCGTCATATTTTCATTTTGCCATTCGCTGTGCATTCTTCAATGTTGTTGGAGACGCTACTTTCTGCCTGTTTTCGATGTAAATTTTAACGCTTTCCACGCGACTTCACAAATGTTTTAAAAAATGTCAACATTATTGAATTTCATCACCATATTTTGAATCACCATGGGAAATGCATTAGAATGAATACACACATGCCTAGTATTGGTGCAGTAGTTCTTGAGATGAGACTTTGAAAGTTGGGACAGGTTTCGGAAAAATATGTCCTGTGCATGGAAAAAGTAATAGCCGCGTGGAAAGTGTTAAGAATACCTAACAAAAAAGAATAGGTTGACATTTACCTTTGCGTATTTCCTCGATTGAGATGACCGATGCCATTATTTCTACTTTTAAACAAATTGAAATTAGTATGACGTATAAAACTCAAGGCTTACCAAAGCGTAAAATGACTGTTTTTTGTCCATTTCAGCTGTCAATTGGAATGTCACAAAAAAATCTCCCCAAATCTTGTAAACATTAAAGTAATTTATTGTATTGAGTATTCCTTATCAAAAATGGGTAATAAGTAACATTTACGCGATAATGTTAGTATTCGATTTAATCATGCGGGTACAAAAGACATAACGTTTATACATGGGCCTCAATATAATATTTATGCCTGAAAAAATATAGCGTCACGTTCGTATTGCAAGTGAAATGAGGATTAGTCCTTTTCTAGTGGGATCTACTAATTTGCCCACTATTCCTAGAACGTCTTCTACACTTGAGATCGTCCATTTTCAGTTGCTGCACCCACTCTTTGGAATTCATTACCTTTAAATATGTTAAAGACTAACCTATTTAATAAGGTGTATAACTGATTATATGTTTATGCTCTTTTTATCGTATGTACATGTATGTATTGTGTTCAATTGTATTATTGTATATGTATTGTTTCGTTTGCGCCTCGGAATAGATTGATGGCGCAATACAAATTATTATCATCTACTTCGTTTAATCTTTTTTGACTGTTGTTTTGTATATTTTCAGGTCGTATGTTTGACCTTACTGGGTCTTATGTTACATCATTTCTAGTACTGGGTTTGGTTCCTATGCTTGGTGTTCTAACGTTGATAGCGGATAATGTATACCACAAATGTTGCAAGAAATCTACTGGAGATTTATCTAATGCTTGCCAACGTCGAGAATAACGTCAGATAAATATGTGACATTATTCGTATCAGAGGCTTGTTCGGATAGTCTCCTTAAATTACCGAGTGTTAAAGATATGATGCAAAGGAATCAAAGGACATTACAAAAGGGGTCTGTGTGAGAGGTCAATAAACATGCAAATCGTAAGGATTTACACGAATCGTGATCATCCACGAGAGTCGTGAATATTTATGCGAGCTTTATTCATTCATAGCAATCTAGAATAACATTTCTTATTTGCTGTAGCTAAAAAATAAACAACTACGTTTATTATCGTGTTTTGCATGACCTACCTCTTTCGATTCGAAGAAATAGAAGCAAAATATATCAAGAGACAGTTAGTGCTTAGAGATTGTTTGACGAAATTGGTAAGCATCTTTGAAACATAACAATTTGCATTACGCAGTACCATTAACTTTAACGGTCGTTTTCTCAAAATGCGATTTTTGAAGATACACCCTTTTGCCAGATCAGGGCCGCTGTTGCTTGGGAGAGGCAAAAATACGCAAAGGACATAACAAAAGCTGTCTCTGTCTGTGGGGCTCAATAAACATGCACATCATAAGTATTCACACAATCGTGAACCTCCACGAGACTGAGTCGTTAACATTCATGTGTATTTTATTCAATCATAGCAATCAAGAATGACACTATTGTTCTTGTTGTTGTTGCAGGGAAAACTTGTTAACAAAATTGATCCGTGTGTGACTTAATGCCCGCTGTATAAACTGTTCTCCCAAGTGCCGTAAATATCAACTCTTCAAACTGACCGTTCAAGAACCTGAGATAGATGATGAATGAAGAGATAGCAATTGTATTTTTCCACCACAGTGCTCTGCGTACTTGTTGGGTGCTTTTCAATTGGTCAAGAACTGTGTCGCTTGGATGATGTTACAACGAGGTTACCGTTTATACCTTATTAAACTATCCCAACAATTACGCACATCACTGCTTTCTACGCCGGAAGATGCGAAATTAATCAATTTGTTAGGATAACATTTTGAAATCATTAATAACATTGCGTTTGGTAAAATATTTTTTTAATTGTTTTGATAATCGTTCGTTTTCACACACATATGTTAGGTAAAAGACAGAAATCTCACCTCGTATATCGTCGCGCTGCGTAATGACCGCAGACAATATCTGAAACTTCACAGGAATAGTAGTAATGGTGCAAACGAAATCCCCACGTAAAGTTTTGGGCAATGTCTATTTTAACGCTTTCCAGGCGGCAGTCGTCTGCAAACGACAGTTCCAAAATGTCAAAATATTATTGAATTTCATCACCATATCTGGAATAACCAGGCGAAATGCATTAAGATAAGTACAAACATGCCTAGTATTGGTTTAGAAATTATAGAGATAAGTCTTTGAATATATGGGAAAATGTGTTAGGTTAAACTAATAGTCTAGTCGCGTGGAGAGTGATAACATGATGATACCATGTGTTGCTTCAAGAGCAAACTGAAGATTAAACTGTAAAAGAAGTTGAAGCTGTTTAATATATCAGTATATTTCATGAAAGCACATTGTGAAAGATCAATATCAATAATCTATTTATTTGAAGTAACGTTACTTTGCACCAACATAAAAAAATAAATCGGAACACTTCGGTAAACAACTACGTGATACAAACCGTTTAAAAAATCGTGTTAAATTACCTCTTTTAATTCGACGAAAGAGAAACAAATATTATAAAGGGATAAGAAATGCTGCGAACTTGTGTGACGAAATCGGTTAGCATCGCGATGTTTTGTATTTGCCGTATCACACGTGGCTCCTGAGCTGGGAAAGACTACATTAAAGCTAATCGAGGTTCAAATATATAGGTTAATCATGGTTCATATAGGATATTAATGAAATTGCTCAACATTGCTTCACTATGTAAAAAATGTGTGTGAGTGATTGATGTCACCTCTTACCCTATATATAAAATGTAGAAATAAATGTTATGGACCCCTCTAATCTTTAGATCGTCGTCGCTGAAATTGGTTTTTTTACTTTCAAAATATTCTGGTCGTTGAGTTTTGAAGGAATTGTGCGTATTGACTAACGGGATATTCAGGTCATCGAATTGAAGGTTAAATTTTTGCTAGCGGCGAAATGGCGACATGCCGCTACTAGTAACAGTAGGAATTCCTCATAGCCCCTTAAGGACAAAGGACGTTCAGTTACGCTTCCTTGTCTTCGAGGTCAGATATTGGAGTGATTGTCCTTGATGACATCTTTCTAAAGGTTTTTAAGCTTGATGACAAAGAATGCCTTTTCTTTATGACGTCTTTGGCGCTAAATGTCTTTGTATCGGATATCGATACTGTCTGTCTACTTTCATCATCAAATTGGTCTTTTTCATTTATGTTTAAAATATTGGCACTAGCTGTTGGCTGATTTTCACTAACTCTTTCATATACTAGGGTAGAGTGTGGTATACATTTTACGTGGACAACATTTGGGTGGTTTTCTTCTATTTTATGTCTGTCTGACATGGCGTTAGAAGTATCCTTTGTACCATCGTCAAGAATCGTTGTTATTGACTCTGCGGCATCTTTTACTATTACTTGCACAAATTTCCGCACTTGTCTAAGTAGGTCAGAATCGCCTTCTATGACACGATTCATCTGGTACGTGTCATGGATAGAATCCAAAAGAAGGTGGGCATGTGACTCATGTAAAGTGTCAACACATCTCTCTTGTACACCGTTCGTGCTCATAGAAAGATCATCGAGATTTTCTGTACTGATTAGAGTTTTGTGTTCCAGAATGTCCTGCGATGGATCTTCCTCAGCAGACGATGTTGCTCTTTGTATGTGAACACCTAGAACATTGGGACTATTTTGCAAACTGGGAATCGTTTCTTGAGCGATTACAACATTATTTCCTGTGCCACCATCGTAGTCAATAATCTTATCACCCAGATCTTCTACCACGCCTATAGCTCTGTCAGCATTTATACAGTCATCCGTGTCGTCGTTATGCACACTTGAATTGCCGACAACTGTAGCTATCGCATCATCTTTGCACACCCTTCCAGAATACGACAATTTCGAACAACTTTGCCTATTTTCCACATCTTTAATTTGTAGACGCTTCATTTTATCCATGTCTCTGCTATCGTTTAATGATTCTTGAATATCTTTTGCATGGTTTCCGATGTTTTCTGTACCTATTGTACCTTCCTTCTTCTTTGGAATGGTTAAACCTGTGGCATTTCTTTCCTTGAGCCTTTTGCCAGGTACTGCAGTCATTCTTACGATGGATGACTGTAGTTGAAAAGACATCACTGGTGCCGTGTGCAGAAGTTGCTTGAAATCATCTCCACCTGAGGGGGAAACACATTGACATGGATTTTGTTATGGAAAATGCATGAACCTTTATAGAAGTACAGCAAACCAATGTTGAAACAGGTGTTTTGTTGATTAATACATTTCGTAGCTTTTTGTTCAAGAAATACTTTTGGATACTGTATTACGTAGATATAGGCCTACTCCGTGTCAGGTATTATGGGAGGTCGTGTCGGAGTGTTTTCCAGTTAGGCCTAACAATTTTGGAATAGTAAATCATAATACTTTGCTTTCTCACCTTTAATTGTCTTTTCATTCAACAGTCCAAATGAGAGGAGCTGGATCCCCTGTTTCAGAAGCTTCCAATATCCCCGACGATAGCTGGGCTTCATGATGGCGTAAAGAAATGGGTTAATAGCCACGTTAATGTTAACGATGCGCGAGGCGGCATATTCGGCCTTTGCGCACATCAGTCCTTTCTCACCAAATAGACACAGCAAGATTGAAATCTGAAGAAATAAGAGCAAGAAAAAACATAGCAACATCAACGAAGGCGGATCAGTAAGTTCTGTCACCAAAGACTGCCCCAGCTACTCCAGACAATACTGTGTTTATTGTGTCATCCCCGGGTGTCATCCTTTACACAATTTTCTTAGTGGGGGTATATAGACTGCATAGAATTTGCCAGACCCATTTCTGCAGCTACTTATCTGCCTATGCTGCCTGTGCAATGGAGCCTACAAGGACGGTCTCGAATCATGCTGCTTCACTATAACGCAAGTCCCACAAAGCCCGCCTCACCCAGACTTAAAACCTTGATGAAAATGTTATCCAAATTTGATAGAACATCCAACCCTACTCACCCGACTTGGCTCCCTGCGACTTCTGGCTCTTTCGCAAAATGATTTCAAAGATTACTGGGAGGCCTTTTTCAAGAATCATAGACCTAGCAAAAGCTGTACATTCAGAGATGAGGACAATACTACTTTAAAGTACCACCAATGCTTCGAGAAGTGGAGGACAAGGATGCAACGGTGTTAAGACGTCAAGGGAAGCTACTTAGAGGGAAAGTGACTGTAGTTTTTTAAATTGTATGGCTACCTTCAGAAACATGGGCCAAGTAAAAGAACTTTTTGATCCGCCATCGTAACTATCAGCAAGAATGAAAAAGCCTGTCATAAGTGTCTGTCAGTAACGTGTTTCAAATAGGTTCAGCTATGGAGGAACTCAATCCCAACATAATTATTGAGGAGCATTTCACAGTTAGTTTCAGTCACAAGCAACGCTTTACAGCATTCCAAATGAAGACTTAAATACCGCGTGTATCTTTAGAATGTATTCTAGATCATGAAGTACATTTACGTGTGAGATTCATGACTATGATGTCGACTTAATTTCGATACCTTGATCCACGAAATTTTAAGAATTCAAAGAAATGTTATTTCTAGACAACCGCCACAACACTGGGCTTTTAGCTGAAATAAATATATACACGTAGTTGAACCTGAAACCGAGGGTCGTTCTCATGCATAACTTCACTATGGAAAGATTTGCCAGGTTAAAATATAGAATATATTCTAGTGCATCATGAACTATTTATAAATATCACTCACCACAGACGGGATCCACGTAAATACAAAGGCAAAATGCAATAATAATACAACCAGGATCATTCTCTTTTCCAATTTCATGTCTGTATTTCGTTGATTCGCCAACTTAATCTTCAAATGTATGATAACGCTACGATCACACATGCCTCCAACTAACAATCCTACGAATACTATCGTGACTTCTAAAATTAAGTAGATTTCCACCATTTCATGTTCTAACGTTTCACAACTTTCTTCGGCAAATGGATCAAATGCAATGTCGCAGTACCAACCAGGTTGAAGACTAACTGGCAGAATGAATAATGGACTTGCGGCTAAAGCAAAATTCATTGCCATTATCGCTGCTACAATGCCCATTATGAGTCGTACTGTGGCTACTCTATGGTAATGAAAAGGCTTGCATATAGCCCAGTAGCGTTCACAAGACGTGAATGTGATGATTGTAAAGACGTTTGTACTGAAAAAGACGTTCAGCATGAAATGCATGTAACATATTTCTTCACCAAACCAATGATCAACCACTTGAGCAATAACCGTTGGAGTAAAGACGAATAACACCAAACCAAAGTCATTTAATGCAATAATGCAAATAAGTAAATCTGGTATGGTCCGATTGTACCTGAGGATTTTAATCATCAACAGAACAGTAAGAGTAGATCCAATGTAAGCCACGGGTATAATAAAGTAGAAGTAGATATTATTCCATACATCTGAGATGGGTACTTCGTGTGGTATTTGGAAAAAATCCTTTGGTTTTCTGGAGCAGTTCATGACCATATTTATGACAACTTGTCACCATAAATAACATCCGCATATGAAATGGATTGCACCGGTGATGACGACTTTCTGCCACTGTTTTCTGTGGCACAATACATCCAAGTGACTTGATTGATGTGATCCATTAATGCAGGCGTATCGCTCACCTCATATCACATAATCATTCTGGACGACTTATTAGTTAGACTAGCGGGCACCAGCGCTTTGCGCTGGACCCGCTAGAAGATTTCACGGGGAATAAGTAAACAAAGCGTAAGAAAATGTGATACAATAATATCAAGAACATGTCCTACATGTATACATAATCCAGACGGGGCCCTATTAAAACAATCCGAATAGCGCAGGTGCTTTTGATAATCCAGGTATACATGTGCCTTAATCTAGGTAGGCCTACGTTTGTGTTTCCCGATACCTATGTAGGCCTCCCATGAGACCTGAAATGCGGGTACCCGTTGTCCCATTATATCCAGGGACCCCATAGGCCTAAGCCCTACCCCCTAATCCAGTTGCCCCAGGTGCTCTTAATAATGCACCGGATACCACATAATCAAGGTAGGCCCACTGCAGTGTGCCGTTATCTCGAGATACCCAGGTGCCCTTACTTTATCATATTCAAGTAAATTAAACGCGGGTGCCGAAGATAGCGGGCAGTAAAAGTCCTATCACAATAGGCAGAGGTCAAAGCGTTATAAATGTTTATATAAATATCAAGAGTATGTCCTTAAATAATTCAGGTACTAAAGTGCCCTTGATATACATGATATAATGTAAGTGACATGGTGCCCTTAATACACCATGAGCCTAGGCCCAATGTGCTCTTAAATAATACAGATACCCATGTTTCTAATCCAAGTAGGCCTACTCCATCAACGTGTTTTTAATACCCCCAGTTATTATCTCCTGTCAGCGCATGTTTCTACCTATTTTGTACCCCAAATAATAAAAAGTTTAATTTTTATGTCAAAATTGAAAGTTACTTAAAATTTAGATTTTAAATGTCTCCCCGATTCTTTTACCCCTCCACCCCGTTTTCCTCCTTTAACATTTTGGTGCTGGTGTCGCCACTGCCCATTATGCACATACTGTATCCAGGTAATTCAGTATAGGCCTACGTTCTGAGCGTTATAATTTTATAGTCGGTCGTTTAGTTTTATGGTCGGCGGAGTCTATCATCAAGATCACTTGTACCATTCCACGCTTGTACTTGAGCACAATGTATGCCATCCGGGTTTTGTTTGGCCTATTTACATTAAATACATTATTCCTTCAATAGGCATGTGGGGCCTTACGTATAGTATGTAGTCCCTTTGTTAGGTTTGCTGTGTTCTATAAAGCCTCCCGAGATACTATCTGAGTGTACACCCTTAAAATCCAGTTATCAAACGTGGCCCACCTGCGCATAGTATATCCAGGTAATTTGAGACTCGTTTTATTATAGTGAACCCCGTAATCCAGATACCACGGATGCCCTTAATATAATCCAGACACTCTATTATAATCATGATAATGTACCACACAAAAAACACGTTCCGTTTATCCAGATGCCCCATGTGCCCTTATATCCAAGTGCGGAGAGGAGGAGGTGGCTTTAGCTGTTTAGAGTATACTATTAGAAAAAGGGTGCTTCAGAGGCGTTCTTGGCTGTCCCGTATATGGTTTAAAGGTTCTTTGATTTTAAAGGCCCCCAAAAGGTTCTGTAGAGAACCTTTAGAGGTTCTAAAGACCAATGTTTGCCCATATTTTGCCTATTTTGAACCTTAAAATGGTTCTTTTTGGAACCTTTTAAGGTGATATAAAGGGTTCCATACGGCCGCGGGACAGCCAAGAACCCCTGAAGCCTGAAGCATCCTTTTTTAAGAGCATGAAGAGTGTACGGACTGCCTGCTTTCACTCTGCTCCGTTACAATGTGCACGGTTTGCGCCACAAACGCGTACAATTTTTGTGCTGCGTCATTACGTGTGCGCCGAACCGCGTTCGCCATGTTAAACGCGGTCGCGCAGCACAACAAAGAAACGGTTGACATGGTACTGCCAGTTTCTTTATCGTTAGCAAACGTCGCATTCATCTATGTTACTAATGTGAAAGTGTCGCTTTAAGATCTGTGTAAGAGTTTTTGTTTACATTTAGAAAATGCCGTGAAATATTTTTATTTGTCGGACGTATAAATGCTTGTTACTATGCGATCTTTAAGAATAATAAACAGCCGCATATACAGAAATGTAGCTATATCCCTGAAGAAAATATTTTGGGTGAAGGCCATATGTCATCACTCACTCCGAAAACCACAATTTGTGTCCGAACAGTAGCTGCCCGAGTAAAATAAATTCAACATTTTGGATTTTCACATGTGATCCTTTCTGCGCATGTCTGAAAACGGGAAAAAACGGGTATTGAACTATCTAATTAGCTCGTGTATTAGAGGCGCAATTACCACGCTTTTTCAGTTGAAGAGGGACGCGAGTGCAAAATTATTATTGAACTATCTAATCAGGCGAGGGACCGAAAATTAGTATATAGATGACGAAGTGTATCATATGATTACTATTTATCACTCGGGTTCCGACGTGCTACTTCATCCCTAATAACCATTCTATGGTTTGGTTGATATCACTGTACTGATGATGTAGCTGACTGGTGAAACGACAGGTTGACTTATGTATATTAACTTATTAAGGTATTCTGCTTACAAGGGGTTCAAAGGTTTAACCAAGTAAACTGTCATAGGTTCGAAACATAATTATAATCAGTTGGAATCAACACCGTGGAGAAAATCGGGCTTGAAGACTGAAAGAAGTTTGTCCAAAACATACATATTGGGCGACTTTGCTGACCTCCGTCACATCATGCAGTCTGATCCGAACAATCCTTTACACATGGAAGTTTGGTCTCCGACATGGCTCCTGACAATTGCTTAGAGAGTATATTGGTAAACCGGTTACCGAATATACATATGATAAAGCATGGCAACTCCCCTCTCCCTTCCCTTCCTTTCCTTTCTCCACTTTCCCTTATCCCTCCCTTCTCACTCTCATTTCTCCTTTCCTTCCCTTCCTCCGTTTCATCTTGCCACTTTCTCTCCCTTATTCTCCTTCTTCTCATTACCATTTTAATTTTTGTATTCGTTATCTTACTCGGTTACACCAGTTCAACTTCGCTTAAAACCATAATTGAATATCTTGAACATTCTTAAAAACATTGATAGCCTCCAGCTCTTCAGACCCTTCATATTTCAACTGATTTTTCTTGATTTTTAAGTCCAAACTAAAGGAACCGGATCTTTAGTAATTGTTCTTTTACTACAATGACACTCTTGAATGGAATGCATTGCCACCTTCTATCAAGAACTGCCATACCAGGGCCTTCCACGTAATTCGATCGGGCTTGCCAATATTGCTCTAAATCATATGCATCATCTATAACGCTTGTGTCCAAATCCAAAGGTTTCTCTGAAGTACCTTGAAAGCTTACATCAATGCCATACAATTATTCATCACAGAATCATTAGGGATACAGGTTTATTTCGTAGTAGAGGCGTTCACTAGTCTAACTCATACATATCTTACACTACGAAACAAGGATAGGCCTACATCAGGATTTAGGAGCTTTTAAAAACCACATAAGGAATCCATCTCTGATACATGAAGTGTACGTTGCAACATGAAACCGCACTTGGACCACGAAACCGTGTATGGACAGTTGAAACTGTACGCAGACCTATGTCGCATGCTTTGCGCTCACATTTAAAAGATGGGGGGTGTGCATTGCATTGCTGTGTATGTGGTGGGTTTTTTAATTGGGCTTCAAATGTACCGCAAGTAAACTCTCTCATTGGGCTATTTATCTGGAAATACCAAGTATGATAGTCATTTAAAAGATGACTGAACAGATGCCTAGGTCAGGCTGGAAAAATGGACTTTTTATAGTCCATTTTGAAAAAATGTGCTGTTATCGGATCTGTAAGTCATGTAAGTTTCAGCAATGTTGGGTCGTGGACAATGAAAGATTTATATTAGCACCTACAGGGTGACCCAATAAAAAGTTTACCCTAAATGAAAGTGATATTTTTCCACTTCCTCTAATTTGATATCTGTGTTTTTTATTTTATTATAAAGAATGGGTAATGGAGCATCTACCCTGAAAAAAATATTTATTTTGGTTTGGTGGTATTCAAGATATGATCCAGTGAACATTACTTCAGCAAAACAGACTTGTCCACGGAGCTTCACAAACCAGGTTTGGAACCGGCAATAATAGAGTTTTGATATCTCACTTGTGTTCAATCATGACTTTCATGCCTTTGCTCCAAGGACGAGTCTGTTTTGTTAAAGCAATGTTCAATAGACCATATCTTGAAAACCACTCAACCAAAATAAATAATTTTTTCAGGGTAGATGCTCCATTACCCATTCTTTATAATAAAATAAAAACACAGATATCAAATTACAGGAAGTGGAAAAATATCACTTTCATTTTGGGTAAACTTTTTATTGGGTCACCCTGTATTATCCAATATCCACTTTGGTTCATGTCGATCATAGACTCAATAAAGGTTGTTTCTTCTTCTTCATGAGGCGAAAGAGAATTCCATGCGGACTGTAGATGGTATAAATGACCTTTCTTAGCTCACTATGTTGAATATGGTTGAATCTACGAATCCGACATGTTATAGACCCATGCCATTTGTAGCCCCTTTTCTGGCATGTGAATTTCAGAGCTACACACGTGCATCCATGGTATAACTTTCTTAGCTCACAATGTTGAATATGGTTGAATCCGACATGTTATAGACCCATAACTGCACTATTTGTGACATGTTTACCGTTTATGTGACTTTCAGTGCACTGTACTACACCCGTACATTCATGCACGTGGATGCACTTTACTAACATGAATAAGGGAGCGGTCACCATTTACCCCAGTAAAGGGAGGTTTTATGGAGTAGAAATGAATTTAGGGATAATATAAACAAAACTGATCTTTTCCGAGAGGATGGAAACCTATTAGGGGCTGTAATTTTCTTCGGCAGGGGTGTCCCAAATATCCTTGGGGTCACAGTTTTTTTCAACAGAAATTAATACCATGTAATAGAGGGGTAAAACAAATGTTGTGAAACGAAAATTGAGCTCGTCCACCCTTATTTCTTTTGTTTATAAGTTTTAACTTTAGTTTTAATCTGTACTTTTAAAAAAGTACAGATTTAAGTATGTGTTGTGGTCATACAAATAATCAACATCTGAATAGGGGGTTATACAAATAAGCGCTTTCGTTTGGGGGTGCGGTCATAAAAAAACGATGACGATAAATGACCCTACCACCAACAATGACTACCCCCTTTATTGTTTAAGACAACCATGTAATTGGAATTGTATAGCATGTTATAAACAATTTGAACATACCTAATTTTGTATAAAGCAAAGTGCGAGATTGTTCTCAAACTCGTTTTGTTCATCTTATTATGTCTTTTTGTTTGCTAAGGTCTATCAGAATCAAGATAGGTATGCAACCTTCAAGAAACGAAAATTGAATACAATAAAACAAAGTCTTGATTTCAACTAACGAGTATGTTGTTAATAACATCCACGGAGTGCAATCCCCGGTCCCTGTGCACTTACCCAATGAAAGAAGTTAAAGAATTATCGTTGGCGTTGCTAAGATTTGCTGGTGATTATTGTAACAGTATTAGTGTCTGACTTGGAAATATCCAATCCGAAACCTCCTTTTCCTGTATCGTAAGGGGGATGCTTCCTCTCTCTTCCCTACTAGCTACGCCACTAAAAATGGGAGCATAACATTAGCCCACCACGTGATGTAAATTATGGTCGTTCCCTGACCTGATACACAATGAAGATTTTTTTTTTTCCAGGTGTTTTTCTAGTTTATTACACAGAAAAAGGTTTGTATTATTCTGACGCTATCATCACAATGAAGCGGTCCTATTTTGTGTTAGCATTTGCATTAACCAGTATGTGTATAATCATTTTTCTGATGATATTTTGATAAGGCTGACCCAAAGTGCTTGAAATTCACTGAGATCAATTTGATAATTCCACTACAAAACTATGGTAAGATAGGGCAAAATATTCGATTTCACCATAATTTCAGAAGCAAACCATACAGGAAAATTACACATATAAATTATCCCCTGATCGATCACATTATCATGCCGCCCCCCCCCCCCCCCCCCCCCCCCCATGTGAATTCTGAAAATAGATTTATATTAGCGCATGGATGCACTTAACGAGTTAGGGAAGCGATTTCTATTTCCAGGTGTTTATCCAGTCTATTACATAGAAAACATTTTCTTACTATTATTCTGACGCTATCATCACAATGAAGCGGTCCTATTTTGTGTTAGCATCTGCGTTAACCAGTATGTTTATAATAGGAGGTATAGTCTATCCATCTGAGACCGATCTTTGGTGCTCGGATGGGCAGGGGAGATGAGCAAAAATAAGATGTGCTGTCTTCTGGCGTATATTTGCTAGTTGTCGAAGGATCCCATTTGATTCCAACCTCCGGTCGAACCTCGTCTATAATGTGAATTGAAACAATTAAGCTGCCTTATGCAAAAACACAAAACACTGTTCCAATGCATAGTATTCTGGTCACACGCATGCACATTGCAGCTACGTCTAGTATACTATTTAAAGAGAGACAAATATCGAACCATTTGCGCATTATCTGAAATCAAAAGGCTTTGAAATCGTCACCTGTGATTTCGGCCTATGAATAGAATCACAAAGCTGAAAAAGATCGAAAGTGATGGACTTTTAACATTTAGCATAATCATCACCTGTGATTTCGGCATATGAATAGAATCACAAAGCTGAAAAAGATCGAAAGTGATGGACTTTTAACATTTAGCATAATGTAGGAGGCCACATTTAATTTTTATTTTCTATCTTGTAATGTTTCCAACAGTAAATAATGTTTATTTTCAGGTTGGCCGGGCCTATAGTAAGATAAAATGGTTGTAAAATGATATGAAACTCCGTACCCCTATGTTCTGTCTGCATGTCCGAATTAATCAGATTTCCTTGTTGAGTATAGACAGAAACAAATACACTTACAACGATATGGTATCGATATTGAATGGTACGATTTTTATTTTTAAACAAATATTATACAATTTGAACGTTGACAAACTAAATAAATTTTCTTACTTGTAAAATAAAAGATTGTCTTCATCGGGGTCTATCACTCTACATGTACCTGTTTATAGAGGCCTGTAGTACAGTAGAGCTTAAAACTGGCACCAAATAAGACCATTAACGATGAGATGCAGCCAGTGCTTGCCAAATTGAAAGCATTTTTTGAAATGGAGAAATTGGAAGGGAAAACTACTTGTCTTTGCAACGTCAATTAAGCTGACTCTCATGGCACAACTTGGGTTATGATGATAAAAGTAGGGGGGGGTAACATAATGATTTTTTATTATGGCCGTTTTTAACTCTACCGATTCCATCGATATTTTTGTCAGAAAATAGCCTCCTCTCCCAGTCAATGGAACGGCTGAGTCAAGTGGTTGGAAGATCGGTCTCAGATGGATAGACTATAATATGAAATCCCTTGGGGTGTTTCTACCAAGCTTGAAAGACCAACTAAACACGAATACTTGGATTATAGGTAGTTCGATTTCTGTCTTAATTTATTTTGCCGCGATTAAAAGGCCAAAATAAGCCCAATTCCGCGGTATATTGGCAACCCATCCCTGTATATAAGTTTGACAGAGCGATTTTGAACAGAAAAATCAAACTGAAAATCTGCATCAATTCCATGTTGCTGCTAGGTTCCAAATAGCCGCATGTCGCCTGATCATGCTGATGTAAATATACTTTTTACGGCAATCACCGATACATTGAGCCACATTCTTGATTTGGTATTATATGGTTTGGTTGAGCAGCCTTCGTTTGCAATACTGGTTAGACCCAGGTAATTTTGGTCAAACCATTTTTACAAACGAGTCCATATTTTCTGTCAGAAACATCTAATTAAAAAAAATAATAATCAAAATTCCTCAGAAAGCTAAGTGTATGTATAATATGTTAAAATCATAACCACTTTGAATGATAATAATGGTATTCATGGCTAAATAAATGCACCTTTACCCGGTATGTATAACTCATTCTGAGACACCCTGTATTGTTATTTGGAAAAAGTAATTCTACCATTTTCTTTAACTACTACTACTAGCAAATAATAAAATTAATTACAATCAAACTTAATAGACATCAGTAATAACAACCATATGCCCGGACTATATGTCGCTCCTTGATTCATTTACTTGTGTTTTATTAGCAATTAAGCAATACCAAAGCCAAACATATTCGTGGCATAAATTATTATTTCAAATACCTACACTCACTTCTCATTAGTAGTTCAATATTACAAAAACTACTATGTTTGCTTCCTTGTGCCGGCGCTTTTAAAGGGATTTATATTAGCGCATGGATGCACTTTACTGACACCAGTAAGGGAGCGTTTTTTATTTCCAGGTGTTTATCCAGTCTATTACAGAAAACAGTTTCTTACTATTATTCAGACGCTATCATCACGATGAAACGGTCCTATTTTGTGTTAGCATCTGCTTTAACCTGTATGTTTATATTAGGAGGCAATATGAAATCCCTTGGTGTGTTTCTACCAAGCTTGAAAGACCAACTAAACGCGGATGCTTGGATTATAGGTAGTTCGATTTCTGTCTTAAATATATCGGGATGTTTACTTGGTAAGTTGGATACCTAAGTTAAACATAACCATATCATATTCATAATCATAAATTAAAACAAAAAGTTTATCATCGATTTCTGAGTGTGATCCGACTAACGCCTCCGGGATTTTGTTGAATTTGCTTTAGGGTCCAAATATATTTCAATATAATGTATAGAAAACATATTTTAAACTTGAATTTAGAATTGTTAAATGTACACATAATGTTATGAAAATAGTGAACTGGTCTAGGTATTCCCTCTTCCGGCAGTCCGGACATTAAGCTATAAAGTTCAAAAACGTCTGTTTTGTGTGAAAGGAAAGTTAATTGTATCTAATCCAATTTTCACTTACTTTGGTTGTGGACGTTTCGGCAAACACTGTTGCCTTTCAACACATGATAAGGTAGTGATTGATTAACTACCGCTACCGACGGTAGGTGGTTGTAAGGCGACGACTCTGACGTTTCTAGCTGTTTTTCTCCAGATATCCATAGTTCATCAAAAACATATGAAAGGCGATACAACTGCCTTTCGTCACGATTCATGGTAGTGGTCCCTTCTTTCCTATTTCCATTGCCTCCTTTATCAATCTCTTATGTATCCTGCTCCATGCCTATGACATTAGCCTTTCCCCCACCCGATGACATGATTCTTCTCAGCTCCTAAGAGCTGGTAATGTTGTTTTCTTGTTTGATAATCTAATTTCTAGATAAAAATAATGGCGTATGATAAGTGCTTATTACTAACCATCCAGTTTACGTTATATTTTTAACAGCCCCATTTGCAGGTTTCCTTAGTAGAAGGTTCACGTCACGATATGTAGTAATGTTTTGTGGGTGTGTGGTCTGTCTCAGTTTCATCAGTTGTTCATTAGCTACGCGCCCAGCTCATCTACTTCTACCATTCATTCTTGCAGGTAAGACTTAGGATCAGGTTTCTGGAGGAGAATTGGGAATAAAGTGTACTTTAGGTCCCAGATACTGGTATACCAGTATCGCACGATACTGGCTCATGCAATTTGCAAGTATCACTCGATTCTGGTACAATTTTATTGTACCAGTATCGCCCGATACTGGAACACCAAATTGAGCGATACTGGAACGTTTTTATACATTGCAAACATTTTATATGTGCCAGCATTGTCCGATACTGAAACACAATTATGAACCAGTATCGGACGATACTGGGTGTTCCATTATCATTTAGTAGCTATGAATGCTGCATTGTCCCAATGAATATTTTCCCACATTACTAGAGTAATATATCACTACTCTAGTAGTATGGGCCCGTATCTAGCATTGATATCACAGAACTAACAATATATTCATTGAATACTAGAGTGTCATAATCAGGATCTGTGTAAGAGACTGATCTTTGCTACAAATTCAAGATGGCAGATTTTCTAAACTGTTCTGTGTGAGTGCTGCAGCCACTGGCTAGAAAATTAATGAACTCATTGCCTTAATGTTTTGCTTGTCTTAATGGTACGTTCATGTGCTCAGAAATCATCATAAAGGCCTAAGAATAATAACTCAATTCAGCTTAATAACAAGACACTTTTCATAAAGAACTGGGTCAAAGCTGGCATTGTTACACCCGCTATTTGATAATCAGGACAATCTTCTCTCACTTGACAGTTTCAAAGATCGTGTGCCAAATATCAGTAATATTTTTTTAGATTGTTATGTCATTCGTAATGCTCTCCCGGCAGTTTGGAAATCGATGCGTAATCCAAACACCAATGTTTACACAGAGATTTCTTTCAATGGCATATTGATTGTTATTTGTTCGGTAAAGACGTTCAGAAAGGATATTATACAAATACTACATGGTAGAGGGGAACAAGAGCAAACAATTTTCCCGAGGTACTGGCTACGGGCCTATCACCCCGAACCCGAAGGGTGAGGGGTGATAGGCCCGTAGCCAGTACCGAGGGAAAATAGTGTGCCCTATTGCCCCGATCATGCTATGTAGTATTTGTTTTATTACACCTCACTGTGACTCTGGGGATGAGGTTGTAGGGAAATAGTCAGAACTGTTTCCCTAGGGAAATAGTACTTGTGATAGGAATTGGCCAATGAATTGACATGATTAGTTAATGAATATTTATGAGGTGTAATAATCTTAAATCCGTTACCTCTCCCCCAATTTAATGTTGAAAGTGCTATTTTGGGGTACAAAACTTCAATAATACTGACCACAATCTCATCAACTATGTTGATGCTGTTGCTAAACTCTGTATAAGTAAATTCAGATATGATAGCCACCCACATTCGCTATTTCTCTTCGATTCAGAATTAAGAACGCGTAAAGTTATTTAACTCCCATGATAAACTGTCATAAAATAAAAATGTTAATATGAAGATATATTTGTATAATATAACATATATTGAAATTTCTGTTATGTAACATTTTTGTGATTTTATTTAAAGATTACATAAATCATTAGCATTATGTACATATTTGTATAATAAATAAAAAGAAAGGCCTAAGAAACTTAGGTAGGCTAGGCAGTTATTCAGGTCAATCCAAGGCCTCTGTCTAGGTAAGCTTACTTTGTTCAGCACATCTATCAAGCCCGTTTTTATGCAGATATTTTGCTTTAGTTTTTATTTCATTTGGGCTTGAATTGGAGGTTATACTAAACAATAATAAAATACCTGAATAAGAACACCGTACCCTAAACCAAGGGAGGCACTTTAGGTTTAAACTAGTCTTCTATTCTAAAATGAGATTAAACTTAAAAATATGCCTAAAGCGTACATTATGTTCCCATCCCTTAACACTTTTGGACCGTTGATTTTGGCATTTCGCCGGTAATAAATAATCTAAGATTTTATCATCCGCTGACTTTGTGGTCCCTTTTCAGGGTTATGAAGGTTAGTTTATGCCCTTGGGTCATAATTATGTCCTTTGCAGTCTTTCAATTGGACCACATAGTGGGAAATAGACACATCCTTCGATGATTTATTACCGGCGAAATGTCAAATCACCGCTCCAAATGTTTAAGGGACTGGGAACATAATGTTAATCTTAAAGGTCCATAAGGGAATATGTATGTAGTCTATCGTATGTTGCATCACATTGCATTATGCAGAGAATGTATTGTGACAGTTGTCTGAAAGTCTGTTTGTGCAAAACAAGAGTAGGGTTGCAGTACAGGCAGAGCATTAAACTAGGGCTGCAGTACATGCAGAGCATTTGCATGATTCAACCAATAAACTTGTTTTGAGGTTTAAGGGAGGGGATTAAAAAAGTAAGTTTAACGAAATATTATGAAAAACAAAACAAAACAACAAATCATGTTGTTTAAAAATGTGAAAAACATTGAAACCAAATTGGGGAAATTGCACATCCCTTATAATTACAAAATATTGAAAAAGTTGGATAAATAACTAGGTCTATGACGTGATTATTCCTCATTTACTTTTTTAACTGCATTCATGTCTACTACTAAATGATGAATTCGTTACCCCCTGTTTGTTCTCACGCAATACGGAAAAATATCTATGGTTTGTTACCAATATCACATGAGGCGATAAACAAACCATAGATTTGTCCGTATTGCGTGAACAAATAGGGGATGACTAATAATATTGGACGATACTAGTACATTTCAGAATATGGGACCTAAATAACATTTTTTAAGAACTTCTTAGGGGCGATATCCAAACTCTACAGTGATTTTAAAGCATTTTTCTAGCGATTTTACAACGATATTCCAACGGTATTTCGTTCTATTGTTAAAAGCATCGGAAAAAGATCGGTGATTAACTAGAAACCTCTCTACTTATCTAGCGTTAACAATAGAACTATTGTAGTACTCTAGATGGCTGAATTAGTGAAGCAGACAGATCAAAGGCGCAAGGAAGGTTGTGTTATATTCTTTAAGAAATACTATAATATAGTATTTCTTAAAGAATATAACACAACCTTCCTTGCGCTTTGATCTGTCTGCTTCACTAATTCAGCCATCTAGAGTACTACAATAGTTCTATTGTTAACGCTAGATAAGTAGAGAGGTTTCTAGTTAATCACCGATCTTTTTCCGATGCTTTTAACAATAGAACGAAATACCGTTGGAATATCGTTGTAAAATCGCTAGAAAAATGCTTTAAAATCACTGTAGAGTTTGGATATCGCCCCTTAGTAAAAACAGTACACACAGTACATGGAGTGTGTCGTTACTCTCATTAAATGTCAGGAATTTGGCCATGATATGTTCTAAAAGATCATTTAACCATTATCCAAAATATGTCAAAGCTACGGTTAATACAAGAGCAGTATATCTATAGTAAACTCTTAGTCAATATGCTTGTATATTGTAAAGGATCCAACACACAGACGGGAAACTTGATCATTGAAGTAGATGATGTTTTAACACGTAAGACGTTTTCAGCAGTACGTTAAAATAGACAGTAGTGTGGTGTTGACGAATGAAATCATTCACTCGCGTCATTAATTTGTTTATGTTATGGAGCAACATATGAAAAATCCCGTAATATCTTCTCATGTTGAGATAGAAAGATTAAGAGCATACAGGGTGGTTCAATAAAACGTTGGCAGCTTTTTGAAGCCTTTTTTTTTTTAATTCTGTAGATTTTAAAAAAAAATCAATAATCATCAACTATATGATCTTGACCATCTATGCTGAAAATATCGTTACAAATAACCTTACGGTTGCAAAATAACAGCTATTTGAACAAAGTCTGTCCCATTTCACTCTGTCAACGGGTACTGATTTCGCGACGTTACATTGAATACTGAATGATGAATTGCATGCAAGTAATCTAAGATTTGAAGATCCCGTCAGGTGAAACCAGTGTAATTGTTAACATCTTAACAATCTATTCAGGTGTGAAATCAATACGTTATAATAATACCACGAGTCACCCTAATTAGAATTATTGATTTTCATAGATTGAAAGTGTAATTGTCTATACTCTATGCCTTAAAAGTGACGACGCCATTTAATGTTATCTTGATGGTCATTTCCCGTAATAGACTTACCCATGGACAAAGAAATTTTGGAGCGATTCTCTTCAAGTAGCTATCATTTTGCCGCAATAGCATTATTAACATTGAGATGGCCAAGATGATATTTTTGAGGAATATGTAAAAACAAAAAAATTAAACCAAATCCCACAATTTTGAAAAATATGGCTTTGAAAAACTTTCAACGTTGTATAGAACCACACTGTATATAACATCATGTTTTGCTTTCTGTTACGCAGGAAATGGGATGAAAATAATTAAGGTTCTCGTGACGGTTATGATTGCAGAGCATTTTCACTCATCTTTCGGGCAAGCAATCGGAGTTGTATCATGCGGACTAGCATTAGGAGTGATGGTCATGGCACCAATATCACAATTTTTCCTTGAAACATATGGTTTGAAGAGTGCGTTTTTCCTATTAGGGGCAGTAAATGCACACTTTGCTATATGTGGAGCATTACTGAAGCCTTATGATAAATGTTTCGCTTCTTCACATTATGAGCACATATCGGAGGAAAATGAGACCACAGAACCCTGGTTACGGAACATTATGGTATCATTGAATTCATATCTTTTTACAAATCCACAGTTTTGGCTTTTGCTGATATTTCAAGCTCTTGATACATTCTCATATTATGGATGGCTAATTTATCTTGTCTCACTTGCTGAAAGTAAAGGCATTTCCCCGTACCGGTCGACCATCACTGCGTCGATTGGAGGCTTTGGCAGTATGGCTGGTAAAATTATCACTCCTTTGTTTATTGATCGTCACATCTTGTCACAGACAGTAGTTTATTATGTAGGATTCATTGTTATGTGTGTAACCTTAGTTGGTCATGCGGTACTCAGTTCTTTTAAAGGGTTACTTGTATCGTCGCTTCTTTTTGGTATTTCTTCTGGTGCCCTGACGGTGGTGATCTACAAACACTGCAAAACATCCATCGACAGTGACAAACTGACAGAAGCATTTGCCTGGTTGGAAATATCTTCGATTGTAGCTAGCGCATTAGCTACAATATTTACAGGTAGTTATATCTTTCGTCATATTATTTTAAGTTTGCCATCCGCTGTGCATTCTTCTTCAATGTTGTTGGAGACGCTTCTTTCTGCCTGTTTTTGATGTAAAATGCTTTCCGTCAGCAGACGAACGACAGATCCAAAACTTCACAAAATGTTTTAAAAATGTCAACATTATTGAATTTCATCACCATATTTTGAATCACCATGGGAAATGCATTAGAATGAATACACACATGCCTAGTATTGGTGCAGTAGTTCTTGAGATGAGACTTTGAAAGTTGGGACAGGTTTCTGAAAAATCTGTCCTGTGCATGGAAAAAGTAATAGCCGCGTGGAAAGTGTTAAGAATACCGGTACCTAAAAAAAATAAGGACATGTACCTTTGCGTATTTCCTCGATTGAGATGACCGATGCCATTATTACTACTTTTAAACAAATTGAAATTAGTATGACGTATAAAACTCAAGGCTTACCAAAGCGTAAAATGACTGGTTTTTGTCCATTTCAGCTGTCAATTGGAATGTCACAAAAAAATCTCCCCAAATCTTGTAAACATTAAAGTAATTTATTGTATTGAGTATTCCTTATCAAAAATGGGTAATGAGTAACATTTACGCGATAATGTTAGTATTCGATTTAATCATGCGGGTACAAAAGACATAACGTTTATACATGCGCCTCAAACTAATATTTATACCTGAAAAAATATAGCGTCACGTTCGTATAGCAAGTGAAATTGGGATTATTCGTTTTCGAGTAGGATCTACTGATTTGTCCACAGTTCCTAGAACGTCTTCTACACTTGAGATCGTCCATTTTCACCCACTCTTTGGAATTCATTACCTTTAAATATGTTAAAGTCTCACCTATTAAAATAAGGTGTATAACTGATTATATGTTCATGCCCTTTTTATCGTATGTACATGTATGTATTGTGTTCAATTGTATTATTATATGTATTGTTTCGTTTGCGCCTCGGAATAGATTGATGGCGCGATTACAAATTATTATCATCTACCTCGTTTAATCATTTTTGACTGTTGTTTTGTATATTTCCAGGTCGTATGGTTGACCTTACTGGGTCTTATGTTACATCATTTCTAGTACTGGGTTTGGTTCCTATGATTGGTGTCATAACGTTGATAGCTGATAGTGTATACCACAAATGTTGCAAGAAATCTACTGGATAATTTATCTGATGCTAGCCAGCCAACGTCGAGAATAACGTCAGATAAATAGTTGACATTATTCGTATTAGAGGCTTGTTCGGATAGTCTCACTTAAATTGCAAGGAATAGTGCAAAGGAATCAAAGGACATTACAAAAGCGGTCTGTGTGAGAGGTCAATACACACGCAAATCGTAAAGATTCACACGAATCGTGATCATCCAATCATAGCAATCAAGAATAACATTTCTAATTGTTGTTGTAGCTAGAAAATGGAACAACTACGTTTATTATCGTGTTTTAACTCTTTTAATTAAAAGAAGTAGAAGCAAAATATATCAAGAGCCAGCCAGTGCTTAGAGCTAGTTTGACGAAATTATTTAGCATCTTTAAAACCATGGCAGGTAGTAAAGGCCCTGCCATGTTAAAACACAACACTTTGTATTACGCCGTACCACTACATTAAAGGTAGTCGAGGTATACAAGGTGAGTCAAAAATCTGCAATAGTGGAAAGAAGCCATCTTGTTTTCAAAACCAAGTTGAAGTTTGAAACTTGTTAATCGTTGCAAGAAGGATATATGTGTTCCTAATTTTATGTTGAAAACAAGCAGTTAAATTGATAATTACTCATACACTTATTACTTATTACTTGTTCCAAACTTTATGTGAAAAAATGAAGTCAATCGCATTTTTCGTTTGACTTTGGTGAACCTTTTTGCTGCATAACCAAATGTACTTGTTTGTACGAGCATACTGATTTTCAATTGAAATTGCACACATTTCATGTTCACGTTTGAATATCCCTCCAACAAAAATTTGAAATAATTTCATTTTTATTCAAATTCAAAATAGTATAAGCAATTAATAGCATGGGATATGTAAATTTACTATTTTATATCCCAGGTAAACAAGAAAGGGTGCATTAAATTCCAATTACGTCACAAATTTACTCGAACTTTCAAATTTGAATGAGAGACGTATTTTGCAATCTTAGGCATATTTTGGGTGTCTCGTAGACAAGCATGTGAAATGGATGCATGGGTAAAACGGTTCACCAAAGGCAAACAAAAAAATTGTGATTGACTTCATATTTTCACATGAAATTAGTAACAAATATGTTATTCTTATAGCGTGTTAAAAAATCTCAAACACAAACTTGGTTTTGAAAACAAGATGGCTTCTTTTCCCCTATTGCAGTTTTTTTTACTCACCCTATATGTGTAACTGTACATTGGTTCCGTGAATAAAGAGGAGATTCACATTGCTTAAAATGTGTTTACACTGTGAAAAGTAGTTAAAACAGTAGTTACATCTGTGTGTGGGTGTGTGTGAGGGGGGGGGGGGGGGGGGGTGAGTGAGTGATATTACTTCTCACACTATATGTACACATGAATGATATGGATTCCTCGGTTCATTAGATCGCTGTCGTCGACATTTTCGATGTTTGCGATACGATACGCCGCCAGCGGTTGCTTGGGAGAGGCAAAAATACGCAAAGGACATAACAAAAGCTGTCTCTGTGTGTGGAGCTCAATAAACATGCACATCATAAGGATTCACACAACCGTGAACCTCCACGAGACTGAGTCGTGAACATTCATGTGTATTTCATTCAATCATAGCAATCAGAATGGCATTTTTTTTGTTTTTTTTGTTGTTGTTGTTGTAGGGAAAAATTGTCAACAAAATTGATCCGTGTGTGACTTTATCCCCGCTGTATAAATTGTTCTCCCGAGTGCTGTAAATATCCACTCTTCATACGGAACGTTCAAGATCATGAGATAGAGGATGAATGAAGAGATAGCAATTGTATTTTTTCCACCACAGTGCTCTGCGTACTTGTTGGGTGTGCTTTTCAATTGGTCAAGAACTGTGTCGCTTGGATGATGTTACAACGTGGTTAGCGTTGATTCCTTATTGAACTACATATCCCAACAATTATGCTCATCACCGCTTTCTACGCCGGAAGCTGGAAAATTAATTAATTGATAGCATAACATATTTGAAATCAGTAATAACATTGCGTTTGGTAAAATAAATTTTAATTGTTTTAATAATCGTTCGTATTTACACACATATGTTAGGTAAAAGAAAGAAATCCCACCTCATATATCGTCGCGCTGCGTAATGGCCGCAGATAACATCTGAAATGTCACAGGAATTGTAATGGTGCTAACGAATTCCACGTAAATGTTTTGGGCAATGTCTATTTTAACGCTTTTCACGCGGCAGTCGTCTGCAGACGACAGTTTCAAAATTGTGCAAAAATGTTTCAAAACTGTCAAATTATTGAATGTCATCACCCTATTTGGAATCACCATGAGAAATGCATTAAAGTAAGTACAAACATGCCTTGTATTGATTCAGTAATTCTAAAGATAAGACTTTGAATATTTGGGAAAGTTTCTGAATGTTTAAAATAAAAGTCGTGGAAAGTGTCAACATGATGATACCATGGTTGGCTTTATAAGTAAACTGAATATTAAACTGTATATGAAGATGAAGCTGTTAAATATATCAGTATATTTCATGAAAGCAATAGTTTATTAATTTGATGTAAACGTTACTTTGCAAGGGGGCACCAAAATAAATAAATAAATTGGAACACTTCGGTAAACAACTACATGATACAAACTGTTTAAAAAATAGTATTAAATTACCTCTTTTAATTCGACGAAAGCGAACCAAATATTATAGAGAGATAAGAAATGCTGCGACCTTGTGTGACGAAATCGGTTAGCATCACGGTGGTTTGCATTAGGCCGTATTACACGGAGCTCCTGAGCTGGGAAAGACTACATTAAAGCTAATTAAGGTTCTAATAGGATATTAATGAAATTGCTCAACATTGCTACACTATGTAAAAAGAAGTAAGAGGAGTAGCTATGTGTGTAAGTGATTGATGTCACTTCTTACCCTATATATAAAATGTATAAATGTATTTTATGGACCCTTCTATTCATTAGATCGTCGTCGCTGAAATTGGTTTTTTTACTTTCAAAATATTCTGGTCGTTGAGATTAGAAGAAATTGTATGTGTATTGACTAACGGGATATCCAGGTCATCGAATTGAAAGCTAAATTTTAGCTAGCGGCGAAATTGTAACACGCCGCTACAAGTAACGGTGCACGCCGCTACTAGTAGCGATGATAGCGGTGGGAATTTCTCATAGCCCCTTAAAGACAAAGGACGTTCAGTTACGCTTCCTTGTCATCGAGGTCAGATATTGGAGTGATTGTCCTTGATGACATCTTTCTGAAAATTCTAAAGCTTGATGGTAAAGAATGCCTTTTCTTTATGACATCTTTGGCGCTAACTGTCTTTGTATCGGATATCGATACCGTCTGTCTACTTTCATCATCAAAGTGGTCTTTTTCATTTATGTTTAAAATACTGGCACTAGCTGTTGGCTGATTTTCACCAACTCTTTCATGTACTAGGGTAGAGTGTGGTGTACATTTTACGTGGACAACATATGGGTGATTTTCTTTGTTTATTTCATGTCTGTATGATATGGCGTTAGAAGTATCCTTTGTACCATCGTCAGGAATCGTAGTTAATGACTCGGCAGCTTCCTTTACTATTACTTGCACAAATTTCCGCACTTCTCTAAGTAGGTCAGAATCGCCTTCTTTGACAAGATTCATCTGGTACGTGTCATGGATAGGATCCGAAGAAAGATGGTCATATGACTCATGTAAAGTGTCAACACATCTCTCCTGTACACTTTTCCTGCTCATAGAAAGATCATCGAGGTTTTCTGTACTGATCATTAGGGGTTTATGGTCCAGTTCCTGCAAGTGATCTTCCTCAGCAGAGGATGTTACACCTTGTATGTCAACACCTAGAACATTGGGACTATTTTTCATGCTGGGAATCGTTTCTTGAGCGATTATATCATTATTTCCTGTGCCAACATTGTAGTCAATAATCTTATCACCCGGATCTTCAACCACGCATATGGCTCTGTCGGCATTTATACAGTCATCCGTTTCGTCGTTATGCACACGTGAATTGCCGACAACTGTAGCTATCGCATCATCTTTGCACACCCTTCCAGAATACGACAATTTCGAACAACTTTGCCTATTTTCCTCATCTTTAATTTGTAGACGCTTCATGTCTCTGCTATCGTTAAATGAAGCTTGACTGCCTTTTGCATGGTTTCCGATGTTTGGGGTACCTATTGTACCTTCCTTCTTCTTTGGAATGGTTAAACCTGTGGCATTTCTTTCCTTGAGCCTTTTGCCAGGTACTGCAGTCATTCTTACGATGGATGACTGTAGTTGAAAAGACATCACTGGTGCCGTGTGCAGAAGTTGCTTGAAATCATCTCCTCCTGAGGGGGAAACACATTGACATGGATTTTGTTATGGAAAATGCATGAACCTTTATAGAAGTACAGCAAACCAATGTTGAAACAGGTGTTTTGTTGATTAATACATTTCGTAGCTTTTTGTTCTAGAAATACTTTTGGATACTTTATTACGTAGATATAGGCTATTTTGGGAGGTCGTGTCCGAGTGTTTTCCAGTAAGGCCTAACAATTTTGGAATAATAAATCATAATACTTTGCTTTCTCACCTTTAATTGTCTTTTCATTCAACAGTCCAAATGAGAGGAGCTGGATCCCCTGTTTCAGAAGCTTCCAATATCCCCGACGATAACTGGGCTTCATGATGGCATAAAGAAATGGGTTAATAGCCACGTTAATGTTGACGATGCGCGAGGCGGCATATTCGGCCTTTGCGCACATCAGTCCTTTCTCACCAAACAGACACAGCAAGATTGAAATCTGAAGAAATAAGAGAAAGAAAAAACATAGCAACATCAACGAAGGCGGATCAGTAAGTTCACAATCACTACAATGCAAGTCTCACAAAGCTCGCCTTACCCAGACTTACCTTGATGAAAATGTTATCCAAATTTGATAGAACATCCAACCCTACTCACCCGACTTGGCTCCCTGCGACTTCTGGCTCTTTCACAAAATGAAACCAAAGATTACTGGGAGGCCTTTTTCAAGAATCATAGACTTAGCAAAAGCTGTACATTCAGAGATGAGGACAATACTACTTTGGAGTACCGCCAATGCTTCGAGAAGTGGAGGACAAGGATGCAACGGTGTTAAGACGCCAAGGGAAGCTACTTAGAGGGAAAGTGACTGTAGTTTTTTAAATTGTATGGCTACCTTCAGAAACATGGGCCAAGTAAAAGAACTTTTTGATCCGGCAATCAGCAAGATTGAAAAAGCCTGTCATAAGTGTCTGTCAGTAACGTCAAGGCTCAAGATAAGCGGGCGCTGGGCGATTTTTACCCCACGGTCCTCCTGCCATAGCGCCCAGTAATGCTGAAAAATAAACAACCGAGCGCTGATATTTTGTCCAAACCAGCGCCCATTGATAATCGGTAACCTTGCCTAAGACATCGAATTTCGATTTGACAATACGATTTAACAAAAAGTTAGCTCCCGGTAGACTGAAAGTAGCTCCTAGTTCTCAATAAATCCCATGATCCGGGCGCTACTTTTGAAAAAAGTAGCTCCTGGTAAAAAAACTGTTATCTTGGCCTTGAGTAACGTGTTTCAAATAGATCAGCTATGGAGGAACTCAATCCCAACATAATTATTAAGGAGCATTTCACAGTTAGTTTCAGTCACAAGCAACACTTTACAGCAGTCCAAATGAAGACTTAAATACCGCGTGTATCTTTAAAATGTATTCTAGATCATGAAGTACATTTACGTGTGGGTTTCATGACTATGATGTCTACTTAATTTCGATACCTTGATCCACGTAATTTTAAGAATTCAAAGAAATGTTATTTCTAGACAACCGCCACAACACTGGGCTTTTAGCTGAAATAAATATATACACGTAGTTGAACCTGAAATCGAGGGTCGTTCTCATGCATAACTTTACTATGGAAAGATTTTCCAGGTTTAAATATAGAATATTATTCTAGTGCATCATGAACTATTTATAAATATCACTCACCACAGACGGGATCCACGTAAATACAAAAGCAAAATGCAATAATAATACAACCAGGATCATTCTCTTTTCCAATTTCATGTCAGTATTTCGTTGATTCGCCAACTTAATCTTCAAATGTATGATAACGCTACGATCACAGATGCCTCCCACTAACAATCCTACGAATACTATTGTGACTTCTAAAATTAAGTAGATTTCTACATTTTCATGTTCTAACGTTTCACAGCTTTCTTCGGCAAATGGATCAAATGCAATGTCGCAGTACCAACCAGGTTGAAGACTAACTGGCAGAACGAATAATGGACTTGCGGCTAAAGCGAAATTCATTGCCATTATCGCCGCTACAATGCCCATTATGACTCGTACTGTGGCTACTCTATGGTAATGAAAAGGTTTGCATATAGCCCAGTAGCGTTCACAAGACGTGAACGTGATGATTGTGAAGACGTTTGTACTGAAAAAGACGTTCAGCATGAAATGCATGTAACATATTTCTTCACCAAACCAATGATCGACCACTTGAGCAATTACCGTTGGGGTAAAGACGAATAACACCAAACCAAAGTCATTTAATGCAATAATGCAAATAAGCAAATCTGGTATGGTCCGATTGTACCGGAGGATTTTAATCATCAACAGAACAGTAAGAGTAGATCCAATGTAAGCCACGGGTATAATAAGGCAGAAGTAGAATTCATTCCATAAATCTGAGATAGGTAGTTCGTGTGGTATTTGGAAAAAATCCTTTGGTTTTATGGAGCAGTTGGCCATATTTATGACAATAACTATGATACCATCCGCACGTGGCAATTGGAAATGGATTGCACCAGTGATGACGACTTTCTGCTACTGATTTATGTGGCACAAGAAAGCCAAGTGACTTGATTGATGTAATCCATTAATGCAGGCGTATCGCTCACATTATATCACATAATCATTTTGGACGACTTAGTAAGATACAAAGTGTATCATACTACCTACTTTATCATTCGGGTTCCGATGTGCTACTTCATCCCTATTAACCATTCTATGGTTTGGTTGATATCTCTGTATTGCTAATGTAGCTGACTGGTTAAACGACAGGTTGACTTAAGAATATTAAGGTAGTCTGCTTACAAGGGTTCACAATTTTCACCGAGTAAACTGTCATAGGTTCGAAACATAATTATAATCAGTTGGAATCATCACTGGAAAAAATCGGGCTTGAAGATTGAAAGGCGTTTG
This sequence comes from Ophiura sarsii, assembly GCA_035610835.1. NCBI lineage: Eukaryota > Metazoa > Echinodermata > Ophiuroidea > Amphilepidida > Ophiuridae > Ophiura > Ophiura sarsii. The sequence goes on along the minus strand of CM069458.1, from coordinate 37,491,223 downwards.
TCCAATACATACATATTGGGCGACTTTGCTGACCTCCGTCACATCATGCAGTCTGATCCGAACAATCCTTTACACATGAAAGTTTGGTCTCCGACATGGCTTCTGACAATTCATAGGTGTCCACAAATAATACTCCAATATGTTGCTTAGAGAGTATATTGGTAAACCGATAACCGAATATACATAGGATAAAGCATGACAACTCCCTCTCTCTCTTCTCTTTCCTCTTCCTTTCCTTCTCCACTTTCCCTTGTCCCTCCCTTCTCACTCTCATTTCTCCTTTCCTCCCCTTCCTCCGTTTCATCTTGCCACTTTCTCTCCCTTATCCTCCTTCTTTTCATTACCATTTTAATTTTTGTATTCGTTATCTTACCCGGTTACACCAGTGCAACTTCGCTTAAAACCATAATTGAATATCTTGAACATTCTTAAAAACATTGATGGCCTCCAGCTCTTCAGACCCTTCATATTTCAACTGATTTTTCTTGATTTTTAAGTCCAAACTAAAGAAACCTGATCTTTAGTAATTGTTCTTTTACTACAATGACATTTTTGCATGGAATGCATTGCCACTTTATATCAAAAAACTCAATACCAGGGCCTTCCATGTAATTCGATTGGGCTTGCCAATATTGCTCTAAATCATAATTATCCATCGCCTATATCGCTTATGTCCAAACTCAAAGGTTTACCTTGAAAATCAATGCCATAAAATTGTTCATAAAAGAATTAAGGGAATATACAGGTTTATTCCGTAGTAGAGGTTTCACTAGTCTAACTCATACGTATCTTACAATAGGAGGATACACCAGGATTTAGGAGCTTAAAAGTGTCCAGTATTCTTAATGTAATGCTATACTCACCACATAAGGAATCCATGTGAAAATACACGTCCATTCTAACAAAATAACGACTAATATCATTCGCCTTTCCATTTTTCTGTCTTGACCATTGTTATTCATCACTTTATGTTTCAAAGTATACACCACCAGATGGTTGCAGGTAGCTCCAACTATAAGTGAACTCACCACTATGCTACATTCCATAATCAGGAAATACTCTAGATGTGTTTCAAAAAGTTCGTTTTCGGTGCAGTTCTTTAGCGGGAATGGATCGATTGCCAGATCGCAGTACCAACCCGGATGAACCGCAACTGGTATCAAGAATGTAGGTATAGCTGCAAGACTGCCACTAATTGCGATTAGAATACCTACAATGCACATCATGAGTTTTGTTGTAGCCCATTCATGATAATGCCATGGTCTGCAGATAGCCCAGTAGCGTTCACACGACATGAGTATAATTACGAAAAACAAGTTATTACTTAAGAAAACATTCATCATGTAATGCATGTAGCAAACTTCAGCGCCGAACCAATGATCCACCGTTTGAGCGATCACCGTCGGAGTGAAAACGAACAACACTAAACCAAAGTCATTTATTGCTAGGACTCCAACTAGTATGTCAGGAATTGTGCGCTTATATCGGAGGATCATGATTAACATGAGAATTGTCAAAACAGATCCAACGTAAGCCACAGGCACGAAGACGTAAAAGTAAATGTTATTCCAAACAAGTGGAATATTTATTTCATACGACGGTTGGATGAAATCGTGATCATCGTACATTGAACAGTTGACCATTTTGCTAGCCAAGCCGTCTTCTTCAATGACTTCAAGAATCTTGATTTTGACATTAAATGCTATAAGAAATCTTATTAGATTGAGCAAACATGCTGATAATTGATTGTGGTATGGTGTATATCCGACAAGCACTTAATTGATTAAGGTAATTTCACTTGGGCTTAAAAGATTATTTAGCCGCTACCTTTCCTAATTTATCACGTAAGAAAGTCTTGCTGAGATGAATATCTACAGCAATTAATGATTAACATGATTGTCTCAACTAATTACAGGTTTTAAGTGGCAGTAGATACGTCATAATGACACGATTCGATATCGCTTGTTTGCTGATATTGTTACAAATTTCACAGGATATTGGGGATATTGTCCATCTTCTAATCCATCACACCTCGCACAGCTGACACTTCGGGTCGCGGCCTCCCGTTCATATAACTGACCATTACTGTAGAGTGCATACCACCAAATAATATTTTGCATTTTGGCCATACACGGCAGTGTTTGAAATTAAGATAGACCCCATCATAAGTCTAAATTTAACATCCTAGAAAAGGTAAAATGTGCTGTAAATGTACCAAAATGTTTCATAATTTGGCATTTGTAGGTTATTTCCTCCACATTAGGCCCAACATCTCTAGCTTTTTCTTGAATGGTAGGCCTATCATTTTACACGATTTCACTGTTTCCACCAATTTAGAGCTAAAACCCCTGATCTAAGAATATAAGCAGCCTGTCGTACCTAAGATAGATATCATTGGCCCGTAGCGGGGGAAAATGCTGGGGGTTGAAGTCAAAAAATTCGCACGGACACAAAATTTCGCAGTCCAAAAAGCACTGTAGTCAAAAAATATTGCCCAATCCTCAGGGTTATAAGCGGTTTTTCCACAAAAATGTTCATTTATTTTTAAAAAAAAATAAAAAAATGGTCATTTTTAAATGGTTACCCCACATATAAGCACTATATCCAAAGAGAGGGGCGGGGGCACAAAGGGGGGGGGCGGGGGCACAAAGATTTCTTTCAGGGGTGGCATTTGCCCCCCCCCCCCCCCTGTGCTACGCCTCTGTATGAATGTGCCAATATGCTCACAGAAATGAAACTCTGTAGCTATAATCACGGTTCTCCTTCCTTCAGTTATTTAAATTGAGACAGGTCCAAGCAAATGAGTGGATATCAAATCATCTTTTTGGAAATTCTAACAAAAAATCCCATTTAAAATGGCTATTAATTTATTGGCCGTTACTATGTCCGACCATTTTATGATTTCCTCACTAAAATTATCGGATCTTGCAAATTGTACAGCTCTCCCAGACTTACCTTGATATAAGTATCCATCTGGACACTCGTGAATATCTAATAATTTCACGGATCGTGGTGGGCAATTCACGTTATTATTGGTTGTGGTGGTGCTATTCTTTTTTTAATACCATGTTTAGAGCTCCTATTGTCAACTTTATGGGTACTACTGTGCGTCTCATGAGTGAAACGGTACAGTCAAAATGTGTGATTCTATTCTTTTTCTAATTTTTCCAATATCTGGAGTTCCCATGAGTTGCACTTTTTTTGCATTTTTTTGTGATGGTGCATGCATGGAGGATGTCTTTATCTAGACTTTACCCAAATCTACGCTCATGGCTATATTTCCGGGTCTGGTGACTCTGGTCAAATATCAGGAAGTGCTGACTAGTCCATTTATATCCATATCCATTTTGGTTCACGTGGATTACGCCTGAAAAAAATAAAAATAATCAGTGACTTATACAGTTTGGTTCACGTTGATTATACCGGGAAAAACCTCATAATCTGTGACCTATATATTTTTGTTGATCTGTACAGATCCGTTGTTAGATAATGCCTTATAAGGACGGTTTTGCATTGATTGTTTGGTTGATAATTTTTTTTCTTTCTTTTCAGGTCATGTATCTGACTTTTTATTGCATTACAACTAATAAATGGTACAAGGTCATGTCATAAGTTGGTGTAAAAAGAAAAAAATACACTCTGTAATATGAGAGAAAATTCACCAATTGTGAATAGGCCTAAATCTACATTAACCTTTATTGTATACATCCGATCTACACGGAGTAAAGATATTTGGAAAACTATTACTACAAGGATACCAGATAAATACCAAATAATATTATACAGGGTATGCATTAATTATACAGGGTGTAACATAAGAAAAACACATTTTTTACTAGTTTTGATAAACCCAGGTTATTTTGTATAGGATAAATTTATATTGATCTTTTGAATACATGCATCCAGTGTTATCATGTTATGATTGTGTTATTGCCTACTTGATATCGAAATTGTACTTTTAATTTGATATAGGCCTACATTAAGCCTCGATAAAAGTAAAACACTAATAGGCCTAGTATCATTCATAATTTCCATCGCCATCTATTTATATTTAAAACAGCCATCATCGCTATCATCATGTGTTGTTTCATTGTGATTGGTAATCATATTTATCTATCATTTTCATTCCATAATTTCGAGTTGCTATCAGTTTCAAAACGTAATTTAAATACTAATAAAAGTTTGGCATACATATGCACATCAGTTTTTATAACTAATTATTAAAGTGTTCACTTGAGTGATCTGACAATATTGTAAAATTATAACATGAATGCAATTTTAGAATTGATACATTAATGATATATTTCTCGAAGTGTATGATATTGATACATAAATAACTCGCTTGCCGTGCACGACCCTCAATGACTCATACCTTCGTACATGAGACAGGAGTACACGGGCGATTATCAAGTGCGATTGCGCTGCAGCTCATCAATTACATCATCATCAATACGGTAATACCTACATTGTATACCCCATACCCAACTTGCTGTCCGAGAAATTGATGATGCAATCATGAACTAAATTACATATTAACTAAAGTATATACCAACCTGTGCTAACCCATGTGTAATTAATGATTATATTAACTAAATTACATATTATTAATAGAAATGACATTTACATCGTCTATATTCCGTTATTTGAAAAAGAAATTACATTTATTATAAGTATTAAAGTTTAGATAGCAAGTGTGTAGTTTTAGAACAACGTTATTTTTCGATTTGTTGTTGACTCCAATTTTAATTTCTCTTTGTAAAATATTGGTTGAACATTAGGCCTATATTGGAAATTTTCTCATGGCCCGTTTTCTTCTGTGAAATAATCAATATTTGGCAATAGGAAAAAAGAAAATGGCGTTATTTATATGGGTTATTTATATAGGCCTACTATAATGTCGTAATTAATCCTTTACCTAGTAAAACTGGTAATTTTTATTAGTTGGTCATTTGAATTGTTGAATACAAATCACGTGCATATTATTGCCAATGTTCCAAGTAAAGACAACTCACAGATACTAAATCCGGGTATCATGGGTATGGGGACCTTGATTGATAGTCTAGCAATAACGATAGCTGGTTTAGTCATTGTCCACATGCATGTACACGAATTATCTTAGAATGATAACAATAGATTTCTAAAAGCGTTTTATCCATAGACGCTGCCTTGTGGGATTTAACATGTTTAACACTTTCTACAAAACTGCTTTTTCAGAAACCTTTCCCAAATTTCAAAGTCTATCTCAAGCAACTGAACCAATACTAGGCATGTTTGTACTTATTTTAATGTATTGCTCAGTGTGATTCCAAATATGGTGATGAAACCCAACAATTTTGAAATTTGTGAAATTTTGGAACTGATGTCTGCCCCCACAAAATCGCATTACAATAAAATCCGTGAGTTTTCCCCGATGACCACTAAGCTGTCAGTGGTCAGCTCAATTGAAATCAAATGTAATTGGTGGGTTTTCCCCAAATAACCAACAGGTAGTGTATTGCCCTAACGAGCGATGCTATACGTATAGGTTCACAGGGTCATAGTTTCAGGGTATTGGAGAGGCATGAGTTCATTGCTACCAACCTGCTTAATAGTCAGTTCGATTGCAACAAATATGAAGTTGGTGGGTATTCCCCAAATGACCACTAGCTGTGTGGTCAGCTCGATTGCAAAAATTATGAAATTGGTGGTTTTCCCCAAATGACCAATTGATAATGATATCAAAGTAATTAAAATGACATGCATTTATATATATACTAATATGCTGTGACATATGCCTTATCGTTATGAATACAGGGCATTTATCAGCATGACACCTAATTGTTATAGCTGAATGATTTCGTTTGGTCATAAAAATCCGAAATTTGCTATAGGCCCTAATCGGTAACACTAATATTATGTAAACAATCAAATAATCAAAAATGTTGACTGTTAATGTCAAAATTACTTCAAATTAGCATAACATTGATCTGAAATGCCTTATTCAGACCAAAGCTAATACAAGGCAATTATTAGCCAAAATTGTCATGTGCATTGCGCGCATTCCCCCTTCCCCCCCCCCCCCCCCCCCCACCCACCCCAACGAAAAATACTGATGCTGGTGCTACACTGAACACTATGGTGTAATTATGTAGATCGGTGTATACAGGGTGACCCAAAAGAATGTTAACACTCCGGGCACATAAGATATTTTAAAAGGACAGGAACACACGGGTCTAATCTGGCGTGAAAAGAATCGAAAGAATGCGTTGAAAAGAACAAAGAAGAGATTAACTGATGTGTATGTGTGACTTAATCATGTTGCTTTTTGCTTGGTGCATTTTAAAAGCTTTACTTTCATACTGAGAGGATTGGACCAAGTCGTTTTTACTTCCTCATGTTTACTGAAGCATATCTCCCGTTCTAAATAACCAATTGGAACGCAAAAAAATGCAAATGAAAGCTTATTTACTCAGCTTTCATAATACATCAAGATTAGACCCGTGTGTTTCTGTCCTTTTAAGATATCCTATGTGCCCGGAGTGTTAACATTTTTTTGGGTCACCCTGTATACTGTTTTGAAATGTGATGAATTACATAAAGTATCTTGCTTAGAGAAAATGATATAATACTACATAGTCTGAACAATAAAATTCGATATTTGGAAGCCTTCTTTGCTGATGCTGAATCAAATATATAAATATCTGATGTACTCCATCATATTGGGATTGTTTGTTCATGTATAGCATATTTTTTTCAATCCCTACAACCTTTCTTTCGAATGTATCATATTTAATTTTACAACTCAAAATTAAACTGACATGTGGCCGCCTTAGCGTTTATAATTTCAAACTATTTCATTTAATACTTATTGACCTTTGGTCGTTGTTGATTAAATCATATCGCACTAGTTTACAATGCGTGCGTGCATGCATGCGTGAACTTGTATCGTGACCGTAGCACGATAGCGCTAGCACGAACGTTATGCTTGCGTCTGCAATTAAAAGGTCTCTTCCCTCGCTCACGCAACATGCAATTATTTGAATTCCGTAACTCATTTACAATCACTTTCTGTTACAATTACAACAGTTAAAAATACATAAATTTAGTGCGCAGAATATTGATAAATCCAATCCAATTAAGGCGTAGGTGTAAGCTAGTGACTGTCAGTTTATGGTTTCAGTACCGGGTTCATGCGGTAAAACCTATTCCACTGTTGGCTTATCCATTCCAAGTACGTTTGATCCCCCGTCATATGATCAGGATCTCAATCACGCACACAGTAGCGGCGGATTGCTCATGCAACATCCGTATCATGCAATACACAATCCTACATGTATATAAAGTCGAAGTGATTTGTGTCACAACAGACATTTTATCAGCTAAATATTTGGCATTTCTGTGGTTTGAAAGAGAAAAAAACACAACGAAAACTGAGAGTGACAATCAACAAATTGCTTTGTTTAATTTGTGGTGAAACTGAAACTATTTGTATTGCAGGTACGTGCTGCTTGTTGATCTACCAATAATTTTCGAGGTAAGCGATAACATTTATTTAGGTTACAACTTTTTTTTATTAACTAATTAATTAATCAGTTAATTTATTCATTCATTTAATTATATATTCAAATTTATTTAACATCTTCCTATGAGCTGGAGATAGTGTTTGTGTGTTTGTTAATCTTAGTACTCCGTTAGTATTGATCAAAATGTCGCCTAATTTCAATGAAAGATAGAGGAAAATATGAAAAGTGTTATTAAGTATAGTCAAGTGAAATTGGATAACAATTGGCTCCAAAACCACCCCAAAAATGGTCAAATATTAGTGTAAGACATTTATAAGTTAGACTTGTGGACCTCATTACGGAATAAAGCTGTGTAATCCTTTAATCCGTCTATAGAAGATTTTGTGCTAAGTTAATTACATGCCAACTAAGGATAAACCCAAATTTGTCTCAACAATGTCACTATAATTGCACGATATTGTGCGTTGCGTGAAAATACTTACCGCGTAATATCGTGGTAACGCGTCGCGTGCATGTAACTAAAAAGTTACGCACATCTATTAGTATTTTCGTTGGTGTAAATGTGTTCCAACACTCATGAGTCGTTTCAGTTTGTAGGTGTTCAGGTAGTGGTAGGACCTGCGTACATGTACTTTAGTGGGAGTCCGTGCGAAGCGCGGCATCCCGCTAGTAATAATGATAATACAAACTCTTTTTGGGGCGAGATTCATGGTTAGGTTTTTTACCGAAATTGTCCACGTTCAACAACATTTATGGTGTATATATGACAATGATTTTAGTACCGCATTATAATCAATCAGATTTTACTTAGTCATCATAGCTATAGACGACATAATAATTGCAGATGTCAAAAGTCTAAGCCTTTCACAGATGGTAGAAACACATGAAACTCTTGTGTTTCTACCATCTGTGATTCAATACTGCACGCCTTTAAAAGTTTGATCCGTGACACCACAAAACTAGAGTTAGTGTGCGCACATTAGGCCTATACAGAAATGGCCCATTGTCTCAGACCATGTTTTTATAGTCAAAACCATGACTATAAAGTAAATAAGTAAATATAGAAATATAGAAATGAATACATTTTATATTCAATTTAAGTTTTAAATATGTCATATATATTCAATTAATTTGATTAGAATTATATTCAATTTAATATGGCCTATATTCTTTAGTAAAACTATGGTTGAAGTAGAATTTATTTGTTTATTATATAAAAATTCCATTGAAATGGAATGGGGGCGATCCAAGAGAAAGAATCATGTTTTGTAACCATTTTCTGAAGCATCTGTTGCATACCAAAATACCAGGGATATGGTGTATGTATAAAACCAAATCAAAACACAGCAGTCTAAAATTAGTACAGGAAACCAATCAAGTTGATTTGTGTGCATGGAGGGGGTACCATCTGAAGAACAATCTAGGTATATATGACATCCACAACTCATTAAACAACCCCACAACAATTGGGAGATTTCTCCTTAGTCAAACAAGATAAGCTATTATGTCTCTCTGTTGGGAGTCTAATAAAATCTCTCTGATTGAATCATCAAGGCTAAACAAATATAGCTTTGACTCCATCACAGACTGCAGGACTGTTAAAATAAACTGCATAGGTACATGTAATTTACAAAGACTACAAAATAATTTAGACAATTTTCCATATACTAAAAACAAAATGGCAGCCTCCATGTATATGTAGAAAGACCTAAATGTGCAAAAATATGCAATTCTATGCTAAAAGGTTGGCGGGCTTTGGCCCGCCACCGAAAAAGGAGAAAAGAAAAAGAAGGAGACATCTAAAACATCTGTCTGGTGCATGACATTACCTATCTAAGTACCTACGTTTCTTTGTTGAATGGCACATAAGCAATAGAGATTGGGATACTTTGTCAGGGAGGGCTTTTGAATTCGGTATCTAGAGCATGCTGTTTTATATTTTGTTGAAGACCAAAATTAAATGACACTCCCGTGGACCAGTCAGTTTTGTGCATGCTCTCTGTAATGAACCATATCTGAAGAACCAAACAAGCTAAACGTGCCATTTTTCCAGGGTATTTTTAAACCTTATTGCTGATCAAGATTAAGTAAACACAAATTCTCTGAAACTATAAATGTGGTTGAAAAGTTACTTTGAACTTGGGTTGGGTTAACTTTTTTTGAACCATATGTTACATATTTGGTTGGGTGTATACATTTGTATCACTCTGTATCTGTATTTGTGTATGTTCTTGTGAGTGTAAATGTATTCTGTTGTTGCAAAAAGAAAATCCCATTTTGTGGGCGCTAAAATAGAAAAAGACAGCAATACAAAAAACAAATTTAGATAAAGACATCCATAAACAAATACATAAATCTATTGTGAACCAATGAATCTTTGGGGATTTCTTGAAAATAGAAAAAAGACAGCAATACAAAAAACAAATTTAGATAAAGACATCCATAAACAAATACATAAATCTATTGTGAACCAATGAATCTTTGGGGATTTCTTGAAAATAGAAAAAAGACAGCAATACAAAAAACAAATTTAGATAAAGACATCCATAAACAAATACATAAATCTATTGTGAACCAATGAATCTTTGGGGATTTCTTGAAAATAGAAAAAAGACAGCAATACAAAAAACAAATTTAGATAAAGACATCCATAAACAAATACATAAATCTATTGTGAACCAATGAATCTTTGGGGATTTCTTGAAAATAGAAAAAAGACAGCAATACAAAAAACAAATTTAGATAAAGACATCCATAAACAAATACATAAATCTATTGTGAACCAATGAATCTTTGGGGATTTCTTGAAAATAGAAAAAAGACAGCAATACAAAAAACAAATTTAGATAAAGACATCCATAAACAAATACATAAATCTATTGTGAACCAATGAATCTTTGGGGATTTCTTGAAAATAGAAAAAAGACAGCAATACAAAAAACAAATTTAGATAAAGACATCCATAAACAAATACATAAATCTATTGTGAACCAATGAATCTTTGGAGATTTCTTGAAAATGATTTAGTTTCAAAGTTCTATAGTGCTTATTTATTTACCTATTTATTTACATTCTGTATTTAGGTTTGTTTGCTTGTGAAATCTTTCAGCATTTACAATTATTGAATAAAAGCAACTATGCAATTTTACTTGAGATCCAAAATATCCACATCAGTGGCCAAGGCTTCACGAGCTGTGCTCTTACTTGGTCAGACCATCATTTTCCTTGTATAATTTATTGCTTGATTATGTTTGGTGAATAAAACCTCTGAACTCTAAAATATCCACATCAGTTTCACTCTTTACAAAAATAAAATAAGAATGCTGCCTGTAAGAATTAAAGCCTATCAATAATTCCATTGTAGTGATTCGTTCAGGGAAATACCTAAAGAGTGTCTGAATAATGGTACCAAAATTTCACGAACATCTATATTTTTGTGCCTATTATATACGAATATAAAAAGTTGTATACAAGTAAACTGCATTAACAACAAAAATGTAGCAAATCTACAGACAAAAATGTAGATACGATTTTCTTTTAACGATTACTTTCTTATTCGAATTCCATGTATTAAAAGGTCAATATGCTGTGTATTTGTTTTAAAAAGCCCAGAAAAAAGTGCGTTGTTGTTTCTCTCATAAACACAAACACAAAACTGCCAGTGATGGTAACAAATGAGATTTCCCTGATTTCCTATGTATTTCATTAACAATTGACAGCATTACATATGCCCACACGGGTTGCCACGCCACTCTCAAAATCAATATATTTTGTGTGTGTTAATTTAGGCCTTCATTAAATTTTATTTTATTTTCTTCTTTAATTACAACAGAATGGCAGAGGGTAGCGACACCTATGATGTTCACGGTAGTCAATGCTGCAACAACTGTCGCGTCGAGATTCAAGAACTACGAGCTGAATTAAGCATTCTCAGAATCCAACAGTCGTCTGTGCCGGGGGCGGGGGAACATCATCAAGACAACGGCTTCACCACTAACTTCGGAAAATATACGCAGGTAGTGGAAATCAACAACGACGGAGTCCCTACGAGGTATCAAATAAGGGAAGACATTCTCAGCGCATTACGACCTCATGTCATTAACAATGAATCCCGGACTCATGTGGCTCGCCGTCTCACGGATCTTCTATTCACCGATGCAGAGAGGAGGATAAGTAACGTTCAAGGCAAGAAAAACAAACCGGCGTTGGATCCAAAGAGAATGAGGGCAATTCGCGATGGCACATTTAAAATCTGCCCGGGACTTGAAGGGCAAGACCATGAAGAATTATGGAAATTTTGTATTCGCTCTATCGACACAGCTAGTCGTGGATTGGCACGAGATCGTAAGAAACAAGATGTTCAGAAACAATAAGGTTATTTTGTAGATCTTATAATATAGCCTAGATCTGAGTTTTCCGACTCTACATCAGCAGAAAGAAAAACCGGCGTTGGATCCTAAAGGAATGCGGGAAATCTGCGATTGCACATTTAAAATCTGCCCAGGACTTGATGGGGAAGACCAGCTAGTCGTGGATTGGTACGAGATCTTAAGATTGCAAGATGTTCAGAAACAATATTTTGTAGATCTTATATCTGCCTTTTCCGCCAATCTGCGATGGCACGTTTTAAATCTGCCCCGGATTAGAAGAGCAATACCAGGCGGAATTGTGGAAATGTTGTATTCGCTCTACCGACACAGCTAGTCGTGGATTGGCATGAGATCTTAAGAAACAATAAGCGTATTTTGCAGATCTTAGATCTGACTTTCCCTCCGAATCTATATCAAATGATATCAATCATATCGGTATTGGGTGAAAAAGAGGTTGTCATCTTGAGAGTGCTTTACAATGTACCTATTACCATGATAATCAACTTGTGCAGCAGAAGCTCTGAATCCCGTGGTTGTCCTATCCATGCCATTGTGCCATCCGTCAGCAGCCATCCAAGAAACTTCCTTTTATTCCACCCTTGATATCACCTTTCAACATAACTTGTGAAAGTACACGTCTTTCATAAAGAAATCTCGTTATGTCATGCTTCTCGTGAACATTATCGACTCTTATGAAATCGACTGACGTTTGTGTGAAAATGCATGCATGTGTAGAATTTCATGCACGCAATTGTGAAAATCCACTGCTCATTTGAAATGCCACGCCCGTATGTGTGAATGTTCCCATCTTTGTGGAATTGTTGACGCATTTCGAAAGTGTCCGCCTCTTGGGAAGTCTATACATCAACAGAGGTTGCCATGCGCAACGGACTACAAAAGGGAATCGCACCTGGCCTATTCTACATTTAATTGGATCGGTACATGACGTTCAATTCATTGTATGAAACCGTGTTACATAATTGGCATACATATAATGAAACAGTTGTGTCTGCTTTCTGAAAATCTTAAACGCAATTACTGTTATCATTTGGTTATTAATCCCGACAAGATGGCAGATAATTCGTTACATGGATAACCTATAACTTTGTAATTGTATTCAAATTTCTTTTTGGTGAACCCCCGTGATTCTACTTCCGTCTGGAAGTACTTGGCTTCACTTAATATATAATCTTGACATTCATGAGGGTTTTGTGTTTCCACTCTGTAGTTTTCGTGTTTGCACACTGCCACTCTGTACAAATCATTAGGTACGGTATATAATTGTTAACTCCAAAGTACCACATATCATATTATATTGTACCAATGTCGGTGTCCATGTTGTAATGAAGAACACCGTTCCCAGAACCTGAATACTGATTATCATTCTTCTTTCAAAATAAAATCTAGATTCACTTGAATCGGTGCATGACATTCAATTCCTTATAAGAACCGTGTTTCTCAATTGGCTTTACTAATCAAGAAACAGGTGTGTCTTCTTTCTAAAATCTTGAACACGGTTATCATTCCTGACAAGATGACAGCTAATTCGTTACTTGGATAACCTATAATATGACTTTATATTCAAATTTCTTCGTTGCTTTAAGGCCAAGGATTTTCTTGGTGAACCCTCGTGATTCTTCTTCCGCCTGGAAGTTCTTGGCTTCATTTAATACATACATGTGGACGTTCTGTGGTTTTTGTGTTTGCACTCTGTGGTGTTTGTGTTTGCACTCTGTACACATTTATTAGGTATACTCATTGCTCCAAAGTACTATGTATCATATTATATTGTATTATTAACTTACCAATGTTGGTGTCCATGTAATGAAGAACATCAGTCCCACGACCTGAATAGTGATTATCATTCTTCTTTCCAAAATAAAATCATTGACACTATAATCCTTCTGTTTCTGTTTCAACTGCACCAAGACGTTGAAGTTGAATATAGCAACGAGTATCAGTCCAACGAAGAATACGATGTACAGATAAGCGAAATACATTACCCAGTTTGGTCCATCTGGACATATTTCGCTTGCTGCTGCTGGTGGTGGCTCTGTCAAGACATCAGAGCAGTTCAGAACATCCGGTGTGATATGGGTGCAGTACCAACCCGGCATTAGAGTTACTGGCAGAGTAAGAACACTGATTAGAGAAATTACAAAGTTGATAGCTACGAGGAAACCAATGATTCCAAACAGAATGCGAGTGCTGGCCACTCTCGCGTAGTGGAATGGTTTGACTATCGCCCAGTACCGTTCAGCTGCCATAACCACTATGACAAAGAACTTGTTGAGGGTGAAGAAGGCGTACAGAAATGCATGATAGTAACAGACATCCTTGCCAAACCAGCGGTTCCTGGAGTAAGCTATCATGGTAGGGGTGAAAAACATCATGACCATGAAAAATTCATTGCACAGCAGAATAGCAATGATCGCGTTAGGAGTGCTACGCGGATTGTTCATCAGAATCCTTGCACTGACGATACAAGACAAGATTGTTCCGAAGTAGCACAGTGGCATTACAAAACCGTAATAGAATGCTTCAAATAGATCACTGATTTCGATGTCATGAGGTGGATATGTAAATATATCTTCATATCCATTATATTCTTTAATATCATGCATGCTGTATTTAAAGATATCGCCATCTGCCATTTTAAAAACCAGACAATTCAACCGCGACTAAATCACAATATAAACACAAGGTTGGGCATTGGAACATGTTGCAGGGAGGTATAAACAAGTATAAATGTAAATGACCCCATTAGTAACTCGTTAGCAAGTCGAAGACATTTCAGACTTGTTTCAGTGTCAGGAGTTATGGATGATAGTTCAATAAAGCTGGTGTATTACGGTGTTAATAATTAATTGATACTATATCGTATTAGGATCCCAACTATACAAGAGCCGACCTTTAACACTTTCCACGCGGCAGGTGAGCTGCACGGATGACATTCCAAAATGTTCCAAAATGTCAACATTATTGGAATTCATTACCATAAAATATGGTAAAACTATTAGCCGCGTGTGAAAGTGCTAAAACAACAAATGTCATTATCTTCGTCCATTCCATTGAGATATGGTTTTATATGTGAGACATATCTGATCATGAAGCTAGAAGACCTAGCTTCATGGTCTGATTGTCAGAAGAAAGACTCGTAGACAAACCCGTAATGAAGATGTATTGTGTGCGTAACGCACAAAATCGACCATTAGGGCAGGGAGAGTAGGGTTATCCCGAACGCCTTTTCATTGAAGCTTATATTAAGTACACGATAAACAAAGTTAAAATAAATCATACCGTAAGTGTTTTTATCAACTCAACCTTCATTGATGAGAGGTTATGATCATAAAAACAAAATGGCGTCGTTCGGGATCCCCCCCACGCTCTGGGGGTGGGGTGGGGGGGGGGGGGTCCCGAACGGTATTGTGTAAGCTTTATTTTGGACCCCAGCTATTTCTCTGTTTAGCTATTAATAGATGCGTTCGGCATTACCCCGCGTTCCCCTACTTTTTTCAAAACCTGTCGATATTATCCTCGTTTGGGTAGGGTGTTTATAGTGGAGAAAACACGCGAAGGGATTCATTTTATGGTGCCAAGTGCCAACAGTTTAGCTTCAGAGGAAACACGATCGGGAAATCTTTGGTCACGCATGCTACACTTACAGCATGACATTGATTCCCCCGCCGCCGCCCCCCCCCCCCCCCCCCCCCCCTCCCCGGGCGTTCGATTTCACACCGTCAATGGTCTAAATTAGGGACGCTTCATAGAAAAAAAATGCATTAACACTACAAAATAGCCTCTAAAATCACCCCAATCACCACCACCTTTATAGTTTAAAAAAGTTACACAACCCCCCCTGTTTAAGAATAAAAAGTTACATAACCCTCCCTATTTCATCATATGAAAGTTACATGACCCCCCCCCCCCTATAGTTTACCCAACCCCCTCCAGCATAAATAATGAACGGTCCCTTAGCAAGTCATTTCGCGGATGACCCCCTTTATTTACTTTACTTATCCGGATCCATCCCATTCGAAGACATTTTTGGAGTTGGGTGGGCATATATATATTTTCTTTTAGAAAGCAAAAAACTCTGGGGGTCCAAGGGGCGTCAGATTGTGCATCTTTTGCATCTTCAGTGCGCGGGGAGGGGGGGGGGGGGGGCGTGGGGATTATTTCGAATTTGGTTTTGAGCTACCATGTAAACTAACCGGACCGATAGGCAGAGGGTCATTGTTATGCCAGTCCCCGGGAAATGGAGAGAGAAAGAAATTGAAATTCGGAAATGCCGGTTGAGTAGTAAAGTAGTGTTTTTTATTTTCAGTTTTACAGTTAAAACTGTTG
>CM069458.1:37309785-37474904 GCA_035610835.1 Ophiura sarsii | reverse complement strand
AACAATGACACAACACGACATGACAATCAAATTCCAACACTGGTGACAAATAACCAGGCAAGACCGGCTGAAACGTAATTGGAGCTCTGCATCACCAATGTTGTCAAAGTGACTGGCAACGAAACCGTGGTAATGGCATATCACCTCGTTAGTAACAACAAGTGGGTATAGTCGGCACTGGTTGAAAAAAAATATATGCAGGCCAGGGAACCATTAATAGACACACAAAGTGGTGAAATAAAATTCTGGCACTAGTGGCCATAGACACGCTACCCATAGGCAGACTGAAGCCAACACGGCATTGCTGAGCAATAGGTTCATGGCGGAGCCCATACGATGCTTAACGCTCCCCGCGCAAAAAGCACTCCATGCGTACACGCGGATTATGGCCAAACGCACAAGAATTTGCCGCACGCACGCTTCGCACATATAAGACACAGTGCGCCTGTGTGCTTTCACGCTCGCGCCCTCACTTTCAGTACTCATTAGCTGCAGTAAGCAGGCATCGCCAATTTGAAACTGTTAGACTATAATAATAATTACTAACAATTAAGTATTATGTATTTAAAAAAATTAAAAATTTAAGAATTAACCACATGTTTTAAGCATGTGGACCATCGCCACGCCCTGAAAATCACAGAGCAGGATAAAATTTAAAATTTAAAAATAGATTACAAAACCTGAGCCTGATATTAACATCACAGAGACAAAACAAGACAATTCACCCTTATTATGAAACCCACGGCCTAATATTATCACAAACTCAATCAATCAATCAATCAATCAACTCAATCGGCCTAATATTATCACACCCTCATCAATCAATCAATCAAACAATCAATCAATCTATCGATCGGCCTAATATTATCACACACTCAATCGATCAATTAAATCAATCGGCCTAATATTATAACACACTCAAACAATTATACAATCAATCAATCAATCAATCAATCAATCAAACACTCAATCAATCGTCCTAATATTATCACACAACTCAAACAATTATGCAGATCAATCAATCAATCAATCAATCATCAATCAATCGATCAATCAATCGGCCTAAAAATATTATCACACACTCAAACAATTATGCAATCAATCAATCAATCGGCCTAACATAATCAATCAATCGGACCTATATTATCATCAAACAATCAATCATCAATAATCAATGTTACCAATCAATCATTCGGCCCACATATTATCAATCAATCAATCAATCAATCAATCAATCGGCCCAATATATCAATCAGTCAAGCAATCAATCAATCGGCCCAATACTATCACACAATCAATCAATCCAATCAAACATCGGCCTAACGTTATCGCACCATTAATCAATCAATCGGTCCTAACCACTATCACACAATCAATCAATCAATCAATCAAATAATCAATCATCAAACAATCGGCTAATATCATCACACATTCACACAATCGGCCTAACAATTATCACACAATCAATTAATCAATAGATCAATGCAATCGGCCTAACATTATCACACAATCAATCAATCAGTCAATCAATCGGCCTATCACTAACTCACACACACAATCAATCAATCAATCAATCAATCGGCCTAACATCACACAATCAATTAATCAATCTATCAATCAATCGGCCTAACATTTATCACACATCAATCAATCAGCTCAATCACATCGGTCATAACACTATCACACACACAATCAATCAATCGGCCCAATAATATCACACAATCAATCAATCAAGTCAATCGGCCTAACATTATCACACAATCAATCAATCGGCCTAAAACTATCACACAATCAATCCCCAATCAATCGGCCTAGAAAACTATCACACAATCAATCACCTCAATTCAATCAATCATCAATCAATTAATCAATCGGCCTATACTATCACACAATCAATCAATCAATCAATCAATCAATCAATCAATCAATCAATCAACCAATCAATCAATCGGCCTAATATTACTCACACTCAATCAATCAAGGCAATTGGCTTAACAATATCACACACTCAATCAATCAATCAATCGGCTAATGCTGTCACACAATCAATCAATCAATTAATCAATCAATCAATCAACCGGCTATACTATCAATCAATCAATCAATCAATCAATCAATCGGCCTAATATTATCACACCACTCCATCAATCACTCAATCAATCGCCCTAATATTATCACACACTCAATCAATTAATTAATCGGCCTAATATTATCACACACTCAATACATCAATCGCCCCTAATATTATCACTCAATCAATCACTCAAAATCAATCAATCAATCAATCAATCAATCAATCAATCAATCAATCAATCAATCATCATCAATCAACCAACCAATCAATCAATCAATCAATCGGCTAATATTATCACACCCTCAAACAATTATGCAATCAATCAATCAATCAATCGGCCTAATATTATCACACACTCACCAATTTGGCAATCAATCAATCATTCAATCAATCGGCCTAATATTATCACACCACTCAACAATATTCAATCAATAAATCAATCAATTAATTATCTAAACATATTAACTTCATGGTTAAGCATGAGGCACACGCGTCACGCCCTGAACTTCACAGAGCATGAAACAATTGAATGAATCCTGGGGCTGATATTATCATCACAAGACAATTCACCCTCAATATGTATATTGAAACCAACGGGCCTATTATACTAAATTAGTCTACCTGGCCTTAGTCCCGTCGGGCCTAATATTATCATATTACATTAAATCATTGCTTGATGCGTATATTGTAAAATGAAACGAACAGGCCTAATATTATTAATATTATCCAAAATTATTCCAATCGCATATAGTAATGCAACCAACAGACTATATTATGTTATTGTAACACAACCCTATGATATCCATGTAAATGGTAAAACCAACGGACATAATGGCTTATACATGATATCTGACATCTCTTATCAATGGTGTTATTACTGTGAACGGTTGCCAAACGTAGTCTTGCTATCTGGGTATGAAGGTATAAATAGTCCATATTATATAATACATAAACATATTTATGTGATTCTTTTGGTGCAAAATAGATCACATGACATGAACTATTCAGTATATGTCCATGTAGTGTATTTTTTGGCCATAAAAATCGACTATTCAATATTCATCGCTAGTGACGTCGCTATAACACCGTTGAAATGATATTCATAAACAAATATATGTCAAACAAGGATGGCAATTTTAAACTATTTGTCAGTGTATTCCGTTTTGGATGCCAAGACAGAATAAATCTAATTGTGGTCCTGCGCTGCAAAAAGGTTGCTTAAATATTTACTCAACATTTTACAAAAACCTTGTTCAAGTATGCAACCGCTCAACTGTTAAGTGAAATTTAACATGTTTTCAACAACAGTTGAACAATTCTAGTTACTCAAAAGTTAGGCAATTATATTCACTCAACAGTTGTTCAAGTATGCAACAGCTCACGAAGTTGGCTTTTTTTGGACAACAGTTGCCTAAAATTCACATGTGCGTAACTTGCATCAACTGTTGCGTGATTGTCCTCAATGCTCATGCAACAGTTGCCAAAGTGGAATATTTTTACGCAACATATTTTAGCAACAGAAACAGTTTCCACCAACATTTTAAGGACATTGTTTTCGACGAATTGCTCAACGCTGGGGATTTCTTTTTTTATTCAACACCTAACTTTCTACATATATTAAATTAATTTTAATCAACACGTCAACCAACGGATGATAAAAGTACTTTTAGCAACGTATTTTAAGCAACCTTTTTGCAGTGTATGTTCAAAATTCTAATAATACACTGTTATTCAACTTATTATGTAGTTCGAGTTCATTGATCGGGGTGACAATGCTTTTCTCGACATGTTTTTGATTGATGGACGTTTTGAAAAGAAAAGTCTGGCTCGTAGCAAAATTGTACATGTACATGTGTATATTGGAATGTACATGCAATGTATGTGGTTCGT
Source organism: Ophiura sarsii (assembly GCA_035610835.1). Classification (NCBI taxonomy): domain Eukaryota; kingdom Metazoa; phylum Echinodermata; class Ophiuroidea; order Amphilepidida; family Ophiuridae; genus Ophiura; species Ophiura sarsii. Next base: position 37,470,940 of record CM069458.1, on the reverse strand, counting down.
TTTGTGGTTTTGAACAGGGCCTAAAATAAGGACTGAAAAATTTCAGTGGCACATATTTTTTTTGCAACGATAAACTGTCAGTGGGAGGGGAGCCGGGGGGGGGGGGGGGGGGCGATCGCCCCTCCCCCTCCCATTGCCCGTACCAGTGAATAACTGCATTGAGAACACAGCTTTAGTAAATACATGTTATATAGGCCTACAGGTGTTATAGTTTTAGCTAGATGGCAAGTTCATCTGACCCCAACATTATCTACCACGAGGGCGTCCTAACATAAACACTTAAAATTCAAGTTATTTTATATCCTGTGTGTTTGAAAATATTCTGAGTGATTAAGACAAAAGTTGCCGCATTGTTTAAGGCTGAAAAATGATGATCAAAATTTGGCACCTTTAACAAGCCGACTTTTACCTCCGCATACGAGCCTCACTCACTCCCCGTGTTCATACCAGCCTATTTTTGACGGGGGAGATGACGAGCCCGTCATTTGAAACGACGTTTCTAAGTCGTAACCTTTTCACAAACCCCTAAAATTGCATTTGCTAATAACTTGCATTAATCATTTTCTGAAGCGATTTTGTTGTAAAATGTAATTGATATTGTTATAATATGAAGGTAAGAGGACACAGTAAGTTATTTCAGCTATTTGGATGCCATTTAGTAATATACTAAGCTATTTGGATGCTATTTTGTATTATATTATATGATTTAGTAATATACTGAGTCACTGAGTCCACGGCCACGGCCTCTTTGTTCCGTGTTGCCTTGGCTCTCGCAATTAGCCCAATGATTATGGCGAACCCTAGGCTACATCCCCCAGTCATCAATATTACCGTACGGACGCTAAAGCTGTACAAATATCGGAGCCTGCAAGATAGCGACATAAGAGGGCGGCTGAGAGTTACAGTCTAGGTGAACCCTTCAATATGATTAGCCCAATGATATGGCAACAACCCCTTGAGGACGGGGATCATACATCGTACAAAATATCGGGACCAGATTTAGTTTACGAATCACATTTACACACAAAATACACAGAATGTGACCATTTGAAGACTATAATAAGTTGCCTGACTGTTAAATGTAACTAAGGATTACTATGGGAACATAAAAAGATGAGATTATAAAGTTGAAGTACGCGATCTAATCAGTCAACTTTTTAATAAGCTTATTTTCCCCTATGCTTTCGTGTGTTCAGGCTGACACAGAATGCATACAGGCCTGATTGCACTGGGCTACATGTAGAGGGTAAGCTTTAGAATATGTGACGAACCGAAAACGGTGTTCCGTTTCATTATATTAGTATTTCGTTTACTGGATAAGTTTCCCCAGAGTAAAAATACTGTCCTACATATACTTACTTTATAGTCAAAAGAGGCCCATTATGTTTTCTAAACCATAATGAAATTGTTTACCTTTTCAAACCAAAGGGAGTGTTCATTATAAATATTTATTATTTATGGGGGTGGGGGTTATAACATCATAATACTTTCTCTGTCATGACAAAGGCAAAAAGGTCTCAGAATTCCACAACATTCATCAAAATTATTCAGTGGATTGTCCAAATGAATTTATTATTTATGGGGGGTGGTTGGAAAAAATGGAGGGAGGATCAGAAAGAAATTCTTCGTTATTTATGGAGGGGGGGGGGGGGGGGTTATTACATCATAATACTTTCTCTGTCATGACAAAGGCAAAAAGGTCTCAGAATTCCACAACATTCATCAACATTATTCAGTGGATTGTCCAAATGAATTTATTATTTAGGGGGGGGGGGGGGGGGGGGGGTTGGAAAAAATGGAGGGAGGATCAGAAAGAAATGCTTCGTGAGCAGTCAAATCTACTATTGCTTGATTAATTGGATATACAGGGGGATCAAGAAAAAAAATCAACGAAAAAGGGGGATCAAGACAAAAAATAACGCTGTTTGGGGTGATCAAGAAAAAAATATGTCCAAAGCTCAAATATTTCCAACCTCCACCACCAGAGTATTTATGAACACTCCCTAAGAATAACATATGTGTAAGTTACTTTGTGTGAACAAATAAAGCCAATCATATTTTCCAGTTAAAAAAAATTAGTACCATAACACCACTTTCCAAATTATTTCTGCCATATTACAATACAAAAACATTTTTTAACATTCAAATATCCGACCAGCTCTACTAGGCGTGCCTAGTCTTGTTATTCTCTAGTTTAAGAATATTTTTAATAACCTTTAATAAAAAAAGTTTTACATAACCTATTTCTCAATGTGTCCTTATAATATTTCTGAATGATTCGGTGTCCACCATACAACTTTAATTACCCCAATCCAACTTCTTCATCAATGTTAACCATACGTCTTAAAGGTTGTTGACCCTATTCTAGATTTAAGGGCATCATCAGTGTAATGAGAAATGGGACCTTTCATTTGATATCAAAAACACTTTTGAATCCCTTAGAGTTAAATTGTTAGGAAACATAGTAGCAACGCTGTTTGTTAATGTCTGTTCTTGAACTTTCAACAGTCTTCTATCTCCCCCGTCCAGGTTTTTTTAAATACCTTGTTTACTTACTCCAAAACGCATAGTGTATTATATTTTCTTCCTAAATGTATCTTTAGGTTTTCATAATTATTTTACCATTCACTTATGTTTATAAATTGAAATCAATCATTTTCTGTCGCACATAAAATTGAGATCATTCATCGATAGATGCGATTTTCTGACATGTGAGGTCATCTTCTTGATAGGGTAGTATTGCTATCGCTCTACACCTAGCACATAAAGTCCCTGACCAGGTGCTTTGAGGTTCGCTAATTCAAAATATATAATCGGTACAAAAAATCCGAGATATACATTAAATGAGTAAATTTATTTTCCGCAGTTTGATACCTCATTCAACAAAATCGAATGGATACTTTTAAAGTTATGGCGATTTCAATGACCGCGCATGCAACAGAAAAGTTGCACTAGGTATGGGAAATCATTGATTTATGAGTATAAGTATAAGTATATTTGTAGGGGTACGCACCCTATCCTGATTTTAACGGCATTTTTTGAATTCCCCTATTTAATAGATTTCCAAAAATGTGTAATATTGCTATCATCGGTTGATTACCTTTTTTTGTGTGTTATAGTCATGTATGTAACACCGATGAATTATTAGGGCAAGTTACTGTGTAGCGAATAGGGAAAAAACCAAGGACAATGCAATCGATTCATGATTACAATTGTTACATAAAAGTTGTCACGTTTGATGACACAGAATCATAGAGAATATAAAATAATCTATAAAATGAGAGCAAAATCATGTTTGTACCATACAGAAATGAGGAGTTATTGTAAATTGAACGTAGAATTTGGAACATTTTCTATATTCCCCATAGAGATTGTACACAGCGCCGCCGCCGCCGCGGCCACTGCCACCACCCCTGACTTTCACAATATAATAAATCATATCTCAGCCAAACAGTTATAGAAATATCTAATTTATTCACACAATGTAGCTAGATAAATAGGATTTCACATGACACCTTAACCATAGCTCTACCACATTTAGTTGTTGAGTTACTAGAGAGAGATGGATGATTCGTCACCAAAAATGCAACGCCACCACCCTTTTTGGGAGGTGAATTCAAAACACATGGTCATATGGGTTGGCTAGTCATAATATACAAAAAGGTTTATTAGTCATAATTACGGTAAGGGTCGCTAGTCAAAAAATACATAAAGAGTTGCTAGTCATAACAAAAAAAGGTTCGCTAGTCATAATTTTTTAATAATGACTAAATTATAATACCCAAAATCAATCGATAATTAATTAGTCAGATTTAAACCAAAGAAACGCAGCCCATTCCTTATCTAAACATGGGGAGAAATGTGTGCACCTAAAAGTGTATTTGTCCAAAGATATTTAGAGGGGACGGACAGAGAGATTGGTGATAAAAATGAAATTTGAAGAAAAGCCATACGGTGAAGCCATGTGCCGAATTATGCTGATAATTTCGATGTGATCTACATCGAAATTACTCAATTGTGGAATATAACATGATATACTGCTAATAAAGGTAAACTGTTTGAGATGTTAGTTAGTATATGCCTAAATATGACTTTGGTGTACAAATTTTGACTTTACAAAATCACCGCCAGCATGGGCCGGTAGTAAGTGGTTGCTGCACTACTAGATTTATGCTGTTTACGCCATGTTTACGAATTCATCATAACAATGACACAGACTTTTAGAGCACTAAAAATTAATGTACACTATTCCCCTGTGTGTATGTTGTACAGCGGGGCATAATAGAATGGGGGATTCTGAGCCCATAGGTTCCCATTGGCGTAGCAAGGTGGTCCCTGGCCCTCAAAAGAAGAAGAAGAAGAGAAGGAGAACATGGAGAAGGTGAAAATGGAGAAGGATATAGAGATAGCGAAAAGGGGAGTTCGTTTTTTGTTTTCTATTGCTTCATACAAAGGTGTACCACTGCCCATCCCCCACTCTGTACGTTACCGGCACAAGTCTCATCATAACCGGGCAAAGATGTGTGTATGTCCCCCGCAACTTCGTCTCTCAGTTGGTCGGACACCAATGGCTTTCTTTAAACGTGAATGACTCCTCGCAATATAATTAATATGGCCATGTGTTTTGAACTCGCCACCCAAAAAGGGTGGCGGCGTTGCATTTTTGGTGACGAATCATCCATCTCTCTCTATTAACTCAACTCAACTCTTAACTCTCTCTATTAACTAAATGTGGTAGAGCTATGGTTAAGGTCTCATCTGACAGCCTATTTATCTAGCTACATTGTGTGAATAAATCATAGGTATTTCTATAATTTTTGGGCTGAGATATGATTGATTATATTTCATAAGTCAGGGTGGAGGCGGTGGCGTTGGCGGTGGCGCTGTGTGCAATCTCTATGGGGAATATAAAAAAAGTTTCCTAATTCTACGTTCAATTTACAATAACTCCTCATTCCTCTGTGGTACAAACATGATTTTGATCTCATTTTATAGATTGTTTTATATTCTATAAGTTTCTGTTTCAACAAACGTGTCAACTATTATGTAACAATTGTAATCATGCATCCATTGCATTTCTTTGTCCTTGGTTTATTCCCTATTCGCTACACGTACGGTTTTACATACATGAATATAATAATAAAAGGTATTCAACCGGGTATTCAACCGTTGAGAGCAAAATTATATATTTTTGGAAAGCTCTCATATAGGGGAATTCAAAAATGCCGTTGAAATCGGGATAGGGTGAATCAAAAAAATCTATTTGTGCTCATTCACTTAGTATATTTCAACAAGTTACCCTTGACGACCATTATGTTCTGATGGGTAATTGCATGAGGAACTAGTATGCACAGTATAATTATGATTGGGATAGGTATACAAATATTATTGAGCTTTAATCAAAATATGAAAATCAATATATTTTTAACATTCTTTATCACAACATCTAAATTCCAATAGAATATTTGAATTTCTTGTGAGATTTCCGTTCAGAAAATACATACTTTTTATGAAGTAGAATAAGTAATTATTGCGATATGCTAATTCGAATCTCAGATTGTGTAAAATGTAAAAATCTGGACATGTTCATAAGACATGGCGAGTTCATAACACATGGCCATATATAATTAATATTTCATGTTTTTTTCCCTCTTATATTTGAAAAATCAATATGAAGTGAACATCTGCAACGGCACGGTTTATGCTAAAAACAAAATATAGTTTCCAATAAATATTAGAAAATGAAATGTTATTAAAAGGTGGTTCGGTAGTAAGGGCATTAACATGATGTATACTGTATACGCTAGCTTGGAAAGAATTAACAAATATAAAACTCCGATGTGGATTTCAAAAGCTGAAAACTGTGAAAAATACAAACATGAGACGTGACATTGAATATTATTAATGGTCCTTTAGAGAAGTCAAGGCTAAACATTAATAAAGGCTAAATTTATAACAAGCTAAATTTTCAACCGGACCTCTAATAAGCATCCCTATCCCATGGTAAGGTCAGATATCAATGGCAGTGGCGGATACAGGGTGGGGCGGGGGGGGGGGGGGGGGGGGGGGGGGCGCAAAATGTGACAATATACCTTTTTTGTGTACCACTTTACCTTTTTCAGAGGCATAGGTAGGTTCCGTCGGTACATTTGCAACTTGTACCATGCGATTTTTATTGCCAGTTTTGGGATAACCACATAATTGAGATACTGACAATACCGTATACTATTCATGATATAAAGTTAAAATTCAATCAAAACTAAAAGGAAACGTGGGGTCACGTATGAGAGTTTTACTCTATTGATTGAAAATAAAGTTTTGAGGAGTGGGTGTGTTTGATAACTTATTGAAATTATTGGGTGATGAGTTTTGTTTTAATTAAAAAGACAGCACGTGTCAGTTTTACTGCAGAAAAAACCATTATTACTGTTTTCATGCCTAAAGTAAAATGTATTTGATAACTTTAGGCGTTTTGTTTAATTAAAATGCCAGTACATAATCATAATGAACACGTGGCATATTCTGCAACAGGGACTGACATCGATAATACAAAGTTATAGCCAGGTGTTTTGAACTCGCCATCCTTCGCGTTGCATTTCCGGATTTGTACATTTTACACCATCTGAGATTCGAATCTGAACGAAAATCTCAAGGGATCCAACTATTGGAATTTAGATAGGACCTAATGCTTAAACATATTGGCCCGTATTCTCGTACGTAGTTAAACACGGTTTTAAGCTAAACACGCGTCTAACTTTAACTTTAGACACAGCGTTTAACTAAACGTGATTCTCGTACATTTGTTTTACTTAAACACGTGTCTAACTGGCCGAAATGTGTCTAACTTTAAATATGGGTACGGGAGTTGTTTAACTCGCGTTTAACTAAACTTCTGCATCAAGTGTATGTCGTGATTTTCTTATTGTGATACCATGGTTTAAAAGGAATAAAGATTTTACATGATGGACCTTAATATAAAGACAAATATTTAGTTAATACAATAATTAGTTAATCAACTCATTCATTTGTATATTCTTTGACCCAATAGACCTAACATTCGTTGGGTTTTGTTTTTTAAAAAGGTGTAGGCATAGTGATTGTCCGGATGACTATACGAATGCATAGGCCTATATAATACATATGTAGATAAGTTTATATATAATAATAATAATAATAATACAGGACTTATATAGCGCAGTACGCAGAGCTTCAATGCGCTTTACATGAATAAAATGGCCAAAATATTCACCATCATTACATACAATGTACACATTAAAACGAATCATTAAAAAGACCAAGACCAACAATATATAAAAAATGCATAAAAAATACAAAAAATAGGCACAATGCAATGATATAATACAATATAAATATATGAAAAAGCAGATGAAAGCAAAAATATTAAAGTTAAAAATGTCTAACATACCAAGAATATGGTTATATGTGACCTGCACATGACAATTGCAAATATTATTGAGTTGATGTTTATGTGACCGGCACAAGACTTGACTGAGGGGAGAGGTTGCCAGCACTTTACACCCTTAGCCAGTAACACGAAAATCACAAAAAGAAAATGCTATGACAACAAGCTGGTTAACGAGATGAGAAAATCATAGATCAGACATAATAATATTGCTTGAATAGGTGTGTTTTTAGTCGCGACTTGAATATATTAAGAGATGGAGCTTGACGGACGTTGATAGGGAGACCGTTCCACAAAAACGCGGCAGCGGATGCGTATGCTCGATCTCCATAAGTCTTTGTAGATGAACTGGGAACAACGAGGCGCGTTTCTGAAGCAGATCTTAAGGCTCTGGCAGGAACATAAGGGCGAATCAGATCCAAAATAAAACCAGGTGCCATACCATGTAATGCTTTAAATGTCAGCAGCAAAATCTTGTAAGAAATCCTCTGTCGAACAGGTAGCCAATGAAGCTCTTCAAGTGCGGGTGTTATGTGTTCGTGTCGCGAAACGCGCAAGGCGAGCCGAGCCGCAGTGTTTTGGACACGTTGAATCTTTGATATGTCACATTCCGGCATTCCAAACAGAAGCGAGTTGCACGAATCTAGCTTTGATGTGACAAACGCATGAATCAACATTAAAGTTGCATTCCGGGAGAGATAATGACGCAGATGCCCAATCTTTCTTATGCCAAACATGGCACCTTTACACAGACTGTCAACGTGAGATTGCATATTGAGCGTCGAATCCATAATGACACCAAGATTGCGAGCTGCTTGCGATGGTTGGATCATCGTATCACCGATCTTTATAGAAGGCTCCCATGGCGAGGTGCTGAACTTCGATTTGAAATAAATCAGCTCGGTCTTGCTGTGGTTTAAGACCAGTTTATTTTGCTCACACCAGGAGCAGATGTCAGCAATGCACGCTTCAATTTTGTTGACTGCCTGTTGACGATCTTCTGGCTGAAACGATAAATACAACTGAGTATCATCAGCGTAGACGACACACTTGAGGCCGTGTGACTCAACTATAGACTGGAGTGGTGCACTGATTAGTTAAAGGGCCGTATTCTCGTACATAGTTAAACACGATTTTAAGCTAAACACGCGTCTAACTTTGACTAAACGCAATTCTCGTACATTTGTTTTACTTAAACACGCGTCTAACTCGCCGAAATGTGAACTTTAAACATGAGTATGGGGGTATTTTAATGCCTGTTTAACTAAACTCGCGCACCAACTGTATGCCTTGAATGATCACTCATCCGTGCCCGGTGCAAGCTGACGTGCGGATCGCGTAGTCTTTAAAAGTACCGTGTATTTAAGGCATTCGGTCGATATTAATTGTACTCCATTAGGGCCACAATGAATTAAATACCTGTATACAATCAACGCGGCAGGACCACTCTGGGAACGAGATTTGCAGAGTTTAAAATCGTGTTTTGTTAAACACGTCGTTTAAAGGATAAACTCGCGTTTAAGTTAGACACGTGTTTAGTTAAACACGGTTTTAAGCTAAAATCGTGTTTTGTTAAACACGTTTTTTAAAAGATAAACTCGCGTTTAAGCTAGACACGCGTTTAGTTAGACACGGTTTTAAGCTAAAACCGCGTTTAGTACGAGAATACGGCCCAGTTATGATTAACAATGTTTAAAAAAAATTGAATTATGGCTCGTATTCTCGTACGTAGTTAAGGAAGTTTTTGATTTGATTTTTTGAATTTTGTGAATGCTGTAATTATTGAACTATTAATCAAATGCATATAAAAGTATACATTTTTGGAAAGGTGCATATAAAAGTATACATTTTTGGAAAGGAAATGGATCAGAGAATCCAAATTTGGCGTCAATTTTGACCAAAAAAGTAGTTTTTTGAGAAAATCACAAAATTCACTTTTTTGACCCAAATTTTTATGAACAAAGCTAACAACAATATAAAACCTAATTTAATATTTTTGGAAATTTTGACCAAAAAGTACCAAAAGGTTTTTTTACACTTTTTTGTCAAAATTTCAAAAAATATTGGATTAGGTTTTTAAAAAAAAAATCGTCGCTTCAGTGAGATTTGGAAACTTGTATGCTTTCAGGAAATGTATACTTTCCTTATACTCCGATGTATAATCTTTAATGCTAAAAATGTATTAAGCAAAATCCATGTGATATTTCCATGTTTAGCATAATGTCACACAAAGAGGTCCCAACTCAAGGCACAATACCCTATAAAAATTATACGGTGCATGGTAAAATTGCATCTCGTCAATGGAGTATAATTCATCGCACCTGGCCTATTCTACATTCAATTGAATCATTTGCATGACGCTCATAAATTCATTGAATGAACCGTGTACTACCATATTGGTCTACGCATCATGAAACATTAGATGTGTCATATTTATGAATCTATTCATTGAATCAGCGGACTTCTTTATGAACACTCTACCGGGAATGGCAGAGCACGTCCCGTGGATACCTCAGCTTCAAGAACAATAAGGTTTGTAAAAATGCGTATTTTTATGTCATTGGTAAACACAATGAACTGAACGGGTGAAACAAAGTGTGAACATGCGTTTGCCATCTGAGTTCTATCGAGATGCTGACGGTTTAGGTGTCCGTTAGGATGAGACCAAAATAAAGATTAACGATTTGCATAAAATCACTCCTTTCAAATGTAATGGATCAGATTTCAGTTAACACCGGTACAAATGATTGTATATAGTACTTGCCGATGACAATCGAACTTTCTCTCTATTTTAGCATCCTGCTGGCCCAAAACTAATCATAAGTAATCAGGAAAGGTAATTATTTCCCCCAAATGATTATATGGACTCTAACCCTGATTTTAGGACTGATACCTATTAACACAGTGCAAATAGAGATCGTTTCAGTACATTTTGTAGGTTTGGGGGAAGCTTTGATCGTTCATGTTCTGTCAAAACTGCTCAATTTTTGACTAAAAATTAGAGCTATACACCAGCTGTTCAATTTCGGGGCTTATTTCTCGGAACTTTCAGGGTTACCCTATTATTGTGGACTGTACTTCAATGATCACAAATATCATGAACTTGTAGAAACATGATTTTAAAATTGACAAATCGAGTCGCTTTACAAGCGAGAAAATCGACGTTTGTAACAACCCGTGAAGGATGCTGTTAACCCAAGACATAGCCTCAGTAAAACTGCTGTAACTCCTTTATTATTCATTCAATCTATATAAAAGTATACATTTCTTTGCAGAAAAGGGTTAAATGAATCCAACCATGATCATGAAATTGACCATTTTGGAGAAAATTATAGAATACAGCTTTTGTTTACACATTTTAGGTTCTGTAAAGATAACTCAAAATATATTTTGTCAAATGTTGTCATACTAGTTTTATTATATTCCTAATAGTATTCCCTAGGAACCGGTTTTTGAATTTTTTTTGAATTTTTTTATTATTTTTTGAATTATCGATCAAAAAGTGCCAAAAAAGTGATATTTTACCTTTAAATCATGAAAATCACATTTTGGCGTCATTTTTACACGGACTTTCATTGCTCGACTGGACGTGGTATGACATGTTGCATTATTCATGTTATTTAAATCAACCCTAGACGTAGCGACTGACGACACATTTTTATAATTCTACGGAACACCATTCGTGTCAATATGATTGCTTTTTGATATATGTACACACATTTGACGCATGCGACAATTAATTTTGTAAGGGGACGATGCTGATGTATGTGAATATTTACATCGCTAGTTACTATTCTGGTGTTACTCGCCAGTTTTGCTCTCAGAATTACATCGTTAGTAAGGTACGCTACAGTTAGGGCATACCTACTAGGGAGGTAGTTCACCTCCCTATTAAGTTACGCAAGTTTAGTGCACTCGGCCGAAAGTGAAATAAAGGAAACACTAAGTTATATCAACCAATATACGGATTGTAAACGTTACTTTATATACACCTAGCACATAAAGTCACTGACCAGGTGCTTTGAGGTTGGCTAATTCAAAATAAATAATCGGTTCCAAAAATCTGAGATACATTAAATGAGCACATTTCTTCTCCGCAGTTTGATACCTCATTTAGGAAATCATTGATTTGTATTTAATTACGAACTGAAAAAACTCACAGCTAATCAGCTAAGATTTTTATTCTTCACAGCTAGTTACACCCTTTGTCCCGCATATTGCGGTTATCACTCCAGACCTATTTATCTGGCTCGTTCAGATAGCACACAGTTATGACCATGATGACAGTAAACACACACAAATCAATGATTCCCTATACCTACTGCAACTTTGCTGTTGTTATGCGCGGTCATTGAAATCGCCATAACTTTAAAAGTGTTCGATTTTGTTGAATGAGGTATCAAACTGCGGAGAAGATATTAGCTCATTTAATGTATATCTCAGATTTTTGGTACCGATTATATATTTTGAATTAGCCAACCTCAAAGCACCTGGTCAGGGACTTTATGTCCTTGACCAGGGATTTGACAAGGAAGATCTGTTTGCAGGCTGAGTCAATGCAGATAATTCAGCCGCAAGTTACCTGTCACTGGGTTTAATAATAGTTGTTCACCCTATCTGTACATGCGGTGAATTGGGTGAATACATCACAGTAGTACAGGCACTGATGATGACATGGTATTAACCTTTGCATATTACGATTAAAATTCGAGTGCCTCCCTCTTTCTTGCTTCTGTTACCTCTGACTGAAATGGTAAATCGGCCAATGTCTGCGAATGCAGACTGAAAATATGAATTTCCGTCATACGTTGTGCATGGATAGGCCTTTGGTCAACAGTCAAAGTCAACATATATGGGGAGAAATTGGTGTTACTCTTGATTGGGTAAATTCTTACATACAACTTATTCTGGATTATCTGACATTCAATTCATGATCAATGTTTTCCATGGTTTCCCATTGTTTGGTGTTACCTTCATGTAAGAGAGTTAGACTTCATTGAGGGATTATAAAGTCGAGCGGCGGCTCCCATAGACACTGTACTTAAGCGTGGCACCCCCTTTTGCTCACAATGTAAATGTAACCAAAACAAGTTCATTGACTCTTATAATTCTTATCAGGAATCGCTAGGGGTGTGAGATTTGTTGTAGCGTCAAATTTTTAAAGAAATAATGAATCTCAGCCGGTTATTTTGTAAAATAATTTCGCAGAATATAGTACATTGCTATTATGTCATCGATCAATTGACTACGGAAAAATCAACGTATTTCCATGGTGGCGTTGCCATCCATAATCAATGTCACTAACCTTAGCTGTACATAAAATCCCTTTTTAGTTTGCGTCTAATGTATTTTGTATAGGCCAATGTTTAAATGTTGCAATAAACAACATTAAAAGGCCACAATCTAGCTGAAAAAATTATTGTATATAATATACATTAACATATATACACTTTTTTTGAGACCATGCATATATTTTTAAGACCTATTGATAGAAAGATATGTGGAGGGGTTCGTCATAGTATTTTCATACTTTTAGTCACACTCTTTCGTAATCTAAACATTGAATCATCCCGATAAATAAAAACGATACTGCTATTAAATGTTCGTCTCGATATAAACGAATCGTTTATTTATTTAAGTAATATAAATCCCAATGAATACTCGATATAATAATACAAGGCAATCAAATTAATTCCTGACTTAACAATGTTCAAAAAGGTAAATTATATAAATTATATAATATTAGAAATTATATTGCACAGATAAATGAGAGTGTGTGAGTCACCTCAATCATCAGTTCATTATCATGATTATAGTGTAAAGTTTCAAGTGAAGCTATTTTTGGTAATTCTGCATCAGTTGCATACACATACTACACAATGATTGATTATCAATAATTAAAAAACACATTTCAAACTTATATCGTATTTTGAGTGACTTCTTCAATATTCAGTAAATATTCTATAATTGTATATACACGTTCAATCTCGATTTGTCACTATGAAAAACAATACCCCTACTAATTCAGTCGTGACCATTATTTTACATTGATATTTTAGGGCGGTATTTCGCGATACAATGATTGTTTGCTTTTTCATTTTTTTTTAAACATTTTATAAATAGTTTGTCTTGATCTGCATTACGCAGTTTAATATTCACATCATTCATTTTACAACCTATAAATGCTCCCCTGCGATACCTGACTTAATATTATATACGACACAGCTTCAATATTAAACTACCGTATTTTAGGTCGGTGATAAATATATTTAATTCATTGACATCATGAATCAAGAAAACAATCAGGAATATTTTTTTTCTTCATGAGCAACTATACAGTACTTTGACTCATACATCTATACCCTCCATGAGAAGATAAATAAGATGTGCCATCAAAGGCCAAGATCAACTCGACTAATAGGGAATAAAGCTTATAATATCTGAATAATAAGGTTTTCACGCTAGACTAGTTTCGTGACTCCGTTATATGAAGCTAGTAACGGTACCCATTGTTTTTCGTAATTACGTGACACTTATTATATGACACATATGTTACGTGAAAGTTACTGGGCTATACGCAAGCCGTGGCATTACCATATGGACATACTTTTAATTGCCGCTTTCAGTAAACAATTAGTTTCCCTACCAAAACCCATCATTAAGGTGTCTGTTTATACGGTGCATGGTAAAATTGCATCTCGTCAATAGAAGTTAAAAATGGGGAATCGGACCGGCGGCCTATTCTACATTCAATTGAATCGTTGCATGATGCTCATCAATTCATTGCATGAACCGTGTACTACCAAATTGGTCTATACATCAGGAAACATCAGATGTGTCTTGAAACACCAGATGTGTACAATGAAAATCTTGAACACAGTTATTATTCCCGACAAGATAACAGCTAGTCCGTTACACGGATAACCTCTAGTCAATGAATTGGCGGACTTCTTTATGAACACTCTACTGGGAATTGAAGAGCACGTCTCGTGAATACTTCAGCTTCAAGAGAAATAAGGTTGGTACAGATGCGTAACCGTAGTAACACAATGGAATGGTAAAACCAGTGGCGTAGGTTTTTCATAGGGGTGGGGGGGGGGGGGGGGGGGGGGGGCACGGCTGTTTGATCCCACATAATTTGTCCGTTTTATTCTGAGAACATCGTAACTTGCTGGCCCGGTTCTGGTTTTAACTGATTCAAGTACCTGAATATACTGGCCATCTTTTGTAGAAATTTCAGAACATTTGTTGGTGCCAGTTCTGAGATGGTGAGCTTTGAATATTATTATTTACTATAACAGCGCCCTCATCGGCCACATTTCCCATAGAGTTACATGTAAAAGTAGAAAATGCCGATAATTTAAAAAGGGCTCAAACAATTTTCTTGAAATTTTCACCGCATACTCGTATTCATTAGCGCTACCAAAATCGGGTCAAACCACAACTGGGCCACTATGTAATCTTTTTTTTTATGTAATGTGAATTTTAGGCAACTGTTGTCCAAAAAAGCCAATTTCGTGAGCTGTTGCATACTTGAACAACTGTTGAGTGAATATAATTGCCTAACTTTTGAGTAACTAGAATTGTTCAACTGTTGGTGAAAACATGTTATCTAACGGTGTTGGGCAAATTTTACTTAACAGTTGAGCGGTTGCATACTTGAACAACGTTGTGTAAAATGTTAAGTAAATATTTAAGCAACCTTTTTGCAGCACAGGACCACAATTATATTTATTCTGTCTTGGCATCCAAAACGGAATAAATCGCTAACACTGACAAAATAGTTTAAAATTGCCATCCTTGTTTGACATATATTTGTTAATGAATATCATTTCAGCGGTATTATAGCAACGTCACTAGCGATGAATATTGAATAGTCGATTTTTATAGCCAAAAAATACACGACATGGACATATACTGAATAGTTCATGTCATGTGATCTATTTTCCACCAAAAGAATCACATAAATATGTTTATGTATTATATAATATGGGGGAGCGTGTTGGCGCAGCGGTAGTTCCCTCGCCTTGCACCAATGAAATCCGGGTTCAAATCTGGGCACGACCGGGCTTTATGTGCATTTGGTTTATCACGATCCATGCACGCTCTCGCAGGTTTTCTCTGGGTTCTCCGGTTTCCTCCTGCTTTCAAAATCGGTGATCAGTTGTTTCGGTTATCAAAAACTTCCTTGACCCAATGGTATTTGGGGAGCTGCATTGAAAAATGGTGGATATTACAATCTAAGTGCGGATAGGTTTGCGCTAGAAATTGGCAGCACCCTAGTTGATGCGACCTGATTCTGATGATTCACAAGCAGCAAAATTACAGCGCTTTGAGCCATTTGGAAAAGGCGCTATATAAATACTGATTATTATTATTATTATTATTATACCTTCATACCCAGATAGCAAGACTACGTTTGGCAAACGTTCACAGTAAATAACACCAATGATAAGAGATGTCAGATATTATATATATAGTTAAATAACATGTTAAAATAAATTACAGATTCACTACCGAAAGGGAATAGTGTATGTAGCTCTGCTGCATCGCCTACAATTCCCATTACAAGTTACTGGTTCACTACCGGGAGGAAGTGATGTATGTAGCTCTGCTACATCGCCCAGAATTCACATTATTTGCCTACCCCGTGTTGCTATACAAAAATGCTCAATATATAATAAAAACTTGTCACAAATAAAATACCCAACATATGGCTACATTTGATAAATCAAGCAACAGTTGCTATACAAAAATGCTCAATATAATATAATGAAAACAATTCACAAATTAAGCAACAGTCACAAAATGCCCAACAAATGGTTAATTAATAGTACCCAACTGTTGTGTAATTAAAATTGTGCAACTGCTGAGTAACTGGAATTGTTCAACTGTTGGTGAAAACATGTTGTCCAACGGTGTTGGGTAACTTTTACGCAACTGTTGAGCGGTTGCATACTTCAACAACGTTGTGTAAAATGTTGAGTAAATATTTAAGCAACCTTTTTGCAGTGTACATGGTGAATGAGAGCTATACACCAGCTGTACTATTTCGAGGGCTTATTTCTCGGTACTTTTATGGTTACCCTATACTATAAATTTCGTACTCCAATTATCACAAATATCATGAACTTGGAAAAAACTTTTGATAAATCCATTCGCTAAGCGAGAAAATCGGCGTTTGAAAACACCCTTATAGGGGACCTATTAGCAGCGTGAAATCATCAAGGCATTTTCATGATAATATATGGATTCATTTATAATACATGTATGTCTCACATGGGTGACCATGATTATATTAACTGTGTTTCTATTAAAAATATTAATTGAAGCATTTGATTGTAGCCGTCGTTCTGAAATACATTCTGGAACGTTTAACGGGTATATTTGAATTTAGGAACTAAACACGGTCACACGTGCACTCAATGCCCACGCATTCGTGGACGTGGATACAATCAACCTAATTTTAAAGGGAGTGATCACTATCTATACAAGTAAGGAGGCGATATATTTAGTTTATTATAGGGAACCACAAAACGTTTCTTGTGAGAGGATGAGCCACCATGCAATTGACGTTGGCTCTTTAATTATTTAAATCATCTTTATTCAGTCAAGAACATTAAAAACCAAGACAACTGGGGCCTATACTGACCACCCGGCAAGGTGTTACAAAAAGCACAATTGCACTACAATCAATATAAAAATCAGGGGATCAAGGAGCACTTGTAGCCTGTGTCCGAGATACTGTATCTCCTGCCAGGGCAGCATATCTGTCAGTCTTAAGTTTATTAGCTTTATCAACATTTGTTTCAAACGGCACTGTGAGCTCAAATAAAATAATCCTTTTTGAGCAGGGAATGTAAGAACAATATCTGGTTTTTGAGCTGTTGGGATGATGTCAGGAGGAACTGCCTCCCCCCCCCCTCCGGTGAGGTACCCTTCTATATCAGCGTTGATCAAGACGCCTTTGCCTTTAAAAGTCTCGCTATCTTCGAAAGCGGAGATCAGAATGCGGATGATATTGTCGTGCCGCCAGAGGTAACGAACGATCAAGCATCTGATTACAATACAATTATTTAGGATGTGGAGAAGAGTACCTTTTTTGGAACAGAGGGGGCAGTTACTACTTAAACGTTTCCCCCATTTGCAAAGGTTGTCAAATGTGGGGAGACTGTCAATTGTAGCATTAATTGCAAACTTAAGAACGCCTTCAGGAAGACATACATATTAGATTTCCATGTAAGATTGTTTTCAGTTTCAAAGAGCAATTTCGCCGTGTCTCTCTGAGTGATTAGTGGTTCAACTACCGACTTCCAATAAACGATTTAAACAATTTGATTAAACAATTAAACAATTTGAACATAATTCATGAATAATGTGCGAGATTGTTCTCGTTTTTTTCATCTTATCATGACTGTTTGTTTGCTAAGTTTTATTAGAATCAAATAAAGTATGCGACCTTCAAAAACGAAACAAACCATGCAGTCACGCAATGAACAAAGTTGAGAATTGTCATTAGCGATGCTAGGTTTTTTATAATTATTCTTAGCAATTAGTGGCTTAATTTGAAATATATAATTGGTAACCTCCTCCCTTGACTCGTAAGAGGTATGTTTTCCCGCTTCCACTACTAGCTACGCCACTAAGAATTGGATCATAACATTCGCCCACCGCCTTACGACATACATTGTGGTCGTTCCCTGACTAGATGACTCGACAGCCCGGATTTACAATGGTGATTTTTTAATTCCAGGTGTTTTTATTTCCAGGTGTTCATAACGCAGAAAATTCGATGAGAAAACAGTATTCTGACGCTATCGTCACGATGAAGCGGTCCTATTTTGTTCTGGCCGCTACGTTTAACATTATGTTTATAATAGGAGGTAACACGAAATCCCTTGGGGTGTTTCTACCAAGCTTAATAGACCAATTAAACGCGGATACTTGGATAATAGGAAGTTCGATTTCTGTCTTAAATATATCGGGATGTCTACTTGGTAAGTTTGATACTTCGATTGATACTATAGTTCTATTCGATCAATTTAATTTTAATCATAATCATAATTAAATTTTAAAGCAAAACAGTTTTTTCAATGGATGTGACTTACTTCCCCGGCTCCAAGGTTCGGTTGAAATTACGTTGACTGGTTAAAGTTAGTATACTTTCATGAGAAACATATTTTAAACTTCAGTATTACAAATGTTTAAATGTGTATATAATTTTCCAACAATAGAGCAATGAAGTTTATGGTTACGAAAGACCCAGTTTTAATCATAGTAGCTATTTCCCTCTTCCATCAGATCCTTCAAGAAATGAACAAATGAAGTGCTCGTTGAAAAAGTCATTATTTCGTAATGTGTGTTTTGCAAAAAGGTGTCTTTGAATGCTCTTTTTTAATTGGTTTCAAAATTAATTCGGCAGTCCTATATCACAACAAAGCCCTTGAAATTATATTTTTGTAAGCTACCGTATTGCTCAAAATGCTCCAGAGGAGGCAATGGATCAAAGTTATGAATACAAGTAAAGCACGCTGTTACGGACGCTCGTGAGCAAGTGCTTCAAAAGTATCTGTAAACATTGACCATCGTATGTTCTTGTTGTAACAGCCCCATTTGCAGGTTTCCTTGGTAGAAGGTTCACGTCACGCTATGTGGCAATGTTTTGTGGGTGTGTGGTCTGTCTCAGTTTCATCAGTTGTTCATTAGCTACGCGCCCAGCTCATCTACTTCTACCATTCATTCTTGCAGGTAAATACTTAAGGATCGGGTTTCTTGAGGACAATAATGTATTCGTATATAAAAAAAACCCCACTACAAACAGTACATGTAGTGTATTACTCACGTCATTAAATGTCTAGAATTTGGCCGTGATATGATCTAAACGTTCATTTAATCATAATCTTTAATATGTCAACACAGCTCAAAAACAAGAGCAGTATATCCATAGTAACCTCTAATTTACTATGCATGTATTATTGTAAAAGATGATCCAACCATGGTCCACATGTAAGATGTTTTCAGTAGTGCAATTTTGACGAATGGATTCACTTGCTAACTATCATTATGACGTCACGTTACTTAAATGGTCACGACCGTCAATTTGAGTCATTAATTTGCTGATAAGATACGGTATGTAGCAACGTCTGCAAAATTCCATGTAAATATCTTGTTGTGTTGAGATCGAAATATTAAGATCCTCACTATGTTGGGCTTTCTGTTACACAGGAAATGGAATGCGAGTGATAAAGGTTTTAGCGATGGCGATGGTCGCAGAGCATTTTCACGCCTCTTTCGGGCAAGCAATAGGTGCTGCATCTTGCGGACTGGCATCAGGAGTGATAGTCATGGCGCCAATATCACAATTTTTCCTTGATACCTATGGATTGAAGGATGCGTTTGTCCTATTAGGGGCAGTAAATGCACACTTTGTTATATGTGGAGCATTACTGATTCCTTGTGATGGATGTATCTCTCCTCGTCATTATGAGCCCATATCGGAGAAAAATAAAACCACAAAACCCTGGTTACGGACAATCATGGTATTACTAAATTCATCTCTGTTTACAAATCCTCAGTTTTTGTATTTGCTGATATTTCAAGCTCTTGATTCAATAGCATACGTTGGATGGATAATTTATCTTGTCTCACTCGCTGAAAGTAAGGGCATTTCCCCGTACCTGTCGGCCATCATTGCGTCGATGGGTGGCGTTGGCAGTATGGCTGGTAAAATTATCACTCCTTTGTTTATTGATCGTCACATCCTGCCACAGACAGTCATTTATTATATAGGATTCATTGCAATGTGTTTAGCCTTAGTTGGCCATGCGGTATTCAGTTCGTTTGAAGGGTTACTTGTATCATCGCTTCTTTTTGGTATGTCTTCTGGTGCTCTGACGGTGGTCATCTATAAACACTGCAAAACATCCATCGACAGTGACAAATTGACAGAAGCATTTGCCTGGTTGGAAATATCATTGATTGTAGGTAGCGCATTAGCTTCAATATTTATAGGTAATTATATCTTTCGTCATGTTTTCATTTTGCCGGTGGCGCGGCTGAGCATTCTTCGATGTTGTTGGAGACGCTACTTTCTGCCTGTATTCAATGTAACGCTTTCCATGCGGCAGTCGTCTGCAGAAGACAGTTAAAAAATGTTCACAAAATGTTTCAAAAAATGTCAACTATATTAAATTTCATCACCATATTTGGAATCAGATGACCGAGGACACTACTTCTCCTTTTAAACAAATTGAAATTAGCGTGTGATCTATAAAACACTAGGCTTACCAAAGCTTAAAATGACTGGTATTTATCCATTTCAGCTGTCCATTTGCATTTCGCTAAAAAATGTCCCCAAATCTTCGACAAAATTCGAAAGTGAATCTTTTTTTTAAATTGTTAAGAATCAAAAGTGATTGATTGTCATGAGCATTCCTTATTCAAATGGGTAATGTAACATTTACGCGATAATGTTAGTATTCGATTGAATTATGCGGGTACCAAAGACATAACGCCTATATAATACACGCGCCTCAAAATAATATTCATACCTGAAAAATATAGCGTCACGTTCGTATTGCAAGTGAAATAGGGATTAGTCCTTTTCTATAGTGGGGTCTACTTCGTTTAATCTTTTTTGACTCTTTTTGTGTATTTTCAGGTCGTATGTTTGACCTTACTGGGTCTTATGTAACATCATTTCTAGTACTGGGTTTGGTTCCTATGCTTGGTGTCATAACGTTGATAGCTGATAGTGTATACCACAAATGTTGCAAGAAATCTACTGGATAATTTATCTGATGCTAGCTATCCAACGTCGAGAATAACGTCAGATAAATAGTTGACATTATTCGTATTAGAGGCTTATTCGGATAGTCTCCTTAAATTGCCGAGTGTTAAAGGTATGCTGCAAAGATATCAAAGAACATTGCAAAAGCGGTCTGTGTAAGAGGTAAATTAACATCCAATCGTAAGGATTCACACGAATCGTGATCATCCACTAGAGTCGTGAATATTCATGCGAGCTTTTTTCAATCATAACAATCAAGAATGTCATTTCTGTGGGTAAAAAATAAACAACTACGTTTATTATCGTGTTTTACCTCTTTTAATTAAAAGAAATAGAAGGAAATTATATCAAGAGCCAGCCAGTGCTTAGAGCTAGTTTGACGAAATTGTTTCGCATCTTTAAAACACAACACGTTGTATTACGCCGTACCACTTGGAGCTCCTGAGCTGGGAAAGACTACATTAAAGCTAGTCGAGGTATATATGTAACTCTACGGTGATCCCGTGAATGGATATTCAAAGAGGAGATTCACATTGCTTAAAATATGTATGCACTGTCAAAAGTAGTTAAGACTGTGTGGGGGTGTGTGGGGGAGGGGGTGATTGATAATATCACTACTTACTCTGTTAAATTCATCAAAATATCTTTATCCATTCCAATATGGCATGACATTATAGAAAATCGGTGAAAACCTGTGTTTCACTTTCAGCGTATTTCAACTGATAAAGCTCACACCAAACTTCAAAAGGGCTGCTTAAGAAAGAACGATATAAATCACTCAAGCAGAACAATTTCTTCGCCCCATTCCAGTATTGCTTTATAAAACATCACCGACAATTGATATCTATTATTTTTGTAGTGGAGGACAAACAAATTACCTGTATGTCATTTAAATTGAGCTTTGTTCCGAACATGGTCAATTATGTTATGAGTTTCAAAAAAGGTAGTTTTGTTCAAACTTGGAATTTACCATTTTTACAAACGAGTCCATATTTTCTTTCAGAAGAAACGTCGAATTTAAAAAATATATATCAAGATTCCTCAGAAAGCTAAATGTATGTACAGTATACCGGTATGTTAAAATCATAAGCATTTTGATTGATGCACCTTTACCCGGTATAGATCTTTCTGGGACACCCTGTATTGTTATTTGGAAAAAGTAATTCTACCATTTTCTGTAACTACTAGCATGTGATAAAATTAATAAAAATCAAACTACTCGAACAGAGTCGAACTATATGTCACTCCTTGATTCATTTACTTGTGCATGGATGCACTTTACGAGTAAGGGAGCTATTTCTATTTCCAGGTGTTTATCCAGTCTATTACAAATAAAACATTTCCTTTCTATTATTCTGACGCTATCATCACAATGAAGCGGTCCTATTTTGTGTTAGCATCTGCATTAACCAGTATGTTTATAATAGGAGGCAATATGAAATCCCTTGGTGTCTTTCTACCAAGCTTGAAAGACCAACTAAACACGGATACTTGGATTATAGGTAGCTCGATTTCCGTCTTAAATATATCAGGATGCCTACTTGGTAAGTTGTATCATATTCATAATCCTAATTTAAAACAAAAACAAAAAAGTTTATCATCGATATAAGAATGTGACGCGACTAACGCCTCCGAGATGCAGATCAATTTATTTTAGAGTCGAAATATAAATTCATTTTAATATAATTATAGAAAGATATATATAACTTATATTTCATGTACACATAATTGTATGACAATGATGCATTGTTTTATGTATTTTATTTTCCCTTTTCCGGTAGATATACGAAAGTAAACGTCCAATCAAATCATTATGGTCTAATTCGCCCGGCCCGGGCGCTAAACAACTCAACACATCTCTCGTCCAATAAAAGCCATCGATACGGATGGACTCGGAGGCGCTTGTAATTGATCCCTGATACAAAATACACAATGGTATCCAAGCGTCACACTTCTCGTCCAATCAATATACCCGTATGAAAGTGTCATTTGGCTGGACCCGTTTGACAATTATACCGATTGGTCACGGTTTTCTGAGCCAAGTGACTCGAAGCCATTATAAATAACGCGTACTTGCTCTATCGATTATCAATCCCGGGTATAAGTGCAAGCCCCCCCCCCCCCCCCCCCCCCCCCCCCCCGTTGGGGCTAGCACAGACACGTCTATGTTGATTATTTTTCGGATATTTGTCTTTGACACGGTCTGATACCATAATAAACCCATACAGAAAACTTTTCTGGTCAAGTGACTCACTTACGTGAGTATTCATTTTGTCCATGAGGCCACCCGCCTTCAGAATGTATGTGAGTCATATTACACACTTAAAGTGAGTCAAATGACCCAGGTAAGTAGGTATAATTGGTATTAAAGTGGGTCATTGGTAATTGATTGACCCACTTGTGAGTCACATTACCCACTGAAAGTTTAAATGACTCAAGAAACCTATTTAAATAGGTCAATTGACCTGCCTATGTAGGTCACATTACTCACTTGGGTATTCATTTAACAATCAAGTGAGTCAATGGACACACTTCAAACTCAAAGTGAGTCAAATGACTCGGATCTGTTTAACAATTCAAGTGAGTGAATGGACACACTTCAAAGTGAGTCAAATGACTTGGATATATTATTCCAAATGATACACACATCGCAAAACAAAGGATAATTGATGTCAGTGAATTTATTGACTCCATCATTAACAAATTAGGTCTTGAACAAAACTAGAGTGGGACGTATGAACAAAGCTACACAAAACCAAACAAATATCAGCATGAATTCAAATTACACTAAACTAACAAGAATAAACTACACGAAATTGTTATTGTGGTCAAGGATGGATTTAAAAATTACATAACCTAATTTTGGAATAATTTGTAGATAGCCAACACTTATAGTAACATACAACTTACATTCATCTTCTATCAAACAGACACACCCCATCCATCTTACAATTTCGATGTTCACACACCCTACATCCATCACACGCAAACATCACACAAGCACACTGTACAAAACTATGTGACTCTCCCAATCTCCAATACAAGAATTACATGCCTCACTGAGCATAACAAAAGATTTATAATAACAGAATTTTGAATGTTATAAGAACAGGTGATAAGGCAATCATGAGTTGTGCGATCTTTACCCACTTGCAAATGGGTAAACGTGTCGCCCGACCCATTAAAATGCATTGACTCATGTCTTACGTGGGTCAATTCAAATGGGTCAGACTGTACCGACCCATCTTACGTGAGTCAACGTGTCGAGCGACCCATTAAAATGCATTGACTCATCTCACGTGGGTCAATTCAAATGGGTCAAACAGCACCGACCCATCATACATGAGTCGCTTCGCTGGGACACGGTCACTTGACACAGATAGACGGGTAATGTGGGATGACCCACTGAAAGTGAGTCACTTGACCCATCTTTGACCCAGAAAAGTTTTCTGTGCATTGCAATTTTTGTAAGCGTTTACTAATGGTAATTTACACTTTCCAAGCGGCAGTCGTCTGCAGACGACAATTCCAAAATGTCACAAATTGTTTCAAAAATGTCAACATTATTGAATTTCATCACCATAATTGGAATCACCAAGAAATGCACTAAAATAAGTACAAACATGTCTAGTATTGGTTCAGCAATTATTGAGATAGACTTTGTTGGGAAAGGTTTCTGAAAAATCTGTTTTTTGTATAATGGTAAAACTAATAGTTGCGTGGAAAGTGTTAAGAGGTCATGAAGCAATAATGTTGTATTAAGGTGAAGCGCACGATTACCAGGGTTTACGAATGAGTTTTTAACAAGTACTGACAACTACAGTATACACGACTAAATGAACTACAATTTAAGAAACTTCAACGTACACACAACTCTGCTACCCGTGATTTGACAAAGACTCTGTTATCTCTTCGCGAATGGATCAAATAGAAAACTCTACTTCTGACATGGAAAGGTTTGAACAATATGACACCTTCTTATATAAATGATCTTCTCTCTCCGTATACTCCTACTCGAAGACTTAGATCGTCAGAAAAATGCTTACTCTCAGTTCCACGAACAACATCCTCTTTCGGAGATCGTGCTTTTTACTACTGTTGCTCCTGCTTTGCAACTCTTTACCAATTGATGTTCGTCGGTCACATTATTTCATCGGTTTAAATCAGGACTCAAAACATTCTTATTCAACGCTGCTTATGAAAGCTAAATTTAACTGTTTTAATTTTACATTTTGTTGTTGCTTTGCTGATGTTATTGTTTTCATATTCAATTGTAATTGTAAGAATTGTAATTGTTCTTAGTTACATTTTTGAACTATCAATTTGAGATGTTTTTTGTTCAGCGCAAGATTTGTTTCAGATCCTTTTCTTTCACATTTTTGTGCTTTCAAAGGCTGTCCGCTTTTGTTTGCTTCACTGTAGTGGTAATGTTGTCTTGTTTGTTAAAGGCGCCTTGGATTAGATTAGATTTCTTGATAAATGGCGTATTATAAGTGCTTATTTATTATTAATATCATTACTAACCATCCATATGTACTCGTTTCAACAGCCCCATTTGCAGGTTTCTTTTGTAGAAGGTTCACGTCACGCTATGTGGCAATGTTTTGTGGGTGTGTGGTCTGTCTCAGTTTCATCAGTTGTTCATTAGCTACGCGCCCAGCTCATCTACTTCTACCATTCATTCTGGCAGGTAAGATCAGGTTTATGTATTCCTCAGTAAGAAAAGTACAAACTGTACATGGAGTGCGTCGTGTGGTCCAGTACAAACTGTACATGTAGAGCACGTGTGGTCCAGTGGAATAGTTGCCGGTCTCCTAATCATAAGGTTGTGAGTTCTAGCCCCGCTGGTGCCAATGTGTTTGTGTCCTTGGGCAAGGCACTTATTAGTCTACATTGCCTATTAGGGGGTTACCATATAGGGGTTTTGTATGTTTGTTCATGTTGGTTTATGTCGCAACTTGGCGCTGATTTAGCTGCTGCCTGGACGTTGCATTGTTTAATAATGTATTTGATTTGTAATGTTGTTACAATTCAGCCGGTTGGCTTCGATGACAATAAAATTTAGACCTTTATAAAAAAAAAATCTCATGACTCTCATTGAATGTTCAGAATGTGGTCGTGATATGATCTTAAAGATCATTTAATCATAATCTTGACTAATGTCAAAGCAACGTTAAAACAAGATTAACCTACTATTTAGTATACATGTATATTGTAAAGGATGATCTAACACATGACAGACGGGACACTTGATTGTCTAAGTAGATGATGCTTTGGCACATTAGAAAGACTTCAGCGGATTAAAATCATTCGATTATTTTGATTATGACGTCACGTTACTCAAACGATCAAGATCGTCAATTCGAGTGATTAATTTACTGATGAAATATGGCAAAACTTTTGATCTGAAAACTCCAAGTAAACATCTTTTTGTATTACGGACTTGAAATCGAAAGATCAAGATCCTTATCATTTATATTATGCTGCGCTTTTTATTACATAGGAAATGGAATGGGAGTGATGAAGGTTTTAATGACGGCTATGGTTGCAGATCACTTTCACGCATATTTCGGGCAAGCGATCGGTGCTGTGTCTTGCGGGATTTCATTGGGAGTGATGGTCATGGCGCCAATATCACAATTTTGTCTCGATACATATGGATTGAAGAGTGCTTTTGTCCTATTAGGGGCAGTAAATGCACACTTAATTATATGTGGAGCATTACTGAAGCCTTATGATGAATGTATCTCTTCTCCACATTATGAGCACATATCGGAGGAAAATGAGACCACACAATCCTGGTTACGGACAATTATGGTATCATTAAATTCATCTCTTTTTAGTAATCCTCAGTTTTTGTTTTTGCTGGTATTTCAAGCGCTTGATGCATTCTCATATATTGGATGGCTAATTTATCTTGTCTCACTTGCTGAAAGTAAAGGCATTTCCCCGTACCTGTCGGCCAACATTGCATCGATTGGTGGCTTTGGCAGTATGGCTGGTAAAATGACCACTCCTTTGTTTATTGATCGTCACATCTTACCACAGACAGTAGTTTATTATATAGGCTTCACTGGTATGTGTGTATCATTAGTTGGCCATGCGGTTCTCAGTTCGTTTGAAGGGTTACTTGTATCATCGCTTCTTTTGGGAATTTCTTCTGGTGCTCTGACGGTGGTCATCTACAAACACTGCAAAACATCCATCGACAGTGACAAACTGACAGAAGCATTTGCCTGGTTGGAAATATCATTGATTGTAGGTAGCGCATTAGCTTCAATATTTACAGGTAATTATATCTTTCGTTATGTTTTCATTTTGCCGTCGGCTGAGCATTCTTCGATGTTGTTGGAGACGCTACTTTCTGCTAGTATTCAATGTAAATTTTAACGCTTTCCATGCGGCAGTCGTCTGCAGACGACAGTTCAAAAATGTTCACAAAATGTTTCAAAAAATGTCAACATTATTAAATTTTATCACCATATTTGGAATCATATGACCGAGGCCACTACTTCTCCTTTTAAACAAATTGAAATTAGCGTGTGATCTATAAAATACTAGGCTTACCAAAGCTTAAAATGACTGGTATTTATCCATTGCATGCAGCTGTCCATTTGCATTTCACTAAAAAAATGTCCCCAAATCTTCGACAAAATTCGAAAGTGAATCTTTTTTTTAAATTGTTAAGAATCAAAAGTGATTGATTGTCATGAGCATTCCTTATCCAAATGGGTAATGTAACATTTACGCGATAATGTTAGTATTTGATTGAATTATGCGGGTACCAAAGACATAACGCCTATATAATACACGCGCCTCAAAATAATATTCATACCTGAAAAATATAGCGTCACGTTCGTATTGCAAGTGAAATAGGGATTAGTCCTTTTCTATAGTGGGGTCTACTTCGTTTAATCTTTTTTGACTGCTTTTGTGTATTTTCAGGTCGTATGTTTGACCTTACTGGGTCTTATGTTACATCATTTCTAGTTCTGGGTTTGGTTCCTATGCTTGGTGTGATTACGTTGATAGCTGATAGTGTATACCACAAATGTTGCAAGAAATCTACTGGATGATTTATCTGATGCTAGCTAGCCAACGTAGAGAATAACGTCAGATAAATAGTTGACATTATTCGTATTAGAGGTTTGTTCGAATAGTCTCCTTAAATTGCCGAGTGTTAAAGGTATGCTGTAAATATATCAAACAACATTGCAAAAGCGGTCTGTGTTAGAGGTAAATAAACATCCAATCGTAAGGATTTACACGAATCGTGATCATCCACGAGAGTCGTGAATATTCATGCGAGCATTTCTCAATCATAGCAATCAAGAATAACATTTCTTGTTTTTTTGTAGCTAAAAACAGCAACTACGATTATTATCGTGTTTTCCCTTTTTTAATTCAAAGAAATAGAAGGAAAATAATTATCAAGAGCCAGCCAGGGCTTAGAGCTAGTTTGACGAAATTGTTTCGCATCTTTAAAACACAACACTTTGTATTACGCCGTACCACTTGGAGCTCCTGAGCTGGGAAAGACTACATTAAAGCTAGTCGAGGTATATATATACATACATGTATGTGTAACTCTACGGTGGTCCCAGCCCTCCTCGTAGGGCCACTATCACTATCCAGGGAAATACTATACTAAGATAGAATATAGAAACACTAAATCAGCCATCCTAGCCGAGTCAAAAGAGTGAGTAGCCCTCCTCGTAGGGCCACTATCACTATCCAGGGAAATACTATACTAAGATAGAATATAGAAACACTAAATCAGCCATCCTAGCCGAGTCAAAAGAGTGTTCGGTTCTCGGGTTGGTCGGTTCTGGTATGGGGAGCATTTTTTCTAGTATTAATATAGATAGAGTAGTCCTAAAGGTAGGACTACGGTGGTCCCGTGAATGGATATTCAAAGAGGAGATTCACATTGCTTAAAATGCGTATGCACTGTCAAAAGTAGTTAAAACTGTGTGTGTATGTGTGGAGGAGGGGGTGATTGATAATAATAATACTTACTCTGTTAATTTCATCAAAATAATTTATCCATTCCAATATGGCATGACATTATAGAAAATCGGTGAAAACCTGTTTTTCACTTTCAGCGTATTTCAACTGATAAAGCTCACACCAAACTTCAAAAGGGCTGCTTAAGAAAGAACGATATAAATCACTCAAGCAGAACAATTTCTTCGCCCCATTCCAGTATTGCTTTATAAAACATCAACGACAATTGATATCTATTATTTTTGTAGTGGAGGACAAACACATTACCTGTGTTTCATTTAAATTGAGCGTTGTTCCGAACATTGTCAATTATGTTATGAGTTTCAAAAAAGGTTATTTTGGTCAAACTTGGAAACGTACCATTTTTACAAACGATACCATATTTTCTATCAGAAACGTCTAATTTTTATTTTATTTTTAAATCCTCAGAAAGCTAAATGTATGTATATGTTAAAATCATAAGCTTTTTGACTGATGCACCTTTACCCGGTATAAATAATTCTGGGACTAGCGCTATTGTTATTTGGAAAAAGTAGCTCTACCATTTTCTGAAACTACTAGCAAATAATAAAAATTAATACAAATCAAACTGCCCGGACTATGTCGCTCCTTGATTCATTTACTTGTATTTCTTTCTGCAATTAAGCAATCCCCAAGCCAAACATATTCGTGGCATACATTATTATTTCAAATACCTACACTCACTTCTCATTAAAAGTTCAATATTACACAAACTACCATGTTTATTTCCTTGTGCCTGCACATCCCCTTTAGATTCCACACCAGTAATTAATTTTAATCCTTGCCGAAGTCAATCAAACTTTTTTTTTGTCAGCTGGGCATCCTGTGGCCCATGATTACAGAATTAATCAGAAATGGTACTTATTGCTCCCAAGTTATTAAAGTTGTGGTTTAATCGTGATTTTAGGACTATTACCTAATACCACGGTGCAAAAATAATTTTGTAGGTTTTTTGGATGCATTTTGATTGTAAATGTTCTGGTAACATTTCTCAACTTTTTCTGATAAATGAGGGGGCTACACCAGTTGTCCAACTATGGGAGCTAATTTCTCAGAACTTTCTGGGATATCATATATAATTGTTTTGATTAAATTATCAAAGATATCATGAAATTTAAGGAAAATGTCAATTGAAAAATCCAGTCGCTTTATAAGCAAGGAAATGGGCTTTTTGTAACAACCATTTCAAATTTAAACCTATGGGGAAACCATTTAGTGGCGTGAATTCCGAATGTTGCTCTTTGCTGATGTGCAGATATCGTTCGCCCGGATCATTCGCTTCATTTTTCGGATGATATTTTGATAAGGCTGACCCAAAGTGCTTGAAATTCACTGAGATCAGGTCCAATTTGGGTAATTCCACTACAAAACTATAGTAAGATAGGGCAAAATATTCGATTTCACCATGATTTCAGAAGCAAACAATACAGGAAAATTACACATGAAAGTATAGGCCAGCGAATTCAGCAGTCTTGTGATCATCAACACTACAGCGTTAAAAAAATGAAATTATTTATAAGCTTGTAACATCATGTCATTACTAAGGCTACAGTCATATTAAAAGCTCACATTATAATAAATAGCTGCCTTGAAGTATAATCGCCTTGCAAACAAGGTCAATCTGAGTGTTGGTGGAAAGTGAAATTAAGATAAAGGTGTTTGTCTTTTTAGGCTATGTTGAAATCAGTCTTACAAAGATTAGTCTAGATCCCTCTGCCAGAGACCTGAGATCATGTCTATCTCGAAGCAGCTATTTAATTACTCATGTTAGTTTTGTGCTGAGTCATGGCATACGGGCATACGACATCGGCTAGTTAAATTGATAAAGCTTAAAGCTTCACAATTCAACAGTGTTGGGAGGACACATTGCCTGGCTATTGGATTTTGAAACTTACTTTGATTTGAATTCTATCTAGCCTAAGTTAGTTTTGTGTTTGCAAGTAAGGTTATTGGGGACGCAATTTCTACATCTAATAGATTCACTTGCCAGTCATAAATTATCCCCTGATCGATCACATTATCATGCCCCACCCCCCCCCCCCCCATATGAAAAACAAAATTTAAAAAATTTAAAAAAAAGTTTTTTAAATTAAGGGGTCTAGAGGGTTTCAGTATCCATCATCCAAAAGTGTTTAAAAATACACATTGATTAGATCAATTCACATGATCAGGTTTTTTGTGACTCGGCATAATGTGCATGTCGGGCAGGCTAAGTATACAACCCAATCATATTCCATGGTATTTCACACTAAACAACTTTGTGGTGAAAATTACAAAAGCAAGTGAAAAGATGTAAATTTAACATTATAATGGCTAAAATGGATATAATACTGTTACTTCTTTTTACCACATTTAGTCCTAAAAGATTAATTGGTGTGACCCCAAAAGCCCAGGTTAGATTTTGACAGTTTGCTGTCTTCAGTAGAAAGTACATGTTTAACATGTTTTTAGGGGTAGGCCAAGATTGGCTCTGATTTGAAATGGTAAACAAATCATGTGTAGCTCAATGTTTTTGCAAAAGGATAGTTTTTATATCATTGGAGGATTGAAATTGAAAGTAAAAACAATAAAATTAAAAACAATTGTCCCTTTAGATTCCACACTAGTAATCAATTTCAGTCCTTGCCGAAGTCAATCAGCAAGGACTTTTTTTGTCAGCTGGGCATCCTGGAAAATGTCAAATTGAAAAATCCAGTCGCTTTATAAGCGAGGAAATGGGCTTTTTGTAACAACCATTTAACATGTAAACCAATGGGGAAACCATTTAGTGGCGTGAATTCTGAACATATACACATGGAAAAAAGTATCGCACCACTTGTTGAAAAGTGCAAATGTGGCCTCCAATTTTGCCACCATGGTGTGATATGGTCAGGGTTTACGAAAGAGTTTTTAACAAGTACTGACAACTACAGTGTATACACGACTAAATGAACAACAATTTAAGTAATTCAACGTACACAGAACTCTGCTGCCCGTGTTTTGACAAAGACTCTGTTATCTCTTCGCGAACGGATCAAATATAAAACTCTACTTCTGACATGGAAAGGTTTGAACAATATGACACCTTCTTATATAAATGACCTTCTCTCTCCGTATACTCCTACTCGAAGTCTTAGATCGTAAGAAAAAAGCTTACTCTCAGTTCCACGAACAGCATCCTCTTTCGGAGATCGTGCTTTTTACTACTGTTGCTCCGGCTTTGCAACTCTTTACCAATTGATGTTCGTCGGTCACATTATCTTCATCGGTTTAAATCAAAACATTCTTATTCAATACTGCTTATGAAAGCTAAATTTAACTGTTTTGATTTTACATTTGTTTGCTTTGCTATTGTATTGTTTTCATATTCAAGATTTGTTTCAGATCCTGTTTTCTTTTCTTTCACATTTTTGTGCTTTCAAATGCTGTCCGCTTTTGTTTGCTTCACTGTACTGGTAATGTTGTCTTGCTTGTATATGGCGCCTTGGATTAGATTATATTTCTTGATAAATGGCGTATTATAAGTGCTTATTTAGTATTAATATTATTACTAACCATCCATATGTACTCGTTTCAACAGCCCCATTTGCAGGTTTCTTTTGTAGAAGGTTCACGTCACGCTATGTGGCAATGTTTTGTGGGTGTGTGGTCTGTCTCAGTTTCATCAGTTGTTCATTAGCTACGCGCCCAGCTCATCTACTTCTACCATTCATTCTGGCAGGTAAGATCGGGTTTATGTATTCCTCAGTAAGAAAGAACAGTACAAACTGTACATGGAGTGCGTCGTGTGGTCCAGTACAAACTGTACATGTAGAGCACGTGTGGTCCAGTGGAATAGTTGCCGGTCTCCTAATCATAAGGTTGTGAGTTCTAGCCCCGCTGGTGCCAATGTGTTTGTGTCCTTGGGCAAGGCACTTAGTCTACATTGCCTATTAGGGGGTTACCATATAGGGGTTATGTATGTTTGTTCATGTTGGTGTATGTCGCAACTTGGCGCTGATATAGCTGCTGCCTGGACGTTGCATTGTTTAATAATGTATTTGATTTGTAATGTTGTTACAATTCAGCCGGCTGGCTGCGATGACAATACAATTTAGACCTTTATAAAAATATAAAAATCTCATGACTCTCATTGAATGTTCAAAATGTGGTCGTGATATGATCTTAAAGATCATTTAATCATAATCTTGACTAATGATAAAGCAACGTTAAAACAAGATTAACCTACTATTTAGTATACATGTATATTGTAAAGGATGATCTAACACATGACAGACGGGACACTTGATTGTCTAAGTAGATGATGCTTTGGCACATTAGAAAGACTTCAGCGGATTAAAATCATTCGATTATTTTGATTATGACGTCACGTTACTCAAACGATCAAGATCGTCAATTCGAGTGATTAATTTACTGATGAAATATGGCAAAACTTTTGATCTGAAAACTCCAAGTAAACATCTTTTTGTATTACGGACTTGAAATCGAAAGATCAAGATCCTTATCATTTATATTATGTTGCGCTTTTTATTACATAGGAAATGGAATGGGAGTGATGAAGGTTTTAATGACGGCTATGGTTGCAGATCACTTTCACGCATATTTCGGGCAAGCGATCGGTGCTGTGTCTTGCGGGATTTCATTGGGAGTGATAGTCATGGCGCCAATATCACAATTTTGTCTCGATACATATGGATTGAAGAGTGCTTTTGTCCTATTAGGGGCAGTAAATGCACACTTAATTATATGTGGAGCATTACTGAAGCCTTATGATGAATGTATCTCTTCTCCACATTATGAGCACATATCGGGGGAAAATGAGACCACACAATCCTGGTTACGGACAATTA
This sequence comes from Ophiura sarsii, assembly GCA_035610835.1. NCBI lineage: Eukaryota > Metazoa > Echinodermata > Ophiuroidea > Amphilepidida > Ophiuridae > Ophiura > Ophiura sarsii. Next base: position 37,436,871 of record CM069458.1, on the reverse strand, counting down.
TGGTATCATTAAATTCATCTCTTTTTAGTAATCCTCAGTTTTTGTTTCTGCTGATATTTCAAGCGCTTGATGCATTCTCATATATTGGATGGCTAATTTATCTTGTCTCGCTTGCTGAAAGTAAAGGCATTTCACCGTACCTGTCGGCCAACATTGCATCGATTGGTGGCTTTGGCAGTATGGCTGGTAAAATGACCACTCCTTTGTTTATTGATCGTCACATCTTACCACAGACAGTAGTTTATTATATAGGCTTCACTGGTATGTGTGTATCATTAGTTGGCCATGCGGTTCTCAGTTCTTTTAAAGGGTTACTTGTATCATCGCTTCTTTTGGGAATTTCTTCTGGTGCTCTGACGGTGGTGATCTACAAACACTGCAAAACATCCATCGACAGTGACAAACTGACAGAAGCATTTGCCTGGTTGGAAATATCTTTAATTGTAGCTAGCGCATTAGCTTCAATATTTACAGGTAATTATATCTTTCGTCATATTTTCATTTTGCCATCCGCTGTGCATCTTTCAATAGGGAGCTTTCGATTTGTACGACGGATGAATCTAGGACGGTTGAATGACACTTTGAGTCATGTGCGTATGCGTCAACTTTGTCATCCATTGGTCCTCTAAATGCTACAACACGTAAAGGGACTAACAACCGTCGTGGTGACGACGGCAACGTTTTGTGTTTTACCGTCGTAAATGCGTCCGTCGTGCAAATCGAAAACTCCCTAATGTTGTTGGTGACGCTACTTCCTGCCCCTTTTAGGTGTAAATTTTAAAAATACCGGTGTCGGTACCTAAAACAATTAAGTTGGCATTTACTTTTGCGTCTTTCCCCGATTTACGAGATGACCGAGGACACTACTTTTACTATTTAAACAATTTAAAATGAGTGTGACCTATGAAACACTGGGTTATTGTTGGTATCCATTTCAGCTGTCGATTGGCATTTCACTAAAAATGTCCTCAAATCTTCGATAAAACTCGAAAGCGGAGAGCTATTGAAATTATAAAGAACCAAAAGTAATTGTTGTGAGAATTCCTTATCAAAATTGGTAATATGTAACATTTACGCGATAATGTAAGTAGTATTCGATTTAATCATGCGGGTACAAATAATAATAATAATAATAATGATGATAATAATAACGCTAATGATAACCATAAGGGGAAAAATTACATGAGATTAACTAACAATAACATTCATTTACATAAATTAATTAATTATGCTAATTTATTCAAATATTCACAAAATTTGCATAATTTGTACGACGGGCTGTCTTTAGTCACTGTTAGAGACAGCCCGTCGTACAGATTATGCAAATTTATTGAATATTTGAATAAATTTGCATAATTAATTAGCTCATGAATAGTAATTTACTTTGTTATTTATAACGGAATAAAGCGCATTATTGTTTATGAAAGAAATTACGTTAGGGGGAAACAGTATTTTCGACCTAACGTAATAATGAATGAATAACAAAAACCTCTTTCCCCCTAACGTACCTTTAAAGGTAATAACACTAACCTTAAGGGGAATAAGTACATGAGATTAACTAACAATAACAATCTTTAGTCACTGTTAGAGACAGCCCGTCGTACAAATTATGCAAATTTATTGAATATTTGAATAAATTTGCATAATTAATTAGCTCATGAATAGTAATTTACTTTGTTATTTATAACGGAATAAAGCGCATTATTGTATATGAAAGAAATTACGTTTAGGGGAAACATTATTTTCGCCCTAACGTAATAATGAGTGAATAACAAAAACCTCGTTCCCCCTAAGGTACCTGTTAGTGAGATAACACTAATAATAATAATAATAATAATAATAATAATAATAATAATAATCAGTATTTATATAGCGCCTTTTCCAAAGGGTTCAAAGCGCTGTTAAGATAGGACATAACGCCTACAAAGGACATAACGCCTATGCATGCGCCTCAAAATATTTATACCTGAAAAGATATAGCGTCACGTTCGTATTGCATGGGATTAACTCGTATAAGGTCATCAATTTCATTTAAGCTTTTTGACTGTTTTTGTATATTTTCAGGTTGGATGTTTGACCTTACTGGGTCCTATGTTACGTCATTTCTAGTACTTGGTTTGGTGCCTATGATTGGTGTTATAACGTTGTTAGCTGATAATGTATACCACAAATGTTGCAAGAAATCTATTGGGGATTTACCTGATGCTAGCCAACTTCGAGAATAACGTCAGATAAATATTTGATATTATTATTTATATCAGGCTTTTTAACGGTACAATAAAACTGTGTATTGAATATTGTTAACAGTCATTTAGAGAATTGTTATCGTGTTTTACCTATTTTAATTCGAAGAAATAGAAACAAAATATAACATGAGATAGCCAGCGCTTAGAGCTAGTTTGACGAAATCTGTAATCATCTTTAAAACATAATGGTTTGTATTACGCCGTATCACCTGAGCTGAGAAAGACTACATTAAAGCTAGTCGAGGTATAATTCTACGGTGGTCCCGTGAATGGATGTTCAAATAGGATAGTATTGAAATTGCTCTAAGCTTCTTCACTCTGTAAAAAATAGTTAGAGGAGTATAGCTATGTATGTGTGACTGATTGATGTCACTTGGTACACTAGATATTATACATAGAAAATATATATCTCAATCTGCATACAATACAACTACTTCGTTCTTGTTAGAACTCGTCAGTGCAGCTCAGAGTAAATCCCGAGACTGAACGGCACGACTGATCCAATTCAAAAACCCGGCTCAGCCATCATGGCCATGTGTCCCATAGCACAATGCCTGTGAATACCAGAGGGCACACACTCAAAAGAGCGTGCTATGCATAAAACAATAGTATTACGTCTTGATCAAATGTCAAGACTACACAAACAATGCACCATCTCGAAATAAGAGAGTGCTCAACAGAACACGTACAACGTAGTAGCACAATTTTGAGGAGCGTAATACATAGAAGAAAAAAAATATAATAATAACAATAATTATATATATGTGTGTATATATCCAGTAATGGAAATACACACATGACTGTCAACCCGTGGTTGACGATCATGTGTGTCGCAGCTCTATTAATAGTATTGTGTGTGCTGATCATAATAGTAGTATTGCTGCATTCCGTAATAGTAAGAGGATTAAAATCATGTCTTAGCCAGTTCACCCCTCGCTAGTCTAGTGGTTGAGTTATGTGCCTTACACCACTTTTCCACTTTTTCAACTGATTTATTTCCTTTTGTAAAAGTTAGGGTTAGAAATATTGTCCACAAAGTGTGTAGTTCCGACCTACTCAAACCCCGGGTGGAAAGTCATGTGGGTATTTCCATCGCTGCATATATATATACGATTGTGAGTAAACTTTAATACATTTTATTCAATACATGTTGAAATAAATGTTATGGACTCTTTGATTCATTAGATCGTCGTCGCTGAAATTGGTGAGTTTTTTTGCTTTGAAAATATTCTGGTCGTTGAGATTAGAAGGAAGTATGTATTGACTAACGGGATATCCAGGTTATCGAATTGAAGACTACATTTTAGTTACCGGCGACATTGCGACATGTCGCTACTAGTAACGGTGGGAATTCCTCATAGCCCCTTAATGAGAAGGACGTTCAGTTACGCGTCATTGTCTTCGAGGTCAGATATTTGAGATTCTAAAGCCTGATGGAGATAGTAACGAATGCCTTTACTTTATGACGTCTTTGGCGCTAAATGTCTTTTGCATCAGATAATGACTAGGTGAATGCTGACAAACTGGGCAGTCTACCAGTGCCTGTATGCAATCTGATTCAGCCTTGTTAAATGTTACGCAAACTTGTGCATGTCTCTGATACATGAAGTGTACGTCGCAGCATGAAACCGTACTTGGACCACGAAACCGTGCCTGGACAATTGAACCTGTACGCACACCCATGTCGAATGCTTTGCGCTCACATTGAACAGATGGGGTATGTGTGTGCATTGCAGGGGTGTGTACGTGGGTTTTTGGGCTTCAAATATACCGCAAGGCAACTCTCTTATTGGGCTATTTATCTGGAAACACCAAGTATGATTATCATTTAAAAGATGACTGAACAGATGCTAGGTCAGGCTGGAAAAGTTGACTTTTCGGAATTGTACGGGACAGATAACTCATGCAATTTCCAGCAAACTTGGTTCGTGGACAATGCACGATTTATAATAGTTCCTATTGTTCATTATGCACTTTGGTTCATGTCGATCATAGACTCAATAAAAGTTGTTTCTACTTCTTCATGAGGAGAAAGATAATTCCATGCGGGCTGTAGATGGTATAAATGACCTTTCTTAGCTCACTATGTTAAATATGGTTGAATCTACGAATCCGACATGTTATAGACGCATGCCATTTTTAGCATCTTTTATCGATGACTGAACTATTTTTGGTATGTTCATCGTGTATGTGAATTTCTGTGCTACACACGTACATTCATGCACGTGGGTGCACTTTACTAACATGATTAAGGGAGCGATCACCATTTACACCAGTAGGGAGAGGGTTTGTGGAGCAGAAATGATTTCAGGGATAAACAAAACTGATCTTTTCTGAGAGGGTGGGAACTAACTGTCATTTTCTTTGGCAGGGGGTCCCACATATCCTCGTGGTCACAGTTTTTGTACACAGAAATGTCGACCATGTAATAGAGGGGTAAAACAAAAATAACTTTTTGGCGCGCGAATTTTTTCTACATGTTTCAACGTTGTAAAATAAAAATTGGGCTCGTCCACCCTTATTTCTTTTGCTTATAAGTTATAGGTTATAAGTACAGATTTCAGTGTGTGCTGTGGTCATAATAATAATCAACATCTGAATAGGGGGTCATACAAATAATCGATTTTGTTGGGGGTGGGGGGGGGGGGGGGGGGTGGTCATACAAAACGACGACGATAAATGAGCCCTAACAACGAAAATTATTTGGTGAGGCCACCATGCAGTTGGAATTGTTACTGGCATACTATTGAGCAATTTGAACATGCCTAATTTTGTATAAAGCAAAGTGCGAGATTGTTCTAGAACTCGTTTTGTTCCATCTTATAATGTATGTATGTTTGCTAAGGTCTATCAGAATCAAGTTAGGTATGCGACCTTCAAGAAACTGAATTGAATACAATAAAACAAAGTCTTGATTTCAGCTAACGAGTATGTTGTTAATAACATCCAAGGAGTGCACTCCCCGGTCCCTGTGCACTCACCCAATGAAAGAAGTTAAGAATTATCATTGGCGTTGCTAAGATTTTCTGGAAATTTTGTAGCAATTAGTGTCTGACTTGGAAATATCAAATTTGAAACCTCCTTTTCATGAATCGTAAGGGGGATGTTTCCTCTCTCTTCCCTACTAACTACGTCACTAAAAATGGGAGCATAACATTAGCCCACCACGTGATGTAAATTATGGTCGTTCCCTGACCTGATCCACAATGAAGATTTTTATTTCCAGGTGTTTTCTAGTTTATTACACAGACAAATTGTTTTTATTATCCTGACGCCATCATCACTGTTTTAGCATCTGCGTTAACCAGTATGTGTATAATAGGAGGCAATATGAAATCCCTTGGTGTGTTTCTACCAAGTTTAAAAGAGCAACTAGACGCGGATACTTGGATTATAGGTAGTTCGATTTCTGTCTTAAATATATCGGGATGTATACTTGGAAAGTTGGTTACTTGGATCGATTGATTAGTTTTTGTAGATCGATATATTTTAATCAAAATGATAATTTAAATGAGTGATGAATGTGATGTGACAAAGAACTATCATCAAGGTTCTAGCAATTTAGTTTAGGGTTTATATTTTAATACAGAAAATATGTCGACTATTTAAATGTGCACATTGTTATATGACAAAAGAAAGACACAATTTGATGATAGATGTACTTCCATTTCTTTCATCAGATATTTTCAGACAAATTATATCAAGTGCTAGACTATTAAAACATATTTTCTTTCCATTGGTTTCAAAACCCATTCGGGTGATCTGTTATCACTGTAAAGCCATTCCCTTAAAATCACTTGCAAGCTTTTGACAAATGGAAAACTCGAATTTGGAGGTATTGCTCCTAAAGCTATGTATCGAAAGTCGTGGATATGGGTGAATAACAATGTAGTGATCGCTCGTGAACAAGTACTTCTAAGATGCTGTAAACAGTGATAATCCTTATACTTTCGTTTCAAGAGCCCCATTTGCAGGTTTCTTTGGTAGAAGGTTCACGTCTCGTTATGTAGTAATGTTTTGTGGGTGTGTGGTCTGTTTCAGTCTCATCACTTGTTCATTAGCTACGCGCCCAGCACATTTACTTATACCATTCATTCTTGCAGGTAAAACTTAGGGTCGGATTTATATTCCTCAGTAAAACAGTACAAACAGTATAGGGAGAGCGTAGTTAATTAAACTCCTTAAATGTCCAGTATTTGGCCGTGATATTGGTATGATTTGATAGATCTCTGAATCGTTTTCCTGAATATGTGTGTCCGTACCTCTAATTCAATATAGTAGAGCAAAATTGACCATTAATTGTGACCCCTAGTGATCAAATTTTAGAACACCATCTCGTTGGTTTTATATGATACTAAATATCTTTTACATCAAGAAAATTGATGATGCCAAAAATGTAGGTGTGACCGACCTGAGATATTAGCATATCAAAATGGCGGTTATTTTTGGTATATTTAGACAATATGCATTGCATTAAAGGTGTATGTTCCGATCACTTTTTCTTTTTGGGGCTATGATTTTTTTTCACATCATGATATTTTGATATCAGGAAAATCCCCATATTTTTCTCATTATGCCTGTAAAATCTTAGGGGCCAGAAATGATCCATTTAGAAAGTATAGGCTAAAATGTGGTGAATTACTGCCAAAGGTGGTTAACCAGCAGTCAGTTTGTGTACTACTCAATGGGCAATTTTTTGTGTGACCTTGTGCTTTTAAAATAAGACCCATTAGAGTTATGCAACTCAAACTTTAAAATGTGACAATTGTAAGGATGACCTTCCATGTAAAATAGAAAACATCAAGTTGAAGGGCCAGCAATCAGAACATCTACCTTTAACCATGCATTAAAACGATCTGATATTAGTATCAAACCTATTCAAACCTACATGTAGGAAATATAGTATTATACATACATACATAGAAACAATTTTAAACTCTTATTGTTTTCATGTATACCAATAACTTGATCAGGCCAAAAATGCATGTGTAGTCGACTTGAGAAATAATCAAAATTAAAATTAATTTTAGACAATATCAATTGTATTAACAGTGAATTAAAGCGATATGATGTTAGTATCAAACATATTCAATCCCACAAAATATCTTATTGTCAATACGTACAATAATTATATACATTAGCGCCATCTTGGATTCCAAAATGGCTGCCATTCGAAAGAATTAGTCACATTTAATTCAAATATTTAGGGACAGTTATATCATTAACAATAATAATTGTTAAAAACACACTTTGAAAATGGCATCGTCATTTTCAAAATGGTTACAGTTATGAATATAGAGTGTTTGTCCAAATGGTCCACTACGGACAAACGGACAAAGTCAGCAAAGGCTCCGAAACGCCTCATTTCTCTCATTTTCTATTGTTTCTTCAGGTATTGGATCTTTATCATTTGGCGTTAGACTAAAAATTATTATAACATCTTGGAAGTTGCTCTTTTCTCCCAATAGCTACAAATGTTTATATACTTGATGCACGGTCAATATACATGTACATAACCCTTTACCGTTACATAATCATTTCATTTCTGCTATGTGAAATTGACATACATCTTTATTGTGTGTCTTATATAGAGAATATACATGTAACTGAGATTCGCAATAGAATTTCAACAGCAAGTCTCCACATAATGGTATGATATATGAATCTATCATAAAATAAAAGCCTTAACACCTGCTCATTTGATGACAGATGGAATAGAGTTAAGATAAAGAAATCTCGACCTTGAGATATTTCCATCATAAAATAAAAGCTTTAACACCTGCTCATTTGATGACAGATGGACTGTGGCTCCTAATTAACGTCCTATTGCAATCTCTAACTAAGTGCCCGGCCGGCACTGTTTCAATAACGTTCCCGCTCGTGCCACTTGTACATCCCCTGGCACCACTCTTTCAATAAATGTGTCACTTGGAGTTACAGTTTCTGAATCAGAGTTTGATTCTGGTCCGTGCACATGGTGCAGCGTCATTGATTGGGTTACTGAATGCTGCAAGTTTCAATCTTGTTCGTGCTACCAGTCAAACGCTGATGCCTTGATTAAATGGCGTAGTCTGCACGGCAGTCACCTGGTTTGCAAATACTGTAGCAGATTGGGTCATTAAAAGCAATATTGTAGCTCAAAAGAATTAGAGAGATCGTACATTGATATATAAGAGATTGTCAACATATCAGAATCTAGAACAAACAGCGGGAACATGGAGTCTGACAATATTCCCCGGTAGAAGCAGCTTCAGTAAAAGAGTCCTGCATATGGATTTCTCACAACGAAGGGATCTCAATGAGCTAAACTTCCCATAAAAGAATAAAAAACAGATAGCAGCATCGTATTACTCTTCACGTATCATCATAAAACAATTACTAATATGAACTTCAATATATTCAAGGTTATTCAGACTAGAGAATCTGTTTTCGAACTATGCAAAAACATCTAAAACCAAAATATAATGGCACCTAGTTAGTTTAGTAGATTATAAATTTGGTTTGATATACTTTACCATCTGGCCATTCTTGTTTTTTGATTATAAGATTGATCATTACTGATGAGCAATGTAGAGGAGTAATTACTCTTATTCCAAAAGAAGGGAAGGATAATAGATTCTTGAAAAATTGGAGACCCATCAGCCTGCTTAATGTAGATTATAAAGTTGTATCTAAAGCTATTGCAAATCGTTTCAAAAAAGTTCTCAATTCAGTTATTTCACCCGATCAAACTGGTTTTTTGTCAAATCGATATATTGGTGAAAATGTGAGGTTAATACTTGACATTATTGAGTATGTAGATAATGAAAGTCTTCCTGGGTTGCTTCTGTTCTTGGATTTTGAAAAAGCGTATGACAAACTTGAGTGGAAATTTGTTCAAAACTGTTTGGGTATGTTTGGTTTTGGAGGTGATGCAAAAAAATGGGTCACTCTTTTTTACACCAACATCAGAAGTTGTGTTACAAACATGGGCGTTGTCTCAAACTATTTTGATTTATCACGTGGTCTTCGTCAAGGATGCCCCTTAAGTTGTTACATTTTCATAATTTGCGCGGAGGTCTTGGCCATTGCAATCCGTAAAAATAAGTGTATTAAAGGTATTAATATTAAGGGGAATGAGTCTGTTAAGTTAACACAATATGCAGATGATACCACTCTTATCTTGGATGGCTCAAAGGATTCCCTCGTGGAATCCCTTAAGGTTCTTAAATCCTTCAGCAAAATATCTGGTTTAAGTGTAAATTATTCTAAATCATCTGTTCTAAAGATAGGTTCTTTAAAGAATGATGAGACCATATTACATCCAGATGCTAATCTAATCTGGTCTAAGGGCCCTGTCAAATTCTTGGGAGTGAATATTTCTCTGAACAAACAACTACTTTTTGAGTTAAATTATGAGGTCCAGTTTCAGAAATTAAGCAAAATCTTAAACATTTGGTTACAAAGGGGTCTTACCCCTATTGGAAGAGTGTTAGTTATTAAATCTTTAGCTATTTCTCAGCTCACATATTTATTATCTGTTCTACCAAATCCTCCTGATTCATTTTTGAAAAAAATTGAAAAGGTGTTTTTCAAATTTATTTGGAATGGTAAACAAGACAAAATAAACAGGGATACCATGTACAATAAAGTTGATGAAGGTGGTTTGAATATGACTAACATCTATGATTATAAAGATGCTATTAAAATATCATGGGTTAAAAGGTTTGTTGACCCTAATAATGAGGGCAAGTGGAAGATTTTGTTGGATAATGAAATTAAGAAAATTGGTGGTGATTGGATTTGGCAATGTGAGCCAGCTAACGTGTGTGATCTAAATGTAAATAAAATTAGCAACAGTTTTTTGAAAGATATTTTGAAAGGATGGTTGAAGTTACGTAAAAAGTACGAGATTGTTGATAAAATTATATGGTATAATTCCAAAATTAAGATTGGTAAAAAAACTGTCTTTTATAGAAGTTGGAGTAACAGTAATATTATTTTTTTATCAGATTTAATTGAATCCGACCATTTGATGAGTTTCATGGAATTCAAGAAGAAGTATCATGCTGTGAAAACTAATTTTGTTGAATATTTTGGAATTGTTCAAAGTATCAAAAAGAATTTAAAGGAGTCATGTTCTAAGTTGTTTACTTTGACTGGTAATTATGAGAGGAATGAACAGCTGCTAACGGATATTTTATTAACAAAAAGAGTCTGTAAATTTGCCTATGAAAAGATAAGGTACCATGTAATACCAAATGCGAAGCAGTATTGGGAAGGCAAGGCTCAATTTGATATTGATTTGTCACAGCCAATTACTGACTGGAAGGAAGTGTACTCATTAGCTTTTAAATGCTGTATGGACTCATATACAAGATATTTCCAGTTTCGTTATATTCATAATATTCTACCAACAAACTATTTTTTGTTTAGAATTGGTTTAATAGATACTGATATATGTAGTTTCTGCAAAGTGAATAGAGAGACAGTAAAACATCTCATGTGGGAGTGTAATGTTACAAAAGATTTTTGGAAGAATCTTAGTGCATGGATGAATACTGTGCTAAATATCTTTTTCAATGTGAATTATCAGAATATATGTCTTGGCTTATTTAATGAAGATTTCGACTTTTTCAAAAATATAATTATTCTTTTGGCAAAACGTTATATTTATAGATGCAGAGTTGAAGAAAAGAAACTTAGTATCTATGTCTTTAAAGAATTGGTGAATATGACTGAAAAATCAGAGAAAGTCATTGCAGAAAGAAATAATAGAATGGCATCCCATAACAAAAGATGGGGGATATTGTTTTCATAATATTGTTTTCATAATATTATTTTCATAATGTTTTCTTTATAAAAAAAATAGCATTAGGCCCTTAAGTGCCTATATAATAGTAAAACTTTGTCTGGCACTTGTGGCGTCTGAATGTTGATGCCTTGTCTGTATTTGATGTATTTTGTGTAGTGTTATTTTTGTATTTTGTTAATCTATTGTTGTATGTCATAAAATAAAAAAGTCCCTATAAACGGGCTGGAAAGAGAAAAAAAGATTGATCATTACTGACTGAATTTACGCATTATTATTTTTTGAAAAATTGATATAGGCCTATTAGGTCTATTGTCAGGGAAATTATGATAAATGGCAGCCATTTTGAATTTGGAGATGACATTGTTGCGCTATGCATAGCCTACATCAATATTAGTCTTATTATTTTACATTATGTGTATGCTTTTCATGGGAAAAGGGATCATTACTAAGCAACTATAATGTCGTGGCAATTGCTGCGAAATATGGTAACATTTGGCTAATTTCTCAGGTCGCGTAAACAAAGCATTTTTGGCATCATTAGTTTTCCTGAAGTAAAATGTATTTATCATATAAAAACGACGAGAGAAGATTATAAAATTACACGATCATCGTCTTTATTGATATAACCTTGTATGACTGCTTTAAATTAATTAGAAGATGTTCTTTCAAATGGTGGCCATTTAAAATGTCCAAGATAGCTCTAATGAATGATGGAGTCGTTGTTGATATTGATAATAAGATATCTTCTGGTTTGAATTGATACTAATATCAGGTCACTTTAATACACTGTTAATGCAGTGAATATTGTCTAAATATTTTACAATAGCCGCCATTTTGATATGCTAATTTCTCAGGTCGACTACACATGCATTTTTGGCATCATCAAGTAAAAGGAATATACTATCATATGAACAACAAAATATTGAACTTTGTTTATACAAATAAATCGTCTTTATTGCCTGAATATTAATTTAATTAGAAAAGATTCTTTCTAAATGCAGCCGATTTGAATTCCTAGATGGCGCTAGTGAATTATAAACCCATGTATGTATAGATAATAATATATTTTCCCGGTTTGAATATGTTTGACACTAATATCAGATCGCTTTAATGAACAGTTAATGCAATGAATATTGTCTAAATATACCCAAAAATAGCCGCCATTTTGATATGCTAATTTCTCAGGTCGCCAATGCCTACATTTTTGACATTATCACTTTTCTTAATGTTAAAGGTATACACTATCATATAAAACCAACGAGGTGATGTTTTAAAATTTGATGGGTATATCGAAAACTAGAGGACTTTTATGGCCAATTTTGCTCCACTTCTTTGCTTGTATATTGAAAAGGATGATCCAACACACGGTGCGATTTTGACAGATGAAATCACTCACTAATTGTCATTATGACGTCACGTTACTCATTGACCGTTACTTCTTGTCATTAATTTGCTGATGAAATATGGAGCAACTTCTGAAAACTCCTCGTAAACATATTCTTTCGTTGAGAGCTCGAAAGATGAAGATCCTTATAATAATAATATTATGTTGGGCTTTTTATTATATAGGAAATGGCATTCGAGTAATTAAGGTTTTAGTGACGGCTATGGTTGCAGAGCACTTTCACTCATCTTTCGGGCAAGCAATCGGAGTTGTATCATGCGGACTAGCATTAGGAGTGATAGTCATGGCGCCGATATCACAATTCTTTCTTGATACCTATGGATTGAAGAGTGTTTTTTCTTATTAGGGGCAGTAAATGCACACTTTGTTATATGTGGAGCATTACTGATGCCTTATGATGAATGTATCTCTTCTCCACATTATGAGCACATATCGGAGGAAAATGAGACCACAGAACCCTGGTTACGGACAAATATGGAATCATTAAATTCATCTCTTTTTACGAATTCTCAGTTTTTGTTTTTGCTGATATTTCAAGTTCTTGGTACATTCTCATATATTGGATGGCTAATTTATCTTGTCTCACTTGCTGAAAGTAAAGGCATTTGCCCGTACCTGTCGGTCATCATTGCGTCGATCGGTGGCGTTGGCAGTATGGTTGGTAAAATTATCACTCCTTTGTTTATTGATCGTCACATTTTACCACAGTAGTGTATTATATAGGATTCATTGCAATGTGTGTAGCCTTAGTTTGCCATGCGGTCCTCAGTTCTTTTAAAGGGTTACTTGTATCATCGCTTATTTTTGGTATTTCTTCTGGTGCCCTGACGGTGGTGATCTACAAACACTGCAAAACATCCATCGACAGTGACAAACTGACAGAAGCATTTGCCTGGTTGGAAATATCTTCGATTGTAGCTAGCGCATTAGCTACAATATTTACAGGTAGTTATATCTTTCGTCATATTATTTTAATTTTGCCATCCGCTGTGCATTCTTCAATGTTGTTGGAGACGCTTCTTTCTGCCTGTTTTTGATGTAAAATGCTTTCCGTCAGCAGACGAACGACAGATCCAAAACTTCACAAAATGTTTTAAAAATGTCAACATTATTGAATTTCATCACCATATTTGGAATCATCATGAGAAATGCATTAAATTAAGTACACACATGCCTAGTATGGGTTCAGTAATTCTTGAGGTAAGACTTTAACGTTGGGACAGGTTTCTGAAAAATCTGTCCTGTGCATGGAAAAAGTAATAGCCGCGTGGAAAGTGTTAAGAATACCGGTACCTAAAAAAAAATAAGGACATGTACCTTTGCGTATTTCCTCGATTGAGATGACCGATGCCATTATTTCTACTTTTAAACAAATTGAAATTAGTATGACGTATAAAACTCAAGGCTTACCAAAGCGTAAAATGACTGGTTTTTGTCCATTTCAGCTGTCAATTGGAATGTCACAAAAAAATCTCCCCAAATCTTGTAAACATTAAAGTAATTTATTGTATTGAGTATTCCTTATCAAAAATGGGTAATAAGTAACATTTACGCGATAATGTTAGTATTCGATTTAATCATGCGGGTACAAAAGACATAACGTTTATACATGGGCCTCAATATAATATTTATGCCTGAAAAAATATAGCGTCACGTTCGTATTGCAAGTGAAATTGGGATTATTCGTTTTCGAGTAGGATCTACTGATTTGTCCACAGTTCCTAGAACGTCTTCTACACTTGAGATCGTCCATTTTCACCCACTCTTTAGAATTCATTACCTTTAAATATGTTAAACACTCATCTATTTAATAAGATGTATAACTGATTATATGTTCATGTCCTTTTTATCGTATGTACATGTATGTATTGTGTTCAATTGTATTATTATATGTATTGTTTCGTTTGCGCCTCGGAATAGATTGATGGCGCGATTACAAATTATTATCATCTACCTCGTTTAATCATTTTTGACTGTTGTTTTGTATTTTTCCAGGTCGTATGTTTGACCTTACTGGGTCTTATGTTACATCATTTCTAGTACTGGGTTTGGTTCCTATGATTGGTGTCATAACGTTGATAGCTGATAGTGTATACCACAAATGTTGCAAGAAATCTACTGGATAATTTATCTGATGCTAGCCAGCCAACGTCGAGAATAACGTCAGATAAATAGTTGACATTATTCGTATTAGAGGCTTGTTCGGATAGTCTCACTTAAATTGCAAGGAATAGTCCAAAGGAATCAAAGGACATTACAAAAGCGGTCTGTGTGTGAGGTCAATACACACGCAAATCGTAAAGATTCACACGAATCGTGATCATCCAATCATAGCAATCAAGAATAACATTTCTAATTGTTGTTGTAGCTAGAAAATGGAACAACTACGTTTATTATCGTGTTTTAACTCTTTTAATTAAAAGAAGTAGAAGCAAAATATATCAAGAGCCAGCCAGTGCTTAGAGCTAGTTTGACGAAATTATTTAGCATCTTTAAAACCATGGCAGGTAGTAAAGGCCCTGCCATGTTAAAACACAACACTTTGTATTACGCCGTACCACTACATTAAAGGTAGTCGAGGTATACAAGGTGAGTCAAAAATCTGCAATAGTGGAAAGAAGCCATCTTGTTTTCAAAACCAAGTTGAAGTTTGAAACTTGTTAATCGTTGCAAGAAGGATATATGTGTTCCTAATTTTATGTTGAAAACAAGCAGTTAAATTGATAATTACTCATACACTTATTACTTATTACTTGTTCCAAACTTTATGTGAAAAAATGAAGTCAATCGCATTTTTCGTTTGACTTTGGTGAACCTTTTTGCTGCATAACCAAATGTACTTGTTTGTACGAGCATACTGATTTTCAATTGAAATTGCACACATTTCATGTTAACGTTTGAATATCCCTCCAACAAAAATTTGAAATAATTTCATTTTTATTCAAATTCAAAATAGTATAAGCAATTATTAGCATGGGATATGTAAATTGACTATTTTATATCCCAGGTAAACAAGAAAGGGTGCATTAACTTCCAATTACGTCACAAATTTACTCGAACTTTCAAATTTGAATGAGAGACGTATTTTGCAATCTTAGGCATATTTTGGGTGTCTCGTAGACAAGCATGTGAAATGGATGCATGGGTAAAACGGTTCACCAAAGGCAAACAAAAAAATTGTGATTGACTTCATATTTTCACATGAAATTAGTAACAAATATGTTATTCTTGTAGCGTTTTAAAAAATCTCAAACACAAACTTGGTTTTGAAAACAAGATGGCTTCTTTTCCCCTATTGCAGTTTTTTTTACTCACCCTATATGTGTAACTGTACATTGGTCCCGTGAATAAAGAGGAGATTCACATTGCTTAAAATGTGTTTACACTGTGAACAGTAGTTAAAACAGTAGTTACATTTGTGTGTGGGGGTGTGTGAGGGGGGGGGGGGGGTGAGTGAGTGATATTACTTCTCACACTATATGTACAAATGAATGATATGGATTCCTCGGTTCATTAGATCGCTGTCGTCGACATTTTCGATGTTTGCGATACGATACGCCGCCAGCGGTTGCTTGGGAGAGGCAAAAATACGCAAAGGACATAACAAAAGCTGTCTCTGTGTGTGGAGCTCAATGAACATGCACATCATAAGTATTCACACAATCGTGAACCTCCACGAGACCGAGTCGTGAACATTCATTTGTATTTCATTCAATCATAGCAATCAGAATGGCATTTTTTTCTTGTTGTTGTTGTTGTTGTAGGGAAAAATTGTCAACAAAATTGATCCGTGTGTGACTTTATCCCCGCTGTATAAATTGTTCTCCCGAGTGCTGTAAATATCAACACTTCATACGGAACGTTCAAGATCATGAGATAGAGGATGAATGAAGAGATAACAATTGTATTTTTTCCACCACAGTGCTCTGCGTACTTGTTGGGTGTGCTTTTCAATTGGTCAAGAACTGTGTCGCTTGGATGATGTTACAACGAGGTTACCGTTTATACCTTATTGAACTACATATCCCAACAATTACGCACATCACCTCTTTCTACGCCGGAAGATGGGAAATTAAACAATTTGTTAGGATAACATTTTGAAATCATTAATAACATTGCGTTTGGTAAAATAAATCTTAATTGTTTTGATAATCGTTCGTATTCACACACATACGTTAGGTAAAAGACAGAAATCCCACCTTGTATATCGTCGCGCTGCGTAATGACCGAAGACAATATCTGAAACTTCACAGGAATAGTAGTAATGGTGCAAACGAAATCCCCACGTAAAGTTTTGGGCAATGCCTATTTTATCGCTTTCCAGGCGGCAGTCGTCTACAGACGACAGTTCCAAAATGTCAAAATATTATTGAATTGCATCACCATATTTGTAATAACCAGGAGAAATGCATTAAAATAAGTACAAACATGCCTAGTATTGGTTCAAAAATTATAGAGATAAGTCTTTGAATATATGGGAAAGTTTCTGAAAAATCTGTTTGGTTAAACTAATAGTCGCGTGGAGAGTGATAACATGATGATACCATGTTTTGCTTTAAGAGCAAACTGAAGATTAAACTGTAAAAGAAGTTGAAGCTGTTTAATATATCAGTATATTTCATGAAAGCACATTGTGAAAGATCAATATCAATAATCTATTTATTTGAAGTAACGTTACTTTGCACCAACATAAGAAGAAGAAAAATCGGAACACTTCGGTAAACAACTACGTGATACAAACCGTTTAAAAAATCGTGTTAAATTACCTCTTTTAATTCGACGAAGGAGAAACAAATATTATTATAAAGGGATAACAAATGCTGCGAACATGTGTGACGAACTCGATTAGCATCACGATAGTTTGCATTAGGCCGTATTACACGAAGCTCCTGAGCTGGAAAGACTACATTAAAGCTAATCGAGGTTCAAATAGGATATTAATGAAATTGCTTAACATTGCTACACTCTGTAAAAAGTAGTTAGAGGAGTAGCTATGTGTGTGAGTGATTGATGTCACTTCTTACCCTATATATAAAATGTAGAAATTATTTGTATGGACCCTTCTGTTCATTAGATCGTCGTCACTGGAATTTTTTTTTTTACTTTCAAAATATTCTGGTCGTTGAGATTAGAAGAAATTGTATGTGTATTGACTTCGATATTGAAGGTTAAGTTTTAGCTAGCGGCGAAATGGCGACACGCCGCTACTAGTAACGGTGGGAATTCCTCGGAGCTCCTTAAAATACGTGTTCTTGTCTTCGTGGTCAGATATTGGAGTGGTTGTCCTTGGGGTAGGGGAGAGGGTGGTCTACATTTTACGTGGACAACATTTGGGTGGTTTTCTTCTATTTTGTGTCTGTCTGACATGGCGTTAGGAGTATCCTTTGTACCATCGTCAGGAATCGTTGTTAATGACTCTGCAGCTTCCTTTACTATTACTTGCACAAATGTCCGCACTTGTCTAAGTAGGTCAGAATCTCCTTCTTTGACAAGATTCATCTGGTACGTGTCATGGATAGGATCCGAAGAAAGATGGTCATTTGACTCATGTAAAGTGTCAACACATCTCAACTGTACACTTTTCCTGCTCATTGAACGATCATTGACATTTTCTGTACTGATCATTAGAGTTATATGTTCCAGACTGTCCTGCAAGTGATCTTCCTTATTAGCAGACGATGTTACACCTTGTATGTGAACATCTAGAACTTGGGACTATTTTGCATGCTGGGAATCATTTCTTGAGCGATTACAACATTATTTCCTGTGCCAACATCGTAGTCAATAATCTTATCACCCGGATCTTCAACCACGCCTATAGCTCTGTCGGCATTTATACAGTCACCCGTGTCGTCGTTATGCACACGTGAATTGCCGACAACTGTAGCTATCGCATCATCTTGGCACACCCTTCCAGAATACGACAATTTCAAACAACTGCCTATTTTCCACAATTTGTAGACGTTTCACAACAGTCCAAATGAGAGGAGCTGTATCCCCTGTTTCAGAAGCTTCCAATATCCCCGACGATAACTGGGCTTCATTATGGCATAAAGAAATGGATTAATAGCCACGTTAATGTTGACGATGCGCGAGGCGGCATATTCGGCCTTTGCGCACATCAGTCCTTTCTCACCAAACAGACACAGCAAGATTGAAATCTAGAGAAATTGGAGCAGGAAAAAACACAACAACATCAACGAGGGCGGATCAGTAAGTTCTGTCACCAAAGGCTGCCCCAGCTGCATAAGACATTAATGTGTTTATTGTGTTAAGTCATCCTTTACACAACATTCTTAGTGGGGATATATAGCCTGCATAGAAATTGCCAGGCCCATTTCTGCAGCTACTTGTCTGCCTGTAAAATGGAACCCACAAAGATCTTGAATCCTGCTGCATCACGACAATGCAAGTCCTCACAAAGCTCGCCTCCCCCAAACTTACCTTGATTAAAATGGTATAGTATCCATATTTAATGGAACATCCACCATACTCACCCGACTTAGCTCCCTGCGACTTCTGGCTCTTTTCCAAAATCAAATCAAAGATTACTGGGAGACCTTTTTGAAGGATCCAAGACCTAGCCAAAGCTGTACATTCAGAGATGAGAATAATACTACTTTGGAGTACCGCCAATGCTTCGAGAAGTAGAGGACGAGAATGCAGCGGTGTTTAGACGTCAAGGGAAGTAATTCGAGGGAATGTAACTGAAATTTTTGAAATTGTATGGCTATCTTCAGAAACATGGGCCAAGTGACAGAACCGTTTGATCTGCCCTTGTAACTATCGGCAATAATGAAAAAGCTTGTCATAAGGGTTGGCCAGTAACGTGTTTCAAATAGGTGCAGCTATGGAGGAACTCAATCCAAACATAATTATTAAGGAGCATTTCACAGTTTAGTTTCAGTCACAATCAACGCTTTACAGGAGTAGAGTCCAATGAAGAATTTAATCACATGTGTATCTTTAGAATGTATTTTAGATCATGAAATATACCTTTATCCAAGAAATGTTATGTTAAGAACTCGAAAAAATATTATTTCTAGACTACTGCCACAACACCGGGCTTTCAGCTTAAATATATGCACGTATAGTTATACCTGAAATCGAGGGTCGCTCTCATGCATAACTTCACTAATATAAATAGTAAGATTTTTTCAGGTTAGAAAATAGAATATCATTCTAGTGCAGCATGAACTATTTATAAATATCACTCACCACGGACGGAATCCACGTAAATACAAAAACAAAATGCAATAATAATACAACCAGGATCATTCTCTTTTCCAATTTCATGTCAGTATTTCGTTGATTCGCCAACTTTATCTTCAAATGTATGATAACGTTACGATCACAGAATTCCTGGAATTTTGTGAGTTGTCAAGCATGAGCATTGATTTCACCAGGGGGAGGGGTGTCCGACTGTGGTCATGGTAGCCAGGAGGATAAGTGCCGTAGGTCCACTGTCCTAGATAGATCAGTGGTAAGAGCGTCCGTCTACAGATCGCCGGGGAGGTCCTGGGATCAATTCCCGGTCGACAATTTTTTGTTTCTCACTTTTCAACCACCACGAGAGAAAGATTAGTTATTTTCATCATCATTTAATACTGTATTTTTTTCTTTGTCTTGATGTTCAAACAGTTAGGCCTAAGCGAAAAGAACCGACTGATTTGATAAAGGCGCTTTAAAACTGTTAGGGGTATATATTCAAAATGATTCAAATCGCTAGACAGATTTGTTATTCAGCTATATATCAAAACATCGAAATCTACCATAGCACTATAATAATGTTACATCTATTTTCGAAGAATCGTCTTTTTTTAGCCAATCCACAGAAAGGCAATTACCACAACATTCCACATTCTATGTTACACGCTTTCTTAAATTAGTCAGCCATTGCAATTACTAATCGACATTGTGACCTCGTGGATTGACCCTATACTAAAATAAGGTCATGTACAGAAATTGATGCAACATAAAACACAATAGTTGATTTTAAAAATCATTTTGAATTAAAGCTAAATGGTTTGTCTAGCACTTTTATTGATACGGAATTGAATATGCATTTTCACGACGTATTTGCCAATAAGTGCCAGTTGTTTCTGACTCACCGCGTTAACGAAATGAAAATACTTGACAAATTTATGTCACTTGCTTCTAGATCAGAGAAGGATTTTAATGCGAAATTTAAGTACCAATCACCAACGTTTCAACAGAAGAGTTATTATACATGTGCCCTAACTCTCCATCTCATAGTTAATTGTCGAAACTCAATCACCCAATAATTTAAAAAAAACAGGATTTTACCAACCAGGTGGATGGGCAAGAGGCGAGAATTAAGGTGTTGTCTTTCCTTTTTCATTTCAGCGGGAATCTTGCATTCTGGATATGATATCGCTATATCAACGAGAATCCATTATACTTTTTAAATACACCATTTCTATCCATTGAAAAACAGGGGGTTTATTAGCCAGAAAATTGTTTTGGTAGACGAATTTATTCTCGCTAAAAAGACCAAGAAAAGGAAATCTGTTCTTAAGGGGCTTGACCAACACATATATATTTTGAATTTTAGTGGTGTCTTTTTATTGTTTCATTTCAAATTTTCGAAAACATTTATGGACAATTTAGAAATGTTTTTAAGATGTTTAAAACATTTCCACGATTTTTTGTTATGAAATAGGCCTATACAAAGAAAAAATGCCCTATCGACCGACTCTACCTAAATGGTCCAAAACCAGTAAAACAAATGTGTTTTGTTGTTGTTGTTTTGGTCGCCTAAAAGCCTGGTTTTTCAAAATATTGATCAATTATAACCTCTAGAAATTAAAGAGAACTTAAGTAATCTACAGTGGTGCGTCATTAGATATTTAAATAATGTGTTGATTTTTTTCGTAAGCTTCTTTTCTCAGTTGCTATCATTAGCAACGCAAGCTTCTTTTTCTTAGTTGCTACCATTAGCAACGTCCTTCTCCGAAATATTCTCCTCATTTTTGTCTGGATCTCCGGACAATTGAGGCACGAGAGGGGTTGGCTTCATTGCCTCTTCTGCATCTGTTACGAGAATAGTAATATTAAGAGTGTGAATTGTGGCTCATGTGTCATTCTTTGGCAAATTGTTTGGATCAATTTCAGATCGGGTCTCTAAACGGAAGGATTAAGTTTACTGCCTTCCACAGCTGAAGATCATTGGACACTATGACAAAGTCTAAGGGTCTTGATACACTCGAGAAACATACCCGAATTATTCAGAGATGATAGACTTGTTAGTGTCTTGGAAAATAGGAACATGAATTTGTTTATCGAAATACCTCTTTCATCAATAATTTTTTGAGGAAGAATTGGACAAAGTAGGAGCATAGATTTGTTTATCGAAATACCTGGTTAATCAAAGACCTTTGAGGTATAATTGAAGAAAAGAATAGGAACATAGATTTGTTTATAGACATACCTGGTTCATCAAAGACCTTTTGAGGAATAATTGGAGTCGGCTTCCACATTGTCTTGAAATCTGCCGAACAAATATAATATAACAAATGAATTTAGTAAAGATGGAAGCATACATTTGTTTATCGGAATACCTGGTTCATCAAAGCTCTTTCAAGAAATAATTGAAAAAATAGGAACGTAGATTTGTTTATCAAAATATACATGGTTCAGCAAAGCCCTTTTAAGATAGTAAAATACATTTGTTTATCGAAATATTAATGACCTGGTTTATCAAAAATTGAAAAACTAGGAACATAAATGTGTTTATAGAAACACCTGGTTCATCAAAGACTCCCTTTTGAGGAATAATTGGAGTCGGCTTCCACATCGTCTTATCTGTCGAACAAATATAACATAATAAATGATCGAAGGATGTTCTATATAAGTGTAATACGAGTTACACGATGGTATTGGGCACTTATAAGGCCGCACTGACAAATCAGTACGTATGCTGATACTTATACGTTTAATCACCGGGTTAATCACCATACATAGAAAGCACCATTGAAAATGACCGAACTGAGGCAAATGCAAACCGTTTCCATCATAAAACATATTTGCATTGGTCTTCAATTTTATGTGTCGCTGCCGTCGTAATTACTCAAGCTATCATATGCACAATCGCCATCATACTCCGCTTCGAAGCCATGGAAGTTGAGCGATACCACTTTGCCAGCTCCAGCATCGATTATACATGTAGTGTTGCAGGTCATGTCGTTGTCGTAACCAGGATAATCAAGTGACGTGATCTATCATTGAGGTACTATCCTGAGAAATATATCTTTGTGTGATTTGTTTCTGGGTAATAACCCAATGCGTTGGACTATAGATTAGTCTAGTCCTAAAATCAGGATTAGATTCTAACTTTAATCATTTGGGGGCAATAATTACCTTTGCCGAATACTTATGATTAGTGTTGGGCTACAGGATGCTAAAATAGAGAGAAAGTACGATTGGCAGGGATTTACCGGTGTGAAATTTCTTAATTTGATTTATCGCTAGAAATGCGTGTCTATTGTCATTCGTGTAATACTGAATTGATTGATCATAACAGACTGTCAAATATAAATTATAAAACAAGATACCAATGACAGCCGTTGTTTCCCTACCTGATACAAATTTAACGTCTGCTCTGAATCCAATACCAGATATTGAATTATCAGACTCGAACACAAGAAGCATTTTCCGCCCAGTGGATAAAATGTAGTCTGCAGCAGTAATACCGCAATATACGCCTATCAGATAACTGTCCGTGTCGCTGCCGTTGTAAATACTCAAGCTATCATACAAACATTTGCCAACATTATCAAACTGCAAATTGAAGTCAAGGATGTGGAGCAGTACCCTTTTGCCAGCTCCAGCATCGATTATAGTTTTGCAGTTCATGTTTGGGTCGTAACCAGGATAATCAGGTGACGTGATCTGACCCTTCCGGGTGACGTCCGCATTGCAAGAGGCCGGGTCCCCTTAAAGAAATCCAAACCGAGATACAGAGTATGCTTATTTGGGTACCATGGTATAGCTAGAGGTCCCCTCTTTCCATACATACCAAAACAATATACTTATACTAAATAACATTATACTTTCATATTCGGGACAATACAATTAAGATTTTTTTCAAAATGACGATTTATAAAAATTGTAACCCCCCTACTACCGGACTTTGACGGCTTACCCTACCCCCAGATAAGGTGGTACCCTCAATTTGTTATCGTCAAAATGAGCGCAAGTGATGTAAAAGCGATCACCTAGACGCCCTAGGTCACTGTCCTTTGTGTTTAAGCGCAAATGATCGAAGGATGTTCCAAGGCACTTATAAGGCCGCACTGATAAATCAGTACGTATGCTGATACGTATACGTTTAATCACCGGGTTAATCACCATACATAGAAAACACCATTGAAAATGACCGAACTGAGGCAAATGCAAACCGTTTCCATCATAAAACATATTTGCATTGGTCTTCAATTTTATGTGTCGCTGCCGTTGTAAATACTCAAGCTATCATACGCACAATCGCCATCATACTCCACTTCGAAGCCAAGGAAGTTGAGCGATACCACTTTGCCAGCTCCAGCATCGATTATAGTGTTGTAAGTCATGTCGTTGTCGTAACCAGGATAATCAGGTGACGTGACCTATCATTGAGGTACTATCCTGAGAAATATAGCTTTGTGTGATTTGTTTCTGGGTAATAACCTAATGCTCTTGGACTATAGATAGTAGTCTAGTCCTACAATCAGGATTATATTCTGACTTTAATCATTTGGGGGCAATTAGTACCTTTGCCGAATACTTATGATTAGTGTTGGGCTACAGGATGCTAACATAGAGAGAAAGTACGATTGTCGCGGCAAGGAGTACAATCATTTACCGGCGTGAAATCTTCTTAATTTGATTTATCGCTAGAAATGCGTTTCTATTGTCATTTGTGTAATACTGAATTGATTGATCATAACAGAATGTCAAATATAAATTATAAAACAAGATACCAATGACAGCCGCTGTTTACCTACCTGATACAAAATCAACGACTGCTCTGAATCCAATATGATTTATAGAATGATCAGACATGAACACAAGACGCATTTTCCGCCCAGTGGAAAAAACGTCCGTTGGAACATCAAGACCGCAATATACGCCTAGCAGATCACTGTTCATGTCGCTGCCGTCGTAAATACTCAAGTTATCAAACGCACAATTGTCATCAAACTCCAAATCGAAGTTAAGGAAGTTGAGCGATGCCACTTTGCCAGCTCCAGCATCGATTATAATTGTGCAGTTTATGTTTGGGTGGTAACCAGGATAACCAGGTGACGTGACTACCTGACCCGTCCGGGTGACGTCCGCATTGCAAGAGGTCGGTTCCTCTGTAAGAAATACAAACCGAGATGCAGAGTATGCTTATTAGGGTACCATGGTATAGCTAGAGGTCCCCTCTTTCCATACATACCAAAACATGTACAAGCATCCCACGCATGTTGTCACAATGACGTCACTAAACATGACCGACCTAAAAATCCAAAATATCGGAATTTCACCCGCTGTTTTTTGCTTATATTAACCCTTACAGCCCCACGTCCCATGAAATCCCATTTCCCAGCCCGTCGGTTCCACCTGACGCTGAGGTATTTGGTAGAAATAATGGCCCCGGGCTACATAGCTCCCCCCGTGGCTCAGTTGGTAGAGCGTTCGACTTGTAACCGAGAGGTCGTGGGTTCAAACCCCGGGGCGTGGCACCTCTTGTTGTGTGCGGGTTTTTTTGCTTGAAAAAAATTTCGTTGGAAAATCCTTCAAAAGTGTTAGGGTTAAGTGATGTTTCTAACATATCATATTCATGACAATACAATTAAGATATTTTTTTTAAATAACAATTTATAAAAATTGTAACCCCCTCCTACTACCGGACTTTGACGGCTTACCCTACCCCCGGGTAAGGTGGTACCCTCAATTTTTATCGTCAAAATGAGAGCAAGTGATGTAAAAGCGATCATCTAGACGCCATAGGTCACTGTCCTTTGCGTTTAAGAAGGACTTTCTGAGAGAGTCAGGCACTATGGGAAAATCTGTGCAGATGGGGGGTCAGCCAATTTTAAACATATTATTGTGATTTAAGGGGAAGTTTTTTTTGGAATTTTGTGAGTTCTGTAATTATTAAACTATTATTCAAATGCATATAAAAGTATACATTTTTAGATGGGATTTGGGTCAGAGAATCCATTTTTGGCATCAATTTGGACCAAAATTGTTGATTTTTTTTGTGGAGAAAATCACAAAAAAACACTTTTCCGACCAATTTTTTGAATCAGGCCTATGCGAAAATCTATGCAGATGGGGGTCAGCCAATTTTAAACATATTTTGGTGATTTAACATGTTTGGTCAAATATTCACAAAAATCACTATTAAAAATTCTGGTATGCACCCTACCAGAAAATACCCCCCCCCCCCCCCCCCCTCCTACTAGGGTTTCATACCTAAGACGAGGATCTATGAACTTCATATTTTTCTGCATAGGATGCTTCATCCTTTGTCTTTATCAGGCATGCAGAAAAAGAATGTTAACATTTGAAAAATTCCATTACTGAGCAGGGGGTGAGTCTATTTTTGATAATTTCAAAAAATCGAAAACAATTAGGTAAATTAGGTATATTTTTATTTTTCATTGTACCAATCCCTGCAGAGTTAGAATATTGATCTTTGCTGGGGACAATGTCTCATCCAAGGTGGTTGAGTACAAAGTACAAACAAAATTGGTCGACCCCCATCTGCGCACCTCTGCCTGACTCTCTCAGAAAGTTCTTCTTATAGAGCAATCGGCGGAAATTCTTAGCCCAAAAAACGTCCTTAAGTCCCCCCATAAACACCATGTTTTGCATTGTTTGTTGAAGGGAAATTCCAGTTTGCACGTAGTTGTGCTAAGCATGATGGACTACGAAAGATATCGTCTTTGGTACAAACCCTTTTATCAAACAGAAATTGAGTTCTCTTCGGAATTTTATCATTGCTTGGATGCAATTCAAAACGTGACAAATCCATATTGCTTGATGTATAATAATAAATAAATTTATTATACTCGCTTGTGATAGCTTGATGCTCAACTAAGCACTTCATCCGACTATAGACGTCAGCTCTTACACTGGCTATGTATGCATTTATCAATTGCAACCCCGGCCCCGAAGGAACCAAGGACTAGCGTGGATTTGGTGCGGGACGTACACATTGCCAATGTGAAAACCCCGGTACAGTTATGTACGGGCTCCGCAGGGCGGGGCATCATTTTGTTTACGTCCCCGCTACAGTCCCGGCCGCGATATTATTTACCGTAAACAACATTTGATACCTTGAATAAAGCGTACAGTAT
This sequence comes from Ophiura sarsii, assembly GCA_035610835.1. NCBI lineage: Eukaryota > Metazoa > Echinodermata > Ophiuroidea > Amphilepidida > Ophiuridae > Ophiura > Ophiura sarsii. Next base: position 37,410,075 of record CM069458.1, on the reverse strand, counting down.
ACGCGTATAACTCTTGGTACTGATTTAATTTTATCTTAGCCAAATAACTACGGACAGAACGCTGTTTTTAAGCTCCAATAGAATGAAAACATCGAGAAGATAACTATATTTAGGAACCATCGAGTCTTCACTTTCCGTTGTCGTAACCTCGGCCTCACCGCACCCAGTCTTCGCCTCATGTACCCGATCAACACTCAAAACGCTCGCGACTTCGTCCGAAAAGCCGAAAAACAGTTGCTCCGTGAGAGAATTCGAGTAATTTTACTTTTTAAGTATCAATCAACTTGGATTTTGTCAAGATGAATAACCGAATTTATACAATAACAAATCTACTCAAAATTAGCAAATTAGCAAATTCAATGGTTCCCTACCACCATAACCACAAAAGTGAATTGAAACATTTTCTAGCTAGCTAGAAAATGGATAGAAAATGGATATAAGACCTTTTTAATTTGACCTTGATGTCTATTAACCCTAACCAGTAAAGCTAGTTTTTTGTGCGTCTCGGGGGGGAGGGGGGAAAAGTGCTATTTTTTTACCCGAAAAATCACCCAGCACCCCCCGGGATTCGATCGCGGGACCATCCGCACCCAAGTCTGTCCCTCTACCAACTGAGCTAACTCCCTAGCGGCTATGCGGCCACAAACTCCGTGGCCACATATGCCTGCGGTAGGTGACGTCATCGCGGCAATGCAGCAGCACGTGCCTGGAGATAGTTTCTGGCAGTGAGATTTAGTGAGATTCAGTGCGGTTAGGGATTGCACATCAAAAATTGACATTTATTAACCCTAACCAGTAAAGCTAGTTTTTTGTGCGTCTCGGGGGGAGGGGGAAAAAAGTGCCCCCTTAAAGAAGTAGAATTTTGTTTCAATTTTCGAATTCATTTGGTGCGATCCGATGTATACTTTTGACCAAAATATTATCGAAAAGCCACCTATTCATTTCCAATAAATATTTTGTTTTTTATCAATGCACGAAAGAAGTTGAGCACATACTGATATATTCTTGATTTAAGTATATATGGTTTAAAAGCTCGAACATAGGGGAGTCAAAGGGGGGAATGTGTTCCCCTCAGAATTACATTTTTTTTTCAATTTTCGAACTCATATGGTGCGATCTGGTGTATACTTTTGACCAACATTTTATCGAAAAGCTACCTCTTCATTTCCAATCAATATATTGTTTTTATCCCAATGCAAGAAAGATGTTAAGCATATACTGATATTTTCCTGATTTAAGTATAGATTATTTAAAAGCTCGAACAGGGGGAGTCTGAGGGTGATGTTCCCCCCTCAGAATTGGATTTTTTCCCTTCAATTTTCAAACCCATTTGGTGTGTACTTTTGACTAATATTTGATTGAAAAGCAATTACTAATATTTCCGATCAATATTGGCTTTTATATAGGCCTATGTCAGAAAGAAGTTATACTAGTTACCTCTAAAATATTAGATTTCTCGTCAACGTATGTACGCGTATGTATCCCGACCGACGTCCAATAAACTCCAAACTTTCTTATGTCCCTCGCATGCCTCCCCGCCTTTTCGTACCCCTACTGTTATCCAAATCATATCAACACACATGTTGATCGATGCATGTTTCAAAATAACCCGCTAATTGTATTGGTCATTTTTTGAACAGTTCATTATGTGTATCATTGGTTTTGAAGGTCGCGCATTGATCTGTTTTAAACAGGTGTAGCCAGGATTGAGGACATTTTGTAGGGGCACGTATCAGTGAAGTGGTTTACATCAAGAGTACTTAGCATAGATCGTCAATAGTTTATAATGTTGGTAGCAACCATTTATATATGGTTTTTTTTGTAATTAGTTGTTAAATTAGGTTTTAAGGGGCCAAGATGCGGCTGGGTTGCATCTTACCTGCATCAGTTACCCAAAGCCTACCTGCGGTTCAGGATAAATCCATCACAAGGTTATATTTTTGCGTAACTTTGTCTTTAATTGCCTTTTTACTCTCTAAATGTAAAAGAGCTAAAACTCACTATTTTGAGAGCTCTAGGAGGGACGGCTCATTTTAAGAGAGACGTCCGCTCTTTTCGGAGTGTGATTTTTACTCTGAAAAGAGTGGCAATCACTGTGAAAGAGTGAACTTCACTTCAGAAACGAGTGAACTTCACTCCAAAAAAGAGCTGTCCCTCCCATCCAGAGCTCTCAAAAGAGTGAGTTTTAGCTCTTTTACATTTAGTAGAGAACGGACGTTCTTGCATATCAATTTTTTTTCTTTCTTTTCGCTCGTTTTCTGTATTTTTTCTTCTATTTGCTTTGTTTTTGATAAACAATTTTATACAGGTCCCTTCGGAATCTGCACTTGGGCTGACAAATCAATACGCATTTGGACGGTACCGGAACGATTTATTGGAAAGGATTTTGGTGCATTCTTTATTAAAGACATTATCAATATTTTAAATGGTTACTTTCCAATGAGCCCATTATATCAACACTGTTTTTTCATACCAATGATCTTGAGGATGGTTTAGTATGCCAGTTCATGTCCTTTAAGGCAGCATGTTGTATAAGAGTTTGTCATATATCCGTCATTTCTACCATGCAATACAATTATTTGGACTGATGCATCTGCTTTGGTGCGGCGGTAAAACTTTTTGGTTGAAGGTGTGAGTACGAGGGGGTATCAAAAAGTTGTTGACATCACCCAGAAGTGAAGCAGCTATTTCGAAGAAATTTTGTCAGTGTAATTACTGATCCTTAAAAACATTATAGTGCAAAAATGGTCTCATAAGTATGTTTACTTTCTTTACAGGGGGTGCTAGATGCCAATGCCATGTAAATCAATGACGTCCTCCAATGGTGCTGTATTCATGGTTAATTATAATGGTCTAATAACTGATCCTTGTGGGACACCTTCCAGAAGAATATTAGGCTTAGAATTTGTTTTAAATTTTGTCATTTGTCACTCGTAGGTCTCAATATATATCGGTAGATGACAACATTTCTAAGCCTCATATACCTCTGGAAGGCGTCCCACAAGGATCAGTTAATGGACCATAATCATTTATCATGTACACAGCACCATTGGAAGACGTCATTGATGTACATGGCCTTGGCATCTAACGCCCCCTCTAAAGAAAGTAAACATAGTTATGAGACCATTTTTGCACCATAATGTTTTTAAGGACAAGTGATTACACTGACAAAATGTCATCGATATAGCTCCTTCACTTCTGGGTGATGTCAACAACTTGTTGATACCCCTCGTATATAGGGGAATGGACAGGCATTTGGTAGGTACCGGAACGATTTATAGGAAGGTTGGCTGCATTCTTTATTAATGTCATTATAAATATTTTAAATGGTTACTTTCAAATGAGCCATATCCAACACTGTTTTTCTTACCAATGATCGTGATGATGGTTTAGGTTGCCAGTTCATGTTTTTAAGGCAGCATTATGAGTTACTGTCATATATCCGTTTTTTCTATGCAATAAAATTAGTTGACCTGATGCGTCTGCCTTGGTACGTACGGTGGTAAGTCTTTTTGGTTGAAGGGGGTAGGTTGTAGGGGAATGGGATTGGCACACATGGTACGGATTTTAGCATCATTTTTCCTTATGTTCACATACAGTACATATCTATAGGTCGGACGGGGACAATTGTTTAAAATGGACTGAAATTGGTTAACCTTTTCTGATTTGTCGTCTGGGAGGCGGTTGTTTCTTGTCCTGATGCCGTCATATATCTTTATATGATTTTTCAATCATTGTCTGCAGTACATAACTATAGGTCGGACGGGTACACTTGTTTAAGGATATTATTTGTTGTTGTTGTAGTCGATGTGCTTGGCCGTTTAAACCAAGTCCTTGGAACAACTCAGTGATTAGGTTTTTTTTCTTCTTGATTTTTCGGGGGGGGGGGGGTGGTACAAGTCCCTCAGTAGGCCCTTGTCTTGGCAGGTTGGTATACATTTGGAGCTACAACAACACTTTGAAATAAGTGTTTATGCAATGTATTTTTGGAAAATTCCCCTTCTCCAATTTCTCATCGTTGGGAGGGATGGGATATTCGCGAATCGCTGCCTGGTGAATTTTTAATACACATTTGATCTTGACTTATTCATAACTCATCTTAAGTCAGATTAAGAAGATTTGTTAAGAAGTTCTGAAGTTTGACCTACGATCTTGTTTTGATACAATGTCATGGTTTCAAAGTATCTAAATAACAGGCGTGTTTTTAATTAAACAGATTTTCGAAGATTGCATTTAGTTAAAGGTAGATGTTCCGATATCAACTTGATGTTTTCTATTCGACATGAAAGGTCATCCTCAAAAATGTCGTATTCCAAAGTTTGAGTTGCATAACTCTAATGGTTCTTATTTTAGACGCACAAGATGCCGTGAAATGTGCCCATTGAGTTGTACACAAACTATATTGGTGGTAACCACTTTTCGCGGTAATTCGATGTTATTTCACCGATTTCTTCGTAATCATACTGATTTGGACCGTCAAATTTCAGTATGTTAAAGGTAGATGACCCGATCACATTTTCGTAACATGATTTTTCGTAATATGATATGAAAATCTCCATACAGGGTGAGTCAAAAAAAAGTTTACTCAACTTCAGCGATTATTTTAGAAAAAAGTATTCGTTTGTTTTCAAAACAATTTAATACGGTATAAAGACAAATTATTTAGCTTTAATGTGAATTTTATCTGGTTTAGATTGGTTGAGGGAAACTTATTTTACGCTGTTTTTAATAAAAGTGACCAATTTAACGTCCGAACACGCTCCCAGATCTTGACCATTATATTTCATGAGATACGACCAACAAAGTCTATTGAACAAGTCTATTGTCTACTTAATTCTTTTAATTAACAAGATGTGTAATGCTTTACATCATAATCCTAGTAAACATTATTAAGCTCGTTAAGCTTGAAATTAAAAACCGTGTTTTTGGTGAGAAAACAGCTCCTGTACAGAAACAGTCATATTTATTTAACGGTATCATCAAATAGCGTGATTTTTTTCCACATGATAGCAAAGAAATGGCGCAATCATTTAAAGTTTTGTTTGCCTTGATTTTGTGGTCAAAAATAAATAAAAATCGGGTCATCTATCTTTAAGTGGTGTGTTTAAAGTCAAAGTTAAACGCGCGTTTATCTTAAAACCATGTTTAAATACGTATGAGAATACGGCCCTATATGTTTGTTATTCTTCTTATAGTGTGTTTATGCTTATGCTAAATTGGCCCAAAACCTTTAAAAACTTGCCATTTTGACAAACATGTCGCACAAATGTCAATAGAAGAGTGCACACCACCATATTATATTTTGCGTTCTGGCAATACACGGCAGTGTTTAAAATTAAGATAGACCCCATCATAAGTCTAGATTTATCATCCTAGAAAAGGTAAAAAGTGCTGTAAATGTACCTAAATGTTTCACAATTTGGAATGTGTATGTTATTTCCTCCGCATTACGCCCACAATTTTTAGCTTTTTCTTGAATGGTATCATTTTACACAATTTCACTGTTTCCACCAATTTAGAGCCAACATTTCTGATCTTAGGATATAGGCAACCTGTCGTACCTAAGTTATATATCATTGGCCCGTAGCGGGAGATAAATGCTGGTTACCGCCCACAAAAGTGATTGCTTTTAAGCAGAAGACATCTAGATCTTCAATAAAAACAATGATTTGAATGCGCCAGTTTGCTCTAAAGGTGTAGAGATTAACATGAAGTTGACCTCTTAACCACACAAAGGAATATGGAACTCATTTGGTGGTGTGAGACCAGAATAAATCAATGTTTATTTAACATTAATTAGCAATAGTATATATAGATGTATAGAAATCTAAACACATAGTAGTAAGACAAAAACTTACCAACACACATAATACTGGTCGATATGGCAGGACTAAAGAATGCCCCTGAACCATCTCCTGGATCTGCTGTGCATGTTCCTACGCCATTACCAGATAATGCATAACCCTGCTTGCAGCTGAATGTCAGTATTGATCCAACTTCGATCATGTCCATATCAGGTGAGCGCATACCGTTCGTTGGTGCCGCTGCTGGAGCTGTACATTGTGCTATAACAAAATGGGTTGAAGTTGTAAGATTAGGGTATTACCGACTTTTGAATTAAAATGTAAGCATTATGCAATATGAATATGATTTAGAAATTTCCAATAATGTGATACTTAGTATGCATTATAAATTCATGCAATTATTTACTGCAATGGACTGATTGTCTATTGTGTAATTTGTGTTTACTGAAGAATCTGTAGGAGCGTAAACCGTTATTTGCCGATTTATAATCAAATGTAAAAAACTGAATGCAAACTGCTTATCCACAAAAATAGCCTGTGTAAGTAAATGTTTTACATAATTATAAGAAAACCTGGTGTTTCGATTCGATGAAGATTTAAAATAAACATTGAATGCATCAATAATGTTTGATCAAATAGTGTTAAAGTTTAACAGTTTAATAATGACGTAATTATGCTGGCATATTGCAGGGCCCTAGTGCATAACATTTTAGATTAATCTGAATGAATCTTAGTAAGACTTAACTTTCTTAAGTCAGATTAAAAAGATTTTTTAAGAAGTTCTAAAGTTTGACCTTCGATTTTGTTTTGATACAATGTCATAGTTTTAAAGTATCATAAAGTACCATAAGTCTAAATTTATCATCCTAGAAAAGGTAAAAAGTGCTGTAAATGTACCTAAATATTTCATGATTTGGCATTTGTATGTTATTTCCTCCGCAATAACAATAATTTGAATGAGCCAGTTTGCTCTAAAGGTGAAAAAGATTAAAATGAAGGTGACCTCTTAACCACACAAAGCAATAGGAACTAATTTGGTGGTGTGAGACCCGAATAAATCAAAAAATCAATGTTTATTAAACAATAATTAGCAATAGTATACATACATGTATAGAAAATCAAATACATAGTAGTAAGACAAAAACTTACCAACACACATAATACTGGTCGATATGGCAGGACTAAAGAATGGCCCTGAACCATCTCCTGGATCTGTGCATGTTCCTACGCCATTACCAGATAATGCATAACCCTGCTTGCAGCTGAATGTCAGTATTGATCCAACATCGATCATGTCCATATCAGGTGAGCGCATGCCGTTCGGTGGTGCCGCTGCTGGAGCTGTACATTGTGCTATAACAAAATGGGTTGAAGTTGTAAGATTAGGGTATTACCGACTTTTGAATTAAAATGTAAGCATTATGCAATATGAATATGATTTAGGAATTTCTAATAATGTGATACTCAGTATGCATTATAAATTCATGCAATTATTTACTGCAATGGACTGATTGTCTATTGTGTAATTTGTGTTTACTGAAGAATCTGTAGGAGCGTAAACCGTTATCTACCGATTTATAATCAAATGTAAAAGCTGAATGCAAACTGCTTATCCACAAAAATAGCCTGTGTAAGTAAATGTTTTAAATATAAGAAGACCTGGCGTTGCGATTCGATGAAGATTTAAAATAAACATTGAATGCATCAATAATGTTTGATCAAATAGTGTTAAAGTTTAACAGTTTAATAATGACGTAATTATGTTGGCATATTGCAGGGCCCTAGTGCATAACATTTTAGATTAATCTGAATGAATCTTAGGAAGACTTAACTTTCTTAAGTCAGATTAAAAAGATTTTTTAAGAAGTTCTGAAGTTTGACCTTCGATTTGATACAATGTCATAGTTTTAAAGTAACTAATTAACAGGCGTGTTTTTAATTAAACCGATTTTTGAGGATTGCGTTTAGTTAAACGGGGTGTTTAAAGTCAAAGATAAACGCGCGTTTAGCTTAAAACCTTGTTTAAATACGTATGAGAATACGGCCCTATATGTTTGGTATTTTTCTTATAGTGTGTTCATGGTTATGCTAAATTGGCCCAAAACCTTTACAAATTAGCCATTTTGACAAACATGTCGCACAAATTTCATTAGAAGAGTGCACACCACCAACTAATATGTTGCGTTCTGGCAATACACGGCAGTGTTTAAAATTAAGATAGTCCCCGCCATAAGTCTAAATTTATCATCCTAGAAAAGGCAAAAAGTGCTGTAAATGTACCTAAATATTTCATAATTTGGCATTTGTATGTTATCTCCTCCGCATTAGGCCCACAATCTCTAGCTTTTTCTTGATGGTATCATTTTACACGATTTCACTGTTTCCACCAATTTAGGGCCAACATTTCTGATCTTAGGATATAGGCAACCTGTCATACCTAAGATATATATCATTGGCCCGTAGCGGAAAAAATGCTGGTTACCGCCCACAAAAGTGACTGTTTTTAAGCAGAAGACATCTAGATCTTCAATAAAAACAATGATTTGAATGAGCCAGTTTGCTCTAAAGGTGAAAAAGATTAACATGAAGTTAACCTCTTAACCACACAAAGCAATAGGAAACTAATTTGGTGGTGTGAGACCAGAATAAATTAATGTTTGTTTAACAGTAAATAGCAATAGTATACATACATGTATAGAAAATTAAACACATAGTAGTAAGACAAAAACTTACCAACACACATAATACTGGTCGATATGGCAGGACTAAAGAATGCCCCTGAACCATCTCCTGGATCTGCTGTGCATGTTCCTACGCCATTACCAGATAATGCATAACCCTGCTTGCAGCTGAATGTCAGTATTGATCCAACATCGATCATGTCTATATCAGGTGAGCGCATGCCGTTCGGTGGTGCCGCTGCTGGAGCTGTACATTGTGCTATAACAAAATGGGTTGAAGTTGTAAGATTAGGGTATTATCAACTTTTGAATTAAAATGTAAGCATCATGCAACATGAATATGATTTAGAATTTTCAAATAATGTGATACTCAGTATGCATTATAAATTCATGCAAATATTTACTGCAATGGACTGATTGTCTGTTGTGTAATTTGTGTTTACTGAAGAATCTGTAGGAGCGTAAACCATTATTTGCCGATTTATAATAAAATGTAAAAGCTGAATGCAAACTGCTTATCCACAAAAATAGCCTGGTGTAAGTAAATGTATTTAGTATAAGAAGACCTGACGTTTCGATTCGATGAAGATTTAAAATAAACATTGAATGTATCAATAATGTTTGATAAGATAGTATTAAAGTTTTAACAGTTTAATAATGACGTAATTATATTGGCATATTGCAGGGCCCTAGTGCATAACATTTTAGATTAATCTGAATGAAACTTAGGAAGACTTATTCTTAACTCTTCTTAAGTCAGATTAAGAACATTTTTATGAGGTTCTGAAGTTTGACCTACGATCTTGTTTTGATACAATGTCATAGTTTCAAAGTATCTAATTTACAGGCGTGTTTTTAATTAAACAGATTTTCGAGGATTGCGTTTAGATTAAACGGTGTGTTTAAAGTCAAAGTTAAACGCGCGTTTAGCTTCAAACCATGTTTAGATACGTATGAGAATATGACCCTATATGTTTGTTATTCTTCTTAAAGTGTGTTTATGCTTATGCTTAATTAGCCCAAAAGCTTTAAAAACTGGCCATTTTGCGAACATGTCGCACAAGTTTCATTAGAAGAGTGCACACATCAAATAATATTTTGCGTTCTGGCAATACACGGCATTGTTTAAAATTAAGATAGACCCCACCATTAGTCTAGATTTATCATCCTAGAAAGGGTAAAAAGTGCTGTAAATATATACCTAAATGTTTCATAATTTGGCATTTTTATGTTATTCCCTCCGCATTAGGCCCAAAATCTCTGTTTTTTTCTTGAATGGAATCATTTTACACGATTTCACTGTTTCCACCAATTTAGAGCCAACATTTCTGATCTTAGGATATAGGCAACCTGTCGTACCTAAGATAGTTATCATTGGCCCGTGATTGTTTTTAAGCAGAAGACATCTAGATCTTCAATAAAAACAATGATTTGAATGAGCCAGTTTGCTCTAAAGGTGAAAAAGATTAACATGAAGTTGACCTCTTAACCACACAAAGCAATAGGAACTAATTTGGTCGTGTGACACCAGAATAAATCAATGTTTATTAAACAGTAATTAGCAATTATAGTATACATACATGTATAGAAAATTAAACACATAGTAGTAAGACAAAAACTTACCAACACACATAATACTGGTCGATATGGCAGGACTAAAGAATGATCCTGAACCATCTCCTGGATCTGCTGTGCATGTTCCTACGCCATTACCAGATAATCTATAACCCTTATTGCAGCTGAATGTCAGTATTGATCCAACATCGATCTTGTCCATATCAGGTGAGCGCATGCCGTTCGTTGGTGCCGCCGCTGGAGCTGTACATTGTGCTATAACAAAATGGGTTGAAGTTGTAAGATTAGGGTATTACCGACTTTTGAATTAAAATGTAAGCATTATGCAATATGAATATGAATCAGAAATTTCCAACAATGTGATACTCAGTATGCAAGTTTAGATTAATCTGAATGAAACTTAGGAAGAAGCTCTGAAATTTGACCTACAATCTTGTTCAAAACATGTTGGGACACTATAATACACGTGCGCGTGAAATATCTTCCAAAATGACTAAAAAGCTGTTACTTGATAGTCAAAACTAGTTTATGTTAAGGCCCCCTCCCCAAAATAAATGTTGGAGCGTATATATACCACAGCCTTTTGCTTGACAATGCTTTTATATGGACCAACATTGAGTTTAGAGGAAGGGGCCACCGTTTTCACAGGACATGCAGGAAGTGTCCCAGTTTTGAACATGATTGAGGGTACAATTCATTTTGAATTGGACGTTTTTATTTAGAGTGTAGAGTAATAATAACGGCACCAGCAGCTTTTAGTACATAGGCTTATGTTCAATTTTTCGTCCCTTCGGGCATTTTATAAACAATCTCCACAAATTTCATATTTTAATCAAAATTGTGTGTAGATTTGAAAAATTCCGGGTGATATTTAATGACCACAGGGGATCATTTAAGGACAACAAGGGATCATTTAATGACCACAGGGGATCGTTTATTGACCACAGGGGATCATTTAATGACCACAGGGGATCACTTAATGACCACAGTGGATCACTTAATGACCACAGGAGATCATTTAAGGGTGACAGGGGATCATTTAAGGATCACAGGGGCTCATCTATTGGTCACAGGGGATCATTTAAGGGTCACAGGAGATTATTTATTGGTCACAGGGGATCATTTAAAGACCACACAGGATCATGTAAGGACCACAGGAGATCATTTAAGGACCACAGGGGATCATTTAAGGACCACAGGGGATATTTTAAGGACCACAGGGGATTATTTATTGACCACAGGGGATCATTTGATGACCACAAGTTATAGCATTATAACCCCATGCAATAATTTAAAGATTCGACCGGTTGTTAAACAATGTTAAATAACTCCAGTTGATCGTTTAATGAACACAATATTGACCACACACAATAATTTAATGACCGCGAATGGTCATTTAATAACTCAGACGATAATTTACTAACCCTCAATTGAGATAATTATATAACTCGCGTCACCTTGTGATCAATTAATAACTCAAACGGTGTAATAATGAATGATGAATTATTTAATGACCATGTGATAGTTGAATTCCGCCCAAACAATGGTGGACCACGGCTACCTTTGATTTCTAAGTCTAAGCTGGAATCAATAAAAAATGACAGCTCAACTGTTCTTCAAGGTAAACCAAGACTCGCACATAGAACCTCAATAAGTCGATAGCATTTATAAGCATCTACTGATAACTTTTGTTTGTTCAGACCTATCGAGCGAGACCCAGACCGACACCAAGTTGGGAGTTACACCTGTGACGGATGTAAAGTGCTGAACAGCAATAAAAAGTCATACACTTTGGTTAGGTCCTTTAAAGTAATTTTCGATTTTTTCTTTTTACCAAACAGGCTAAATAGACATTTGGATGGATCTTTTTGGCACATTTTGATACCAACCATGACACCTAACAACAAAGATAAACCATGATTAGCACCATTTGTAGAAAATTTGTCACTTTTCAAAAGGCACATTTTCACAACACTACGCGGAAAAAAACACCAATTGTTAACAAGCACATACATGTAAGCCGTATCAGTCCCGTGTTGATCGCTGCACATTTCCCCTCAATGCGCGGGCTAATTCAAATTCAAAGTGTCATGCATGTGTGAAGGATATGAATGCAAATGGATTTTTATTGAAAGGAGAACATGGACCGATTAATCAAATTATTTTTAGTTGTACAAGATCTTCATTTTTATCATATCGGTACAATGAGGTATATATGACCCGATCACTTTTTTGGCTCTATGATTTTTTTCTTCTTTTCACATCAAGATATTTTGGTATCAGAAGAATCCCCATATTTTTCTCACTATGTCTGTAAAGTCTTTGGGGCCAGACATTTTTCATTTGGAAATTATAGGCTAAAATGTGGTGAATTACTGCCAAAGTTGGTTAACCACCAACCAGTCTGTGTACTACTCAATGGGCACATGTCTTTTGACCTTGCGCTTCTAAAAATAGAACCATTGGAGGTATGCAACTCAAACTTTGGAATGCAGCAATTTAAAGGATGACCTTTCATGTAAAATAGAAAACATCAAGTTGAAAATCGGGTCAGCAATCGGAACATCTACCTTTAATTTGAACAATTTGAGTTAACAGAATCAACAGCATTTTATGCTACATCATTCTGAAACAAGAGAAATTGATGATATAATTACTGACTGATGTGTAGATGTGTGTTATTTAAACTGCTTCATTGATATCTACAGCTAACCCAAACCAAACCAAACCAAGGTGTATCCCTAAAGCTCGGTAAAATTCCAAGCAGTTTAATGTAATGCACTTTATGTTCAGAATCAAATATCACGCTCTCTAAACGACCCAACACAGCGTAGTGTGCACGGCTGCATTGTGTGATCGTTTGCCCAGTCAACCCTGGTCATAACAGTGTCACACTCTGAGTGAACCTCGCATAACCCCATTTTTTTCCCGAGTAGTGTATTGAAAATGTGACTTTTGAAAAGTGACTAATTTTCTTTAAATACCGCTAATCATGGTTCATCCAATTGTCCAAAACTACTTCAAATGACCTAAACAAAGTGTATGACTTTCTTTTGTTGAGCACTTTACATGTAGTAAAGCGTTATCTGTATACAGTTCATCTAACATTAAAAAAGAAACACTGGCAAATATGATTGGTTTTATATTTTGTTTGTCCATGGACAGTATCTAAGAGTAATTCTGTTTGCATATTACTTTCAAAACATACTTCATCAAAAATATCTTAATTATCATTTTTGTTGACCTTAGAGGTTTTATAGCACTTTAGATATAGCCGGTTTTTTCCGTCAAATTTAGTATACAGTTCCATTGATGTACAAATAATTTCTAAAATAACAAATGGTGATCATCATGTTCGTTTTTAAACAATTTTTAACATGTTTTTTAAAGGAAATTTACACAGCGGTCTATGGAGAATATTAATTATTTTAAACACATTTTGCCCGTCTGGCCCGAAATGTGCAAACCATATTTTTGTATAAAAAGGTTGTGCAACAATATACCCTTTCCATTTGACCATTTCCAAAATAAGAAATGGAGATTACAATTGTCACAATTTAACGAAACGTGTCACTGCAAAATTCGGAGAGCAATCTTCCTGTGAGATTTGGCATTAATGTGCACTACGCGCGTACAATACATTATTGCATGTAAATGCTGCATCATATGATAGGTGGTATGAGATCGCGATGGTGAGTTTAATCCATAAAAAAAATATATAACTCATTTTATCCTTAGGGGGGGGGGGGGGTCTTTGATCCCCTGAACCAATATCTAGAACTCCGAGTTATATTTATAGATTAATGCCTTATACATCTCACTTTACTCACAATGTATATTATATCAAAACAATATGATTAACAAGTGCAATATAGGCCCATTAATAACGTTAGTCACAATTTTTTTCTTAGTTTAAGGGGTGCCTTTCTTGGGCCTTCTGAACCCTTTAAATCACCCTTAGCAGCTCTGGTTGCATATCAAATATGTATATTAGACACTGTCTCCTTGTTGTTCTATATAATTTGAGCAATTTGTTTTTAGCTATTTCTCATTTTTGAGGACATTAATGAATAAGTTTTTTCATTTTATTATATTTTTTTAAAGAAAAAGGGTACTTTTTCAAAATCCTCTTGAACTCGTTTCTTAATTTCCTTGCATTCACTTCGCTATCAATAGGATTGGGAAAAGTAATCTATATCATACATGAACGTTCTTTTTAAACAGGAATATATTTGATTGTGATGTATCCATTTCTTTACACTTTTTATGAAACAGACCTCGTTCAGAAGAGACGCCTGTTTTACTGGTATTTGAGGTGAAATACGCATCTAGTGTGTCTTGGAAATCAGAGTATTATATTTGAGTTACGCCCCCCCCCCCCCCCCTCCCCCGGTGATGGCCTAATACTAATAACAGAAAAATTGACATATCCCATCGTCAGATATGCGGTGGCAAGAAAATAAATACAAATACATCAAAAATAAATTACCAATTACCTTTAAGACGTCTAAAGTCATGCGTATGGCAAAATGAGCCCAAAAAGCACCCAGAAAACACCCAAAGTAGCCCAAAAAGCACTCAAAAATGTCATAGTATGACTGTTAATTTTATTTTTGAGAGAGGTGGTGTGCAAATGTTTTACATGCCAAGTACTCCCATTTTATCAATTTCAATACCATCAAAAATTCAAAACAAGATGACTGCCAAAAGTAGCCCAAAAAGCGCCCAAGACACCACTTAAAAAAATCCACCCAGAATTTTTGAAATCTACACAAAATGTTGATATAAATATGAAATTTGTGGAGATTGTTTATAAAATGCCAGAATGTTTACATAAGCCTATGTACTATTTCGTTAATAATGTAGCCTACCTCCTATGAAATCAACGTTCGCGTAGAATCCTGGTCTTGTAAACAAAGTATCCGTTTAAATTTAAGAAACAGACTCTGTCCAGACGACTCAACCAATTCGGGTATATCATCACCGCAATATTTGCCTATCATGTTAGCGTTGGCGTCGCTGCCATCGTATATACTCAGGCTATCATCGGAACATGTACTACTATACCACAAACTGAAAATTGCCTTTGTTCAGCAGTCTAGTGTTCTATGTTTTGTTGTTCTCCACTGTGTTCCATATTCTCTCACATTGCGTTTTGCCAGCATACCAATTGGATGTCTCAGCATTTTTCCAGGCTTGTCATCTTTCAACAGGGGATGTTTTATCTATTTTTGTTTGTGGATAGGGTTTTTACGAACCGTCCTTCTTCTTACCAGTGTTAGTGTCACACCAATATTTACTAACATCCAGCCTACGGTTTTTGATAAGTATCGTGAATCTCGTTGCAGGATCGACTAAAATAATGCCATCCGTTGGTTTGTTCAATTTTCAACTTTTGTGAAAACATTTCATTGTTTTGTCGACGAGATTTGTTTTTTCAAAACATGACACCAAAAAACGTACCGCTATAATAACGTAAGGCGGTAGTGGATAAGGTACGACTACAAGCCGGGTCATCTATCAAAGCATCCTTATAGCAACATTCAGTACAGTATCCAGAATCCAGATTCATGGGCCAGTAAGGCTCTTCCCGCAAAATATTAACTCATGGACCATGGACGCGGGAAATGGCGGGCTGTTCTGTAAATGTGGGCGAACGGGATTCTTTGTCATTAAACGTAGTTTCGGGGGAATCTCTGCGCCAGGAATTGGATGATGTTGACGTTTTTATCGAGCAAAATAACAAGAGACGGAAAAACCAAGCTAATACGGGGCCATAAACTTCCAGATTCGCGGGAATTACGTCAGCGCCAGTCACCGGAAACATAGTAACGCTGGAATTTCTATTGGACCGAATTCAGCAGCTTCGCAACGCAAGGTTTAGGTGGGGTCAAAAATATGAAATTGAGCTGGTACCATCTAGCACCGCCCTCCACGGCTGTTTGATCCCACATAAGTTTTATTCTGAGAACACCGTAACTTGCTGGCCCGGTTCTGGTTTTAACTTATTCAAGTAGGCCTCCCTGAATATACTGGCCATCTTTTGTAGAAATTTCAGAACATTTGTTGATGCTAGTTCTGAGAAATAGAGCTTTGAATATTATTATTCACTATAATAGCGCCCTCATCGGCCACATTTCCCATAGAGTTACATAAATATTGTGTCAAGTAGAAAATGCCGATAATTTAAAAAGGGCTCGAATAATTTTCTTGAAATTTGCACCGTAAAGGGGCCACTATGTAATCTTTAAAGCGTTAATTTTAAAGCGTTAAAGCGTTATTTTTAAAGCGTTAAAATGCGTTATAAAGCGTTAAAACGCTTTATGTCTATAGAGGCATTCTTGTGTCGGCCATTTTTTGCTGGAGCTAAAGTCTGTTACAGCGTTAAAAAAGACCAACACTACTGTTATCCAAATCTAATCAACCCATGTTGATCGATGCATGTTTCAAAATAACCCGCTAATTGTATAGGTCATTTTTTGAACAGTTCATTGTGTGTATCACGGGTTTTGAAGGTCGCGCATTGATCTGTTTTAAACAGGTGTATACGGGATTGAGAACCTTTTGTAGGGCACGCATCAGTGAAGTGGTTTACATCAATAGTACTTAGCATAGATCGTCAATAGTTTATAATGTTGGTAGCAACCATTTATATATGGGGTTTTTTGTAATTAGTTGTTAAATTAGGTTTTAAGGGGCCAAGATGCGGCTGGGTTGCATCTTACCTGCATCAGTTACCCAAAGCCTACCTGCGGTTCAGGATAAATCCATCACAAGGTTATATTTTTGCGTAACTTTGTCTTTAATTGTCTTTTTACTCTCTAAATGTAAAAGAGCTAAAACTCACTATTTTGAGAGCTCTAGGAGGGACGGCTCATTTTAAGAGAGACGTCCGCTCTTTTCGGAGTGTGATTTTTACTCTGAAAAGAGTGGCAATCACTGTGAAAGAGTGAACTTCACTTCAGAAACGAGTGAACTTCACTCCAAAAAAGAGCTGTACGTCCCTCCCACCCAGAGCTCTCAAAAGAGTGAGTTTTAGCTCTTTTACATTTAGTAGAGAACGGACGTTCTTGCATATCAAATTGTTTTTTTTCTTTTTGCTCGTTTTCTGTATTTTTTTTCTATTTGCTTTGTTTTTGATAAACAATTTTATACAGGTCCCTTCGGAATCTGCACTTGGGCTGACAAATCAATACGCATTTAGACGGTACCGGAACGATTTATTGGAAAGGATTTTGGTGCATTCTTTATTAAAGACATTATCAATATTTTAAATGGTTACTTTCCAATGTGCCATATCAACACTGTTTTTTCATACCAATGATCTTGAGGATGGTTTAGTATGCCAGTTCATGTCCTTTAAGGCAGCATGTTGTATAAGAGTTTGTCATATATCCGTCATTTCTACCATGCAATAAAATTATTTGGACTGATGCATCTGCTTTGGTGCGGCGGTAAAACTTTTTGGTTGAAGGTGTGAGTACGAGGGGGTATCAAAAAGTTGTTGACATCACACAGAAGTGAAGCAGCTATTTCGAAGATATTTTGTCAGTGTAATTACTGATCCTTAAAAACATTATAGTGCAAAAATGGTCTCATAAGTATGTTTACTTTCTTTACAGGGGGTGCTAGATGCCAATGCCATGTAAATCAATGACGTCTTCCAATGGTGCTGTATTCATGGTTAATTATAATGGTCTAATAACTGATCCTTGTGGGACACCTTCCAGAAGAATATTAGGCTTAGAATTTGTTTTAAATTTTGTCATTTGTCACTCGTAGGTCTCAATATATATCGGTAGATGACAAAATTTCTCAGCCTCATACACCTCTGGAAGAAGGATCAGTTATTGGACCATAATCATTTATCATGTACACAGCACCATTGGAAGACGTCATTGATGTACATGGCCTTGGCATCTAACGCCCCCTCTAAAGAAAGTAAACATAGTTATGAGACCATTTTCGCACCATAATGTTTTTAAGGACAAGTGATTACACTGACAAAATGTCATCGATATAGCTTCTTCACTTCTGGGTGATGTCAACAACTTGTTGATACCCCTCGTATATAGGGGAATGGACAGGCATTTGGTAGGTACCGGAACGATTTATAGGAAGGTTGGCTGCATTCTTTATTAATGTCATTATAAATATTTTAAATGGTTACTTTCAAATGAGCCATATCCAACACTGTTTTTCTTACCAATGATCGTGATGATGGTTTAGGTTGCCAGTTCATGTTTTTAAGGCAGCATTATTGAGTCGCCGAAGGCTGACTATATAGTTTTGTTTTGTCATTTTTAGAGTAGTTGCTCCAGCAAAATGTGGTAGCCCAATGATGATGTAGCAACGCTAAATTTTACATAGAAGTTGCACGGTAAGAGCTTTCTAATCGGTTTCCAAAATCACCAAAACGTCTGCGTAGCCCAAAATATGGAGTTTGCAGCGCTTGTTGAAAAAATGAATGCAAAAGATAGGTAGAATAGAGATAGCGAAGTTTCCCGAAGTTTGGACGAAATTGAAATCAGCCAGGAAAGTGGTCTAATCGATGGTTCAATTGTGATTTTATACGATGTTTTTTAGGGGAAATTGCGCGACGAGCCATTTTGTTTCTATTTCCATAGACAACCCACCCCGACCCCGACGTCGCGGCATGGCGCAAAATATGGAATTAGCCGTGTTTGTTAGAATAGAAAATGACATATTTAGATAGAATAGTTTTCTAAAGTGTACCGTGATTTGGTCGAGATTCAATTCGTCCATGAAAGTGTTGCAATCGATGGTTCAATTGTGAATTTGTAGCATGTTTTTGAGGAGAAACTGCGTGACGAACCATTTTGTTTCTATTTCTGAACACACCACACGTATGCGTGGCCCAAAATACGGAGTTTTAAGTGCTTGTTAGAATGGAAAATGCCATAGATAGGTAAAATAGGATTATATAAGTATCCCGTTCTTTGGACGAAATTTAAATCATTCGGGAAAGTAGTATAATCGATGGTTCAATGGACTCTAATTGTGAATTGTTGGCGTGTTTTGTGAATAAAATGGCGTATTGGGCTGGTCTGGTTGGTAAATTGGAAATAGTGCAACAGTCCGCACTGCCCACTGTGTGCATGGGTGGTCTCTTACACCGAAGATAGTTAGTTATTAGGCCCGATACAGCGTGTGTTTGCGTTAAGTTCATCATGCTTGTGACATGACGAAACCTGAAATAATAGGGTGCAAATTGGCCACTTGAGATTGCTTGACAATTCATTGTTGAATCCCATACTGCATACGGTGGATTTGACTACCTAGGTAGTGTATAGGTCAATGAACCTGCTATTGATTATTAAAGTGAACTATGTTTGAGTTTTGGTGTTACATATAAGACAGTGGAATTGCAAGTTGTTGGCTGATTCTTTTCTGTATTTATTCAAGTTTGATTTAACCTTTTGATTTAATAGTGCATTGATTCCTGGATAATTAGGACACTATCAAGCCAAATTGATCCCAATTTTGAGATTACAGTGCTCACTGTCACCGATGTTTTATTATGAATTTGGAATAACTTTAGATTTTGATTGTGTTGAAATGAAAGGTAGATCTAAATTTTTGAAATGAAGACAACTTCTCCCAAGGTTGTTTATGACATAGTTAAATCATGGACTTCTAATAAGTCCATGGTTAAATAAACGTGGAATGATCCAAATATCATTAAGTCCAAGTAAGTAAATAAAGCAGTTTTAATGGTCCCACTTCTATAATTTTCTTTTATTCCCTTAATTTTTGCCATAACTTTTTGTTAAAATATTTAAAAGGCTGACATCTTGGTAAGGGAGCGTTCATAAATACTCTGGTGGGGGGCAAAAAGTGTTGATACTCTGCAAAGGGGGGTCCAAAAAAGTTTTTGAAAACCCATCACAAATAGAATATGATACCTGAGACTAATATACCTAAGTATAGTCTCAGATGATACATGGTCAACAAAATCCCATAAAAACTATGATACCTATGTTTTCTGAACTTGATAATGAACGGGACAAGAAAGTTTCAGGTGCAGGCTGTAATACACGGGGGGGGGGGGGGGGGGGGTCAAACAAGTTTGTGGCATGGCGAGAGGGGGGGGGGGGTCAAAAAGTGTTGATATACCAAAAATGAAATTATCCAGCCCCCCCCCTCAAAGTATTTATGAACGGTCCCTAATAGGTTTACTTTAATCCAATGACCATTTTAAAGCAGAGTTTGTATTACTACGGTAGTAACCAATCCCCCAGAACCATGAAGAAAAATGTGTTTACAAAGGCTTCGTGCTCTTCAAGTAGTATGCAATTATCAATTGCAATCATGTTTGTTGGGGATTTGACTCAAAATGTGTCCCCGCAGGGCCGGGCGGATGCGTGGACTTGTTGTATCAATTTATGTCGGTCCACGCGTTTTGAACTCGCCACCGCCCCCCCCCCCCCCCCCCCCCCCAAAAAAGGGTGGCGTCGTTGCGCTTTTCTGAATCGTGTTCTGCTCAAATCACGATAACTAACGCAAAAGGATATTGTCATGGTTTTGGTCTCATTTGAAAGCTAAATAATTGCATTATACATAACCTGCAAATATGACGCATATGACTTCTTAAATGGGGAGATGTGGTTGATTGAGTTGGGAAGTGGCGGTGGGGGGGGGGGGGGGGGGAGATGCACATAAACTCTCTGGGAAAAAAAGTGTGTGCCAAGCGGTGCCTTTCCTTATGGATAAGTCGCATGCTCGGCTTTTCCCCTATTCATGCTATTCGCTACACAGTAAACGCAAATAATATTAACCCCAATTTATATAAATTACTCTAACGAATTTATTTTTTCTCGCAAAAGTAGGGTCTATAGATTTTTGGAAAGCTCTCAACATTGGCAATTCAAAAATGCAGTTTAAATCAGTGTAGGGGGCATAGTAAACAAAATATAAGGTAAACTCTAAAAAAATATTTAAACTTGTTGGGGCACTTTCATTAGCCTGTACTATACTGTATGTTATAATTAACCAGCGGCAGTAACCCATGGCAATCCTATAGAGGTGCTTGTTAGTAATTTCATGAGGAATTCAAAAATGCAAAGAACATTATGTAATGGGTAGATATAAGAATTACATGGATCTCAAATAAATATAAGATTTAAAAAAAAAAATCAAACATTGTGAATCATACATTTTACCAAAAGCAATTGCGTTTAGGTAAACACTATGTCCAAGTTAGACAGGTGTTTAGCTTCAAACCGTGTTTAACTACGTACAAAAATACAGGCCATCGATGCCAAACCTTCATAATATTTTCAATCATGAGCATCAATGATTAACGCCTATTTACTATCATGGATCTGACTATCAACTACTGAAGATACGCGACCCGATGTGATCGCGTACGGGATGGGGATTTCACTCGCGAAGTGCAAAAAAGGTGTTTAAATAACACTTACCTGCTTACCACGCGGCAATTAGTTTTACCATATTATACACTAAACAGATTTTTGAGAAACCTTTCCCAACTTTTAAAGTTGATCTTAAGAATTACGAACCAATACTATAGGCAAGTGTGTACGTATTTGAATGCACTTCTCATAATGATTCCAAATAATATGGTGACGGCATTAAATAATCTTGACATTTTTTAAACATTTTGTGAAGTTTAAGAACTGTCGTCTGCAGACGACTTCCACGTGGAAAGTGTTCAGATTATTTGAAATAAACAACGTTATTTCTCGTCTGTTATTCTACGGTTGGTTACCTTCAAAAATAATTATGATTCTTTATTTTTAAATCAATTAAAAGTAATGTAATCGGGTCGATAATATGTTATGAGAGGAATCATCCAAACAAAATCCTTTTGACTGAATAGAAAAATATATTCTGACCTTCAGTGGAAATCGGAACAAAATCTAGGATCGAAGGTAGGGAACTTATCATACACAAGATACATTGAGTGATCTGTGAAACTACTTCCAATGATATCGGGCCCTATGCCTTGAATTGAAGAAGTCTTGTAAAACATAAAACGGTTCAAAATTATCTAACCATTAAATTCAAGGCAATTATATTGTAAAACAATCAAACGTGTAACATGCTTTATTCCAATTGAATGCTGATTTTGCGAATTTAAATGCCAATTGGTGTAAATGACAATTTGATTTAGCTCGAATCACAATATCAAGTCCACTATACTTCCAAACAGATTGATGCTTTTACCAAATCGGCCGCGCATTCGTTAACATGGCAGCGTATAGGCCCTAAACAGATTTGAATCTCAATAAATTTAATTGATTTTGCATGTATCAATTTAAATTCTTTTAAATGAAATTGACTGCTTGCTTTGCAAAAAAGATACCCCAATACACGTCGATAGCAAGATGCTAAGATTTCTCGCGAAATTGAATACCCATAATACAAATTGAACTTAACAAAGTGCGAAATTCGCCGGGGGAAACCTATATTAAAGGCATATTATATGATCTTTTCCAGGGAGCTCATGATTTTTGTTGTTGAAAAAGTAGATTTTTCTTGCAGATTTACATTTCTGATCATAAATCATACATACATTCCAAGTTAGAGAGCAATGCGGTTCCTAATTACCTCAAAATCATGGTTTTAGAGTGAATTTAGACTAGAATCAAATCAGTTTATTTTCACTCTAAAACCATGATTTTAAAGTAATAATAATCGTATTGATTCATGTAACTTGGAATGAATGTACGATTTATGATCAGAAAATATAAATCTGCTTTCAATTTGTTGTCAATGTTGAGGGCGTTCCCTGAAAATATCACATAAATTATACCTTTAACATACGAGGGGTATCAAAAAGTTCTTTAATTAAAACATTATGGTGCAATAAATGGTCTCATGAGTATAATGTTTACTGATACTTGTGGGACGCCTTCCAGAAGAATATTAGGCTTATTTTTTTTTTAAATGTTGTCATTTGTCACTCATAGGTAACGATTTATCTCTGTAAATGACAACATTTATAAGCCTCATACTCATTTGGAATGCGTCCCACAAGGATAAGTTATTGGGCCATTTAATTAACCATGTACACAGCACCGTTACAAGACGTCATTACTTTACATGGCCTTAGCATCTAGTCAGGCCTTGAAATAAGATATGAAAAGGGCAGGCAATTTAAGGCAATTTGAAAGGGAAACAATTCCAATTCTAGCTGCAATAAAACGAAAATATTACTTCTAAAACATGACACCATTTTTGCCCTACATTTGCAGCGAAAGAATTGAACAGCTCAAATCATTCATTATATCCTACATATTGTCTGTGACAGCAACAACAAATGTAAATAATAAAATATATGTTTTACTGTTTTGAGAAAAAAAATAGTGTTTTTGTGTGATTTCTTCTTGCAAATGTTTTCTCCACATTAACTTTGAGTTACATTTAAGTTCCCTGCTTTGGTTACAACATTTCTGTAAACTCTTGAGCTGAGTGAGGTCTTGCTTGCATTGATTATAATCTTGAACCATGGTAGCTGAAAGGTTCGTCAATTTTTGATGCAATTAACAAGTCCCGGGTCCTAACTGTGCATGCATTGTACTAGGAGAATGGGGTCCACATCTATTGACCTATCTGGGGTCTTGAACTTCACTAACGGCTATGAAAGTAATAATTAATAAATACGGAAGGGATTCAGATTGTAACAATACTATTATTAAAAGTAATAAAATATTTGATACGTTTGGGTCTGAAACAAAGATTGTAATATGATTAACATGACACACTAGATCAATTAAAACATTGATGAATGCACATAGTCTATAGTCTCCTCCAATGATCACTTTATACTGTGAGCACTTCTGTTGTATCAAACACATGACACAAAATGTTGCTGCAATAGTCCATATTTTCGCGACATGCATACTGAACCACACATACATGGGATTATAAATGTACCCTTAGCGAGAAAAAAATGTTATGCTCCTTACGACTCTTCCATTATAAATGATAACTTATTTCCAATTTGATAGGCCAAGAATGATGATATTTTTAGTGATGTTAATATTCATTTCAATTTATAATTAACCCAAACCACACAAGCTATGTTATTGTGTGGAAATCAAGAGAGGGGGACATAAAATTACCCCCAATCATCTACGCAAATCCCCAGTTAACCACTCAATTAACCTATCCTACGCTCTCCTGAGCACGATTTTCAGTTTTGTAGATAACGTCAAACTGAATCCAATCTTGTGCTTCGCGCGTAAACAATATTTCCTGCCATAGTGAATCAAACATTCCAGGAACGTCAGGGTATTTTAACCATAACCAATCACCTAGTTTTTTTTATAGAAATCAGAGCGTCCCAATTCTCCCAACTGCCCCTCTGTTCACCCCCCCCCCCCCCCCCCCCACTTCCTTAACCTCACAACTAACTTGCCAACGCTCACCAGGACAGCAATTTCAAACACCATCACCATGATCACATATTCCAGGAATGTTAGGGTATTATTAGCAATTGTGTATCCATATACGTAATGCTAATCTTGAGCTACTTCTTCGTCAATACCACTTGGAATGCCTTAACACTTTGCACGCGGCAGGCAGCTGCAGACGACATTCCAAAATTTCACAAAATGTTTAAAAAATATCAAAATTATGGAATGTCATTACCATATTTGGAATCATCTTGAGAAATGCATTGACATAAGTACAAACATGCCTAGTATCGGGTCAGTAATCCTTGAGATAGACTTTGAAAATTGTGAAAGGTTTCTGAAAAATCTGTTTTGAGTATGGTAAAATAATAGCCGCGTGGAAAGTGTTAACTTTTTACATAAAACTTATTGCATAGTCCTTTTCATTCTTTGCTTGTGTAAATTGCACTCTTACAACATAATTTTCACCATTTGCTAATAGCACCACAGACAACAAACAACTACACTAAAGCTATTCCAATAAAATACAACATATGCAACTTTGAATAGAGTGAAACAGCTAGCAGATCTGATAGATTTCACTTTTAGTCAGACTAATTTCGAAGATATAGAATATCTTGGACATCTGCCAACAGGGGTCTTTCAATCAAACAGGCAAAGATGGTAATAGTGAGGACATGATCTTTATAAACCCATCTTTATTAATACCGCCGCTTCTTTTTGACTAACCCTGTATAATAATAAAATACAAGGGAATCAATAAATTCAACCTCTACACCCCAAAAATATACTCCACTTCTTTCAATGGCAATTGAAATCTGTCTAACCTATTTTTTACTACTAAATTATTAAATGACTTTGCCGATGCGGGTTACATAACAATATGCAAGATTATATTAGGCAACTGTTTCCCACCATGTTTCACTAAACATAATCACAATAATCAGCAAATGAATGTAATTATTCACATCAATAATGGTTTCTTAGGACAGTGGTAATAGATCAGTCACACTTTCCTCCTACAGACAATGTCGTCTAGACCTAGACATCCCTTCATTTGCAAATGGCTACTTTAACCAACCTCTACAACCTATTCACCTTACTTATCTCTCTAAACTTCAACAACCATTAACAGCAACTATATCGGCGACTCATGGTTCCGGTTGGATCCAAAACATGCCTACACATATCCAAACTATAATCAATGCCAACCACCATAATCACCAAATAGGAAAACCGCCCCATACGAAAACCGCCACATACGAAAACCGCTACACCCGAGAACCGCTCTAGTATATGAGTTACTGTCATATCCGGTTTTTTTCTATGCAATAACATTATTTGGCCTGATGCGTCTGCCTTGGTACGTACGGTGGTAAGTATTTTTGGTTGAAGGGGGTAGGTTGTAGGGGAATGGGATTGGCACACATGGTACGGGTTTTAGCATCATTTTTCCTTATGTTCACATACAGTACATATCTATAGGTCGGACGGGGACACTTGTTTAAAATGTACTGAAATTGGTTAACCTTCTCAGATTTGTCGTCTGGGAGGCGGTTGTTTCTTGTCCTGATGCCGTCATATATCTTTATATGATTTTTCAATCATTGTCTGCAGTACATAACTATAGGTCGGACGGGTACACTTGTTTAAGGATATTATTTGTTGTTGTTGTAGTCGTTGTGTTTGGCCGTTTAAACCCAGTCCTTGGAACAACTCAGTGATTTGATTTTTTTTCTTGATTTTTCGGGGGGGGGGGGGGGGGGGGTGGTACAAGTCCCTCAGTAGGCCCTTGTCTTGGCAGGTTGGTATACATTTGGAGCTACAACAACACTTTGAAATAAGTGTTTATGCAATGTATTTTTGGAAATTCCCCTTCTCCAATTTCTCATCGTTGGGAGGGATGGGATATTCGCGAATCGCTGCCTGGTGAATTTTTAATACACATTTGATCTTGACTTATTCATAACTCATCTTAAGTCAGATTAAGAAGATTTGTTAAGAAGTTCTGAAGTTTGACCTACGATCTTGTTTTGATACAATGTCATGGTTTCAAAATATCTAAATAACAGGCGTGTTTTTAATTAAACAGATTTTCGAGGATTGCGTTTAGTTAAGTGGTGTGTTTAGAGTCAAAGTTAAACGCGCGTTTATCTTAAAACCATGTTTAAAATACGTATGAGAATACGGCCCTATATGTTTGTTATTCTTCTTATAGTGTGTTCATGCTTATGCTAAATTGGCCCAAAACCTTTAAAAACTGTTTTGACAAACATGTCGCACAAATGTCAATAGAAGAGCGCACACCACCATATTATATTTTGCGTTCTGGCAATACACGGCAGTGTTTAAAATTAAGATAGACCCCATCATAAGGCTAGATTTATCATCCTAGAAAAGGTAAAAAGTGCTGTAAATGTACCTAAATGTTTCATAATATGGAATGTGTATGTTATTTCCTCCGCATTAGGCCCAAAATCTCCAGCTTTTTCTTGAATGGTATCATTTTACACGATTTCACTGTTTCCACCAATTTAGAGCCAACATTTCAGATCTTAGGATATAGGCAACCTGTCGTACCTAAGATATATATCATTGGCCCGTAGCGGGAGAAAAATGCTGGTTACCGCCCACAAAAGTGATTGTTTTTAAGCAGAAGACATCTAGATCTTCAATAAAAACAATGATTTGAATGCGCCAGTTTGCTCTAAAGGTGTAGAGATTAACATGAAGTTGACCTCTTAACCACACAAAGGGATATGGAACTAATTTGGTGGTGTGAGACCAGAATAAATCAATGTTTGTTTAACAGTGATTAGCAATAGTATACATACATGTATAGAAAATTAAACACATAGTAGTAAGACAAAAACTTACCAACACACATAATACTGGTTGATATGGCAGGACTAAAGTATGCCCCTGAACCATCTCCTGGATCTGCTGTGCATGTTCCTACGCCATTACCAGATAATCTATAACCCTTATTGCAGCTGAATGTCAGTATTGATCCAACATCGATCTTGTCCATATCAGGTGAGCGCATGCCGTTCGGTGGTGCCGCCGCTGGAGCTGTACATTGTGCTATAACAAAATGGGTTGAAGTTGTAAGATTTCAGTATTATCGACTTTTGAATTAAAATGTGAGCATCATGCAATATAAATATGATTTAGAAATTTCTAATAATGTGATACTCAGTATGCATTATAAATTCATGCAATTATTTACTGCAATGGACTGATTGTCTATTGTGTAATTTGTGTTTACTGAAGAATCTGTAGGAGCGTAAACCATTATTTGCCGATTTATAATAAAATGTAAAAGCTGAATGCAAACTGCTTATCCACAAAAATAGCCTGGTGTAAGTAAATGTATTTAGTATAAGAAGACCTGACGTTTCGATTCGATGAAGATTTAAAATAAACATTGAATGTATCAATAATGTTTGATAAGATAGTATTAAAGTTTTAACAGTTTAATAATGACGTAATTATATTGGCATATTGCAGGGCCCTAGTGCATAACATTTTAGATTAATCTGAATGAATCTTAGGAAGACTTAACTTTCTTAAGTCAGATTAAAAAGATTTTTTAAGAAGTTCTAAAGTTTGACCTTCGATTTTGTTTTGATACAATGTCATAGTTTTAAAGTATCATAAAGTACCATAAGTCTAAATTTATCATCCTAGAAAAGGTAAAAAGTGCTGTAAATGTACCTAAATATTTCATAATTTGGCATTTGTATGTTATTTCCTCCGCAATAGGCCCAAAATCTCTAGCTTTTTCTTGAATGGTATCATTTTACACGATTTCACTGTTTCCACCAATTTAGAGCCAACATCCCTGATCTTAGGATATAGGCAACCTGTCGTACCTAAGATAGATATCATTGGCCCGTAGCGGGGGAAAAATGATGGTTACCCCCACAAAAGTGATTGTTTTTAAGCAGAAGACATCTAGATCTTCAAGAAAAACAATAATTTGAATGAGCCAGTTTACTCTAAAGGTGAAAAAGATTAAAATGAAGGTGACCTCTTAACCACACAAAGCAATAGGAACTAATTTGGTGGTGTGAGACCCGAATAAATCAAAAAATCAATGTTTATTAAAAAGTAATTAGCAATAGTATACATACATGTATAGAAAATCAAATACATAGTAGTAAGACAAAAACTTACCAACACACATAATACTGGTCGATATGGCAGGACTAAAGAATGGCCCTGAACCATCTCCTGGATCTGTGCATGTTCCTACGCCATTACCAGATAATGCATAACCCTGCTTGCAGCTGAATGTCAGTATTGATCCAACATCGATCATGTCCATATCAGGTGAGCGCATGCCGTTCGGTGGTGCCGCTGCTGGAGCTGTACATTGTGCTATAACAAAATGGGTTGAAGTTGTAAGATTAGGGTATTACCGACTTTTGAATTAAAATGTAAGCATTATGCAATATGAATATGATTTAGAAATTTCCAATAATGTGATACTCAGTATGCATTATAAATTCATGCAATTATTTACTGCAATGGACTGATTGTCTATTGTGTTATTTGTGTTTACTGAAGAATCTGTAGGAGCCTAAACCGTTATTTGCCGATTTATAATCAAATGTAAAAAACTGAATGCAAACTGCTTATCCACAAAAATAGCCTGTGTAAGTAGATGTTTTACATATAAGAAAACCTGGTGTTTCGATTCTATGAAGATTTAAAATAAACATTGAATGCATCAATAATGTTTGATCAAATAGTTTTAAAGTTTAACAGTTTAATAATGACGTAATTATGTTGGCATATTTCAGGCCCTAGTGCATAACATTTTAGATTAATCTGAATGAATCTTAGGAAGACTTAACTTTCTTAAGTCAGATTAAAAAGATTTTTTAAGAAGTTCTGAAGTTTGACCTTCGATTTAGTTTTGATACAATGTCATAGTTTTAAAGTATCTGATTAACAGGCGTGTTTTTAATTAAACAGATTTTCGAGGATTACGTTTAGTTAAACGGGGTGTTTAAAGTCAAAGATAAACGCGCGTTTAGCTTAAAACCATGTTTAAATACGTATGAGAAGACGGCCATATATGTTTGTTATTTTTCTTATAGTGTGTTCATGCTTATGCTAAATTGGCTCAAAATCTTTAAAAATTTGCCATTTTGACAAACATGTCGCACAAATTTCATTAGAAGAGTGCACACCACCAAATAATATTTTGCGTTCTGGCAATACACGGCAGTGTTTAAAATTAAGATAGACCCCACCATAAGTCTAAATTTATCATCCTAGAAAAGGTAAAAAGTGCTGTAAATGTACGTGTAAATGTTTCATAATTTGCCATTTGTATGTTATTTCCTCCGCATTAGGCCCAAAATATCTATATAGCTTTTTCTTGAATGGTATCATTTTACATGATTTCACTGTTTCCACCAATTTAGAGCCATCATCCCTGATCTTAGGATATAGGCAACCTTAGTATACATACATGTATAGAAAATTAAACACATAGTAGTAAGACAAAAACTTACCAACACACATAATACTGGTCGATATGGCAGGACTAAAGAATGGCCCTGAACCATCTCCCGGATCTGCTGTGCATGTTCCTACGCCATTACCAGATAATCCATAACCCTGCTTGCAGCTGAATGTCAGTATTGATCCAACATCGATCATGTCCATATCAGGTGAGCGCATGCCGTTCGGGGGTGCCGCTGCTGGAGCTGTACATTGTGCTATAACAAAATGGGTTAAAGTTTTAAGATTTAGGTATTATCGACTTTTGAATTAAAATGTAAGCATCATGCAATATGAATATGATTTAGGAATTTCTAATAATGTGATACTCAGTATGCATTATAAATTCATGCAATTATTTACTGCAATGTACTGATTGTCTATTATTGTGTAATTTGTGTTTACTGAAGAATCTGAAGAAACCGTTATTTGCCGATTTATAATCAAATGTAAAAGCTGAATGCAAACTGTTTATCCACAAAAATAACCTGTGTAAGTAAATGTTTTATATATAAGAAGACCTGGCGTTGCGATTCGAAGAAGATTTAAAATAAACATTGAATGCATCAATAATGTTTGATCAAATAGTGTTAAAGTTTAACAGTTTAATAATGACGTAATTATGTTGGCATATTGCAGGGCCCTAACTTAACTTTCTTAAGTCAGATTAAAAAGATTTTTTAAGAAGTTCTAAAGTTTGACCTTCGATCTTGTTTTGATACAATGTCATAGTTTTAAAGTATCTAATTAACAGGCGTGTTTTTAATTAAACAGATTTTTGAGGATTACGTTTAGTTAAACGGGGTGTTTAAAGTCAAAGATAAATGCGCGTTTAGCTTAAAACCATGTTTAAATACGTATGAGAATACGGCCCTATGTTTGTTATTTATCTTATAGTGTGTTCATGCTTATGCTAAATTGGCCCAAAATCTTTAATAATTTGCCATTTTGACAAACTAAAATCAGGATTAGATTCTAACTTTAATCATTTGGGGGCAATAAGTACCTTTCCCGAATACTTATGAGTAGTGTTGGGCTACGTCAGGATGCTAAAATAGAGAGAAAGTACGATTGTCGTCGGCAAGGACTATACAATCATTTATCGGTGTGAAATCTTCTTAAGTTGATTTATCGCTAGAAATCGTTTATGTTGTCATTCGTGTAATACTGAATTGATTGATCATAACAGACTGTCAAATATAAATTATAAAACAAGATACCAATGACAGCCGCTGTTTACCTACCTGATACAAAATCAAAGACTGCTAGATATCCAATACCAGATATTAAATTATCAGACTTGAACACAAGAAGCATTTTCCGCCCAGCAGTGTAAAGAGTGTAGCCTATAGCAGTATTACCGCAATATACGCCTATCAGATAACTGTCCGTGTCGCTGCCGTCGTAAATACTCAAGCTATCATTCAAACATTTGCCATCATGATCAAACGGCAATTCGAAGTCAAGAATGTAGAGCTTTACCCTTTTGCCAGCTCCAGCATCGATTATAGTTTTGCAGTTCATGTTTGGGTCGTAAAAAGGATAACCAGGTGACGTGACCTCACCCTTCCGGGTGAATTCCGCATTGCAAGAGGCCGGGTCCCCTTAAAGAAATCCAAACCGAGATACAGAGTATGCTTATTTGGGTACTATGGTATAGCTAGAGGTCCCCTCTTTCCATACATACCAAAACAATATACTTATAGTCTTATACTAAATAACATATACTTTCATATTCGGGACAATACAATTAAGATATTTTTTCAAAATATCGATTTATAAAAATTGTAACCCCCTACTACCGGACTTTGACGGCTTACCCTACCCCCCGGATAAGGTGGTACCCTCAATTTGTCATCGTCAATATGAGCGCAAGTGATGTAAAAGCGATCTCCTAGACGCCCTAGGTCAGTCTTTTGTGTTAAAGCGCAATCGGCGAAAATGCTTAGGGGGTGACCCTCCCCCCTTAGGAGGACGAGGGTTAACACATGTTTTGCACTGTTTGTTTTAGGGAAATGCCAGTTTGCACGTAGTGGACTACGCAAGATATCGTCTTTGGTACAAACCCTTTATTAAACAGAAATTGAGTTATCTTCGGAATTTTTATCATTGCTTGGATGCAATTCAAAACGTGAAACAGGTATTGCCCTAATGTACATCATATTAACACATGATGTCATGTCAGGCCTTATAGTAATTGTAAAAATTTGATTTTTCATCTTGACAAATCCATATTGCTTGATGTATAATAATAAATAAATTTATTATACTCGCTTGTGATAGCTTGATGCTCAACTGAGCACTTCATCCGACTATTTGACGTCAGCTCTCACACTGGCTATGTATGCATTTATCAATTGCAACCCCGGCCCCGAAGGAACCCGGGACTAGCGGGGATTTGGTGCGGGACGTACACATTACTAATGTGAAATCCCCGGTACAGTTGTGTACGGTCCCCATGGTTATTGCGAATTTAAATTTTGTGCACGCGCGCGTATAACTCTTGGTACTGATTTAATTTTATCTTAGCCAAAGAAACTACGGACAGAATGCTGTTTTAAGCTCCAAGAGAATGAAAACATCGAGAAGATAACTTGGTTTAGGAACCATCGAGTCTTCACCTTCCGTTGTCGTAACCACAGCCTCACCTTGCCCGGTTTTTGCCTCATGTGCCCGACCAACACTCAAAACGCTCGTGACATCGTCCGAAAAGCCGAAAAAAGTTGCTCCGTGAGAGAATTCGAGTAATTTTACTTTTTAAGTATCAATCAACTTGGATTTTGTCAAAATGAATAACCAAATTTCTACAATAACAAATCTACACGTGCGCATGAAATATCTTCCAAAATGAGTAAAAAGCTGTTACTTGAAAGTATGATAGTCAAAAGTAGTTTATGCTAAGGCCCCCACCCCAAAACCAATGTTGGAGCGTATATATACCACAGCCTTTTGCTTGATGATGCTTTTATATGGACCAACATTGAGTTTAGGGGGAGGAACCACCGTTTTCACAGGACAAGCAGGAAATGTCCCAACTGTTTTGAACATGATTGTATTTAGGGAGTGGAAAAGTGAGCTATAAAAAATACGAAAATCGCTATATCTCGAAAACGGTAGCTTCGATTTTAATAATAAAGATTTTTTTTTTTAGAAATCTAAGTAATTCTGATTTGCTTACAGCAATAAGGCCCCAGCGCAATGATTTTTGTAAGTGCTCAAGTGTATTGATTGCAACCCACTCCTCTGCTATTCATGATTGGTGTTTACTGGGCCGCGAAAATTGCCTTTGTTCAGCAGTCTAGTGTTTCTATGTTTTGTTGTTCTCCACTGTGTTCCATATTCTCTCACATTGCGTTTTGCAAGAAATACCAATTGGATGTCTCAGAATTTTTCTAGTCTTTTCATCTTTCAACAGGGACTGGTTTATCTATTTTTGTTTGTGGATAGGATTTTTACGAACCGTCCTTCTTCTTAATAGTGTTAGTGTCACAGCAATATTTACTAGCATCCAGCCTACTGTTTTGATAAGTATCGTGAATCTTTATCTCGTTGGAGGATCGACTAAAATAATGCCATCCGTCGGTTTGTTCAATTTTTATCTTTTGTGAAAACCTTTTATTGTTGTGTCGACGAGATTCTTTTTTCTTCAAAATATGACACCAAAAACGTACCGCTTTAATAACGTATGGCGGTAGTGGACAAGGTACGACTACAAGCCGAGTCATCAATCATAGCATCCTTATACCAACATTCAGTACAGTATCATGATTCATGGGCCAATAAGGCTCTTCCCGCAAAATATTAACCCATGGACCATGGACGCGGGAAATAGCGGGCTGTTCTGTGAATGTGGGCAAACGGGATTCTTTGTCATTAAACGTAGTTTGAGAGGAATCTCTGCGCCAGGAGTTGGATGACGTTGACGTTTTTTATCGAGCAACATAACAAGGGACGGAAAACCAAGCTAATACGGGGCCATAAACTTCCAGGTTCGTGGGAATGACGTCAGCGCCAGTCACCGGAAAAACGCTGGCATTTCTATTGGACCGAATTCAGCAGCTTCGCAACGCAGGCGCGATTCCAGCAAAGTTTAGGTGGGGGTTCAAAAAAATGAAATTGAGCTGGTACCATCCGAGGTATGCTCGGACAAGGGGTGTCGTGAGAAGTGAGAAAATCACTTTTGATTTAATTGATACAGCCGGTATTAACAGTCAGCTGTAGAACGGGGGCCCGTTTCAATTGAGGGCGCTCTAACACGACGGGTATACGTAACCAAGGTAACGCACACCCGTCAATTTGCGCAATTATTGAATTTTCGCCTTTTAACCCCAATTATCTGCATAAAAAACTATTCATCGAGTTGCTGGCAGCATAAGGTACCAGAACTCCTTGCGATATCCAGTTCGATGATTTAATTTAACCTTTGACCCCAACATCACACGACACAAGCTAAGATTATGTCTTTTTTGACCGGTTTGCTGCGATGAGACCACCATTTTCTAGACGAGATAACACCAATTTTAGGCATTTTTAGGGTAAATGTGATAATTTTTACATTAAATTTAAGCCCAATAGTGTTCAGAAGTGAAGCCTTTGTAACGGTTATCTCTGTGATAAGAGAGTTATTTCGTTGTTTAAAATCGGCAAAATCGACTTTTTATGAATTTTGAAAATTACTGTGACGTGAGGCCGTTCCCTTGGAAACGCTGTCCCGTTCCCGCCCTCTATTGAAAAGTGTTTTTTGTTCGTATTCGGGCGGGCGACGGACTTCTTCTTCTTTTGTGTTTTTAATGTTGTGTTGTCCTGTAATAGAGCTTTCTTATCATGCTTATACTTATGTCTTATGCCATTGTGGTTGTAAATGATGCAAGCATGCTTTACATCATTTACTGAAGTATTAATTAAGCTAAATAACTAATCTTCAAATCTTCAAAACGAAGTAGGATGAACCATGTACATACAGTCATAAATTAGTTATTGTTAGGGTTCAAAATTTTACTTCAAGGAAAATTGGAAAATAGTTTGATGTAAAAGAAATAGTCCTATGTAATGGCAAACAGAAATTAGTGTTTTTGACATCACCCTGTATAATCAATTGTCATACTTGATATCCAAAACCTATATTTATAATAATAGTTTTAGCATGCCCACTATTGTAGGTTGAGATGATGTTATCAGTAACTGGAGAGGATAGATGTAATGGCAACATATATAGGCCTACATGTGTATGTAATGTACACAGTTCAATGAAAGTTTGAACACCCTGTATATTAAATTATCGTTCGAAACAATGCTTTATAATTGTACAGTGATGGTTTATCACTCAAACTTGATCAAATGTATCAGCTTTAGGGTAATTACAACATTTTTTATCACTTGTATAATTATTTCAGTATTTTATATTACATATTTTGACCACCCTGTATAATCGTAATAAGCTGACCAATTAATATTGTATATGGCTGGATGAGTAATTTATTCAAATACAACAAAAATATGTCCAGCCTTCATATAGGTCCTGCATTTAGACAGTGGAAGAAAAAAAGTATATCATCATTTTGTTTAAGATTTTAACGTTTACACCCTGTATAATGTTTAGGTCACCCTGTACATATTTTTTCTAGTTACCATATTTACAATCCTTAGGGTATAAGCTTTCCAAATATATATGGTTTTCTACCCTTTATATGTAAATATTTTGATATAATCTCCTGAAATTGCAAAAGGGTATACATATTTCATAAAATAGACAAATGTAACACAAATGTAGTCCAAATTAAAAAACATGACTTTATAAGAAATGAAGAATATTGTTTCAGTAACATTTAGAGTTGAATATTATTTCCGTATGAATATGTAATTAATTATATAAATAACCTTTGTTTTGATACAATGTCATAGTTTCAAAGTATCTAATTTACACGCGTGATTTTCGAGGATTGCGTTTAGTTAAACGATGTGTTTAAAGTCAAAGTTAAACGCGCGTTTAGCTTAAAACCATGTTTAAATACGTACGAGAATACGGCCCTATATGTTTGTTATTCTTCTTATAGTGTGTTCATGCTTATGCTAAATTAGCCCAAACCTTTAAAAACTGGCCTTTTTTACAAACTTGTCGCACAATTTCATTAGACGAGTGCACACCACTAAATAATATTTTGCGTTCTGGCAATACACGGCAGTGTTTGAAATTAAGATAGACCCCACCATAAGTCTAAATTTATCATCATAGAAAAGATCAAAAGAGCTGTAAATGTACCTAAATGTTTCATAATTTGCAATTTGTATGTTATTTCCTCCGCATTAGGCCCAACATATTTATATAGCTTTTTCTTGAATGGTATGGTATCATTTTACACGATTTCACTGTTTCCACCAATTTAGAGCCAACATCCCTGATCTTAGGATATAGGCAACCTGTCGTACCTAAGATAGATATCATTGGCCCGTAGCGAAAAAAATGATGGTTACACAAAAGTTTTTAAGCAGAAGACATCTAGATCTTTAATAAAAACAATGATTTGAATGAGCCAGTTTGCTCTAAAGGTGAAAAATATTAACATGAAAATGACCTCTTAACCACACAAAGCAATAGGAACTAAGTTGGTGATGTGAGACCAGAATAAATCAATGTTTATTAAAGAGTAATAAGCAATAGTATACATACATGTATAGAAAATTAAACACATAGTAGTAAGACAAAAACTTACCAACACACATAATACTGGTTGATATGGCAGGACTAAAGTATGCCCCTGAACCATCTCCTGGATCTGCTGTGCATGTTCCTACGCCATTACCAGATAATGCATAACCCTGCTTGCAGCTGAATGTCAGTATTGATCCAACATCGATCTTGTCCATATCAGGTGAGCGCATGCCGTTCGGTGGTGCCGCCGCTGGAGCTGTACATTGTGCTATAACAAAATGGGTTAAAGTTGTAAGATTTCGGTATTATCGACTTTTGAATTAAAATGTAAGCATCAGGCAATATAAATATGATTTAGAAATTTCTAATAATGTGATACTCAGTATGCATTATGAATTCATGCAATTATTTACTGCAATGGACTGATTGTCTATAATGTAATTTGTGTTTACTGAAGAATCTGTAGGAGCGTAAACCATTATTTGCCGATTCATAATAACACGTAAAAGCTGAATGCAAACTGCTTGTTCACAAAAATAGCCTGTGTAAGTAAATGTATTAAATATAAGAGGACCTGACGTTTAGATTCGATGAAGATTTAAAATAAACATTGAATGTATCAATAGTGTTTGATCAAATAGTGTTAACGTTTAACAGTTTAATAATGACGTTAATTATGTGGCATATTGCAGGGCCCTAGTGCATAAACGTTTAGATTAATCTGAATGAAATGTATGAAGACTTATTCTTAACTCTTCTTAAGCCAGTTTAAGAAGATTTTTTAAGTAAGTTCTAAAGTTTGACCTACAATCTTGTGCAAAACCTGTTGGGACACTATAGTACACGTGCGCATGAAATATCTTGCAAAATGAGTAAAAACCTGTTACCTGATAGTCAAAACTAGTTTATGTTAATGCCCCCATCCCAAAATAAATGTTGGAGCGTATATATACCACAGCCTTTTGCTTGACAATGCTTTTATATGGACCAACATTGAGTTTAGGGGAAGGGGCCACCGTTGTCACAGGACATGCAGGAAGTGTCCCAGTTTTGAACATGATTGAGGGTACAATTCATTTTGAATCGGACGTTTTTATTTAGA
This sequence comes from Ophiura sarsii, assembly GCA_035610835.1. Lineage (NCBI taxonomy): Eukaryota > Metazoa > Echinodermata > Ophiuroidea > Amphilepidida > Ophiuridae > Ophiura > Ophiura sarsii. The sequence goes on along the minus strand of CM069458.1, from coordinate 37,372,342 downwards.
GTGTAGAGTAATAATAACGATACCAGCAGCTTTCGTTAATAATGCAGCCTACCTGCTATGAAATCAACGTCCGCGTAGAATCCTGGCCCTGTAAACAAATAATCCGTTCTAAATCTAAGGAAGAGACTCTGTCCAGACGACTCAACCAACTCGGGTATATCATTACCGCGATATTTGCCTATCATGTTAGCGTTGGCGTCGCTGCCATCGTATATACTCAGGCTATCACCACCGAAACTGAAACTGAACAAACTGAAGACGATAAAGTGGAGTCGTACCACTTGTCCTGAACCGGCAGTAATGACAGTGTTACATGCCTCGTCATTGTTGTATTCGCCATCGGGAAAATTCGGCGACGTTGCGGAACCTTCTTGTGTCAAAGCCGCATTGCAGGGTGTCGTTTGGAATGCTGTGATGAAAATGTCATTCATAATTAATCAGTAGGGTGTGTTAGAAAAATATAGCACTTAGGGCATGTTGGGGAAAGGCGTCACAACAGTGTCAGCTGTGTTCAGAATGATTTAAAGTGCTAAAACATTTGACTTTCATTTTTTTTTAAATAAAAAAAATAGACAGCAGTGGTAGAACCATGGTACAACATGGCATATCTCACTCGATCTCAATCATTCCCCCTGACATATATTAACTTTAAAGTGGACATTAAAAAGAGGACCCACCAAATTACCTACATTTTTCGTTTAAATTGAGATTTGTGCCGACCATGGTCAATGATTTAACGGATTACAAAACAGGTCATTTAAGCCAAACTTGGAATCTGACAATTTTTACAAAAGAGTCCATAATTTCTGTTTCTGAGTAAGAAACGTCCGATTTTTGAAATTCAAAATTCCGAAGAAAGCTATTGCTATATGCAGCAATGGAAACACCCACATGACACGGGATAGACCGACTCGTACCGGGTGGACGACAATAAATATACAACTTAGAAGTTTTCCGGGCGATCGCGTACACTTGTTCATAATGTTTACAGTTACGTGTTATATAGAAGAGAGGGAATTATTTGAAAATATTCACCCCAGGGTGATCTTTTCCGACATATACAGGGTGTCCCTAAAACCCCGTGCACTTGTTTACCCAACTTATTGTACTGACCATGAAGTTTTTTAACGTGGTGTAACATTTTTATACATCACGAAAGACTAAACGCTTGGCTTTCAGACGCCGCTTGTTTCATCTAATTTGGTTTTGTCAATCCTAAGATATAACCAATTAACTAAAGCTACCTAAAATTGATGTTGTGCCACTTTTACAGAAATAATGCTTACAAAAGTGTCAAACCGATACGTACTTGTTCTTCCAATGGGCATCATCCCGTTTTGAGACATTGGGGGAGGGGAGGCATTCGGTCTGATTTTTAAAAAATCAGTTCTGTTAGCTACACAGATCCCAATTCTATTATTTAAACCTATTCAATGACAATATACAAAAGTTTTGGTTGCATAACATTTGCTAAGACCTCTCGAACAGGTGGAAGATATGTATATCCGGAGTAAACCTTTCTGTTCATTTTAAACTGTAAAGTGGCACAACGGCGATTTTAGGTAGCTTTAGTTAATTGGTCATATATCAGTATTGACAAAACCAAATTAGATGAAATAACCGGTATCTGAAAGCCAAGCGTTTATTCTTTTAAGATGTATAAAAATGTTACACACAATTTTAGAACTTTAAGGTCAATAAGTTGAGTAAACACTTGCACGTTTTTTTGGACACCCTGTATTGTGAACTTGACATTTTCAATTAAGTTCATTTGTCACCTCTGGGTAATCACAGTCTGCTTATATCATATCTTAAAAATGTATTTCAACATAGTCAACCCAGGGTGATTTTTGCCGACATATTGTCAACTTGCAGTCGTCTATCAAGTTCATTTGTCAACTCTGGGTAATCACAGTCTGCTTGTGCATAGCCATGCATCGTGCAAACGCGTAACACCAAATAGAAATTAATACACGTCGAAATGTTATAGTTGGTCTACCCCGGGTGGAAAGTCATGTGGGTATTTCCATCGCTGCATATTGTAACGAAATGGCATTTCGTGTGTTTTCATATGTATAGGCCCATTGACTAAGGCCAGAATTTCATATTTTTATCTTATAACTAGCGGGACGCCCGTCCTTGAACGGACTACCCCAGTGTCAAATCCCACATCTGACACTGTTACGTGATTTAGATTCACTATACCATGTTTTTATTTCATCAGAAAACACATTATTTCATTACCTCATGGCCCTCGGTTACTCCACATTTACCCCCTACTCCCAAACCACATTACTTCATTATACCCCCACCCCAAACGGCTTAACTCAACCCCAAGGTCTAACCTTAACCATCTCCCGTAGTTCAGCGTATTTCATCAATATTTGCCCGCCCGTCCGCCGGCCCGCGTGCTCGCGCTTCTCTATTTTCACGGCGCATTACGACGCGTTATGTGTTACGCGCGCCGACTGCATGGTTACAGTACGCAGAGAGATAAACAAACATGGCCCGTAGAAATAGTCTGAAAAAGCCCTGGATTTGGGCTGTGTTCTTGCTCATATATTGTTCAATTCTGTACGGTTTTCGACTATTTATAGCTTATAACCCGTCCCAGGTCATCTTCTATTATCATCTGACACTGTTAATAATATATAATAATAATAATTAGTATTTATATAGCGCCTTTCCAAAGTGATCAAAGCGCTGTAATTTCGCTGCTGGTGAATCATCAGGATTAGGTCGCATCAACTAGGGTGCTGCAAACCTATCCGCACTTAGATTGTAACATCCACCATTTTTCATAGGAAGTTTTTGATAACCGAAACAACTAATCACAGATTTCGAAAGCAGGAGGAAACCGGAGATCCCGGAGAAAACCTGCGAGAGCGTGTATGGATCGTGATAAACCAAATGCACATAAAGCCCGACCGAGCACAGATTTCGAACCCGGGATTCATTGGTGCAAAGCGAGGGTATTTACCGCTGCGCCAACACGCTCTCCCGTGCGTTACGTGATTTAGATTTACCATACCATATTTTGTTATTCAGAAACCACATTATTTCATTACCTCATGCTTGCGTGTGATTAACGGAATAAGTGTCACCCCCACACCCCCGTACAATGTTAACCAAGGCCAGTGGCTCCTGCAGCTTGACAGAATGTCCCAACATTGATCGATGGAGGTGGGGAAGGACAAATCTCATTTGAACATTTTCCGTTTATAACAGAAAACACTAAGTATCAATACATGCACACAATACCCACGCGTGCTCAACGTTCGCGTTCCAAGGACTTTTTCCCAAGATTGTATACGCAGATTGCAAAATATTTCATCTTAATTTTGTTTTTTCTATCATAACTCGAAAACGAAATATCACATTAATCTCAAATTGCACAGGATTTGGCAGTAGACCATAGGCTTGGCAACCTTTTTTTTATAAAGACATTCCCTATACTAACTAATGCATTTCGAAGATGTATAATTGACCATTATTGCAATGCATAATGTTGCGTGTTCAGATACTCCTACGAGATTTATTCATGTATTGTCAGATATGCAAAAGAGTATCTAAAAGTAACAGAATCTGTATATGGGGTGGAAAGTAAAACGAATATTTGAAAAACAACTTAGGCCTTCGTGTAAATAACCAACTTAAGTAGATAGCAGCAGTAACTTCCGTTTGACAGATTCTACAGCTATCTTTCGTATTGCATTAACGGGTTGTAATATAATAATAGATGCTTATTATTCATATGCCCATCTGTTATTATGTTGTTGTTTTTTATTAGTATTAGCATTGAGCTTTTAAAAATAAACTACAGATTTCATAAACTTGATTTGCATCACCATAGGACAGAGTGGTAATATTTGAATTTTTTTTTGAAAAACAATAGTTGGACATGGTTGGATAATGAGCAAATGTTTCTTCTTACTCCACAAATTATAAATGACAGTCAGTGAATTTTTTCACTGAACATCCAGGATTTGAACCTGGGACATCTGGATTGCTAGACCAGCGCTCTATCAACTGAGCTAATGAGTCAGATGAGGAAGAACAGCGATACTATTATCTATAGGCATTCAGTTCAATGTATCCTCAAAAACAACAAAAACAACTAAATACGTGAATACATAAATAAACCATTTAAGTGATATATTTTATTTTATTTATTTTTTAAAATAGCACTGCAATAAATGTATTGAGCTTTATTCACAAAGCAATCGTCAGACGAGTTGAGACGATAATGGTAAAATGTACGGTAAAAACACGTGATCATTGAACACTTTACCATCGTTTCTGTTGTATAATATTGTTTAATATACGTATTTTGATTTTTCATTTCAAAAAGGTAAACTGTTATCATAATGCGTAAATGCGACCCATGCAACTTATATTTCGGAGTTACTACATGCATGATTAGTATAGCTAACACATATGCATATCTTGATAACTCAAAGGCAGTATTAAAAAAACCCGTTTAATTGCCTATTTTGGATGGATAAAGAGAATGTCCACGCTATAATAGATTCGTTATACTCTCAAAATTAAACACCGCATCATCAAATTTATACAATACTCTCTTTCCTATCTCTGATCTAATACTCCAATATTTATGATTAGATATTAAAATACCCTCGGCAGCGAATTCTTTACAATATATATATAGGCCCTATTTAGATGTAAGAAACAGCACTCTGACCAGTAACAATGGTATTCATAGTCCGGGATTCTTAGCTAAATAAATGCACCTTTTCTAAAACAATGTTATACTATGCTTTATAAAGTAATAATATTAACATACCGTTTACAAAATATAGGTCTGCCGTATATCCAGGGTATGAATCCGAGTCATCTGACTCCAACATGAGGTACATGTTTTGTCCAGTAGATCGGATAAATGAGGGGCTGTCACTGCAGTATTTGCCTATAAGGTTAGCGTTGGTGTTGCTGCCATCATAAATGCTCAAGACATCATCGGAACAACTGGAGTGATACTCAAAATTAAATGTTTTGAAAATGAGCAGCACTACTTTTCCGACAGGCGCAGTAATACTTGTAAAGCATGAAAGGCAATTGCCGTACAAACTGGGATAATTCGGCGAAGTAATAGCACCTTCCTGTGCCATTACCGTTGAGTCGCATGGTGTCGTGGGCAATGCTGAAATTAAAAATAGGGACATGATACTTCAAAATCGGAAACTCAAATAGGAAAGTGGGAAAACAAAATTCTCGGAAGCGAATTGACGAAAAAACCCAGATCAAATAGTAAATCGAAATAGACAACTGTAATATGGATCATGTGGATGTTATATAAATATTCATCAACTAATCACGCAATTTTATTGGCCAATAATTCCAACAAAAGGTAACATTTCCCATCGGCAAACAGGGCAATCCATTTTACATTTTACATCAGACTACGCGACATTCTTCTTTGATAAAAAAAACCCGCCGTCTCATTGAATTTACTCGCGAGATGATATGATAAGATCCCTAGAATACGCGCTGGCCTCAACATGTCCCCCAAACCCCAGACGACATAGATTTAACCCCCTGAGAACTACCGGCCGATTGGTCAAAAAGATAGATACATCATTTATTGCGCCAATCAGAGACAGTGTTAGAATAATTGTATCCCTGATAAAGATTGGAGTGAAATATTTTACAAGCTGCATTTTAATTGGCTATTCAAATGAGTATATCTTGCAATACACCAATCAGAACCACTGTAAGATAGGCCGGTAGTGTCCAGGGGTTAAGACAGTTTGGGTGGTCATAAGCCCGAACGGTAATAGGCATGCAGCCAATGCCTCATGAAAATATTTTGCCCCATAAAGTTCCCATCTAACCAAGCAGTATTTGTGTACTATTCTCCACACATACCTGCAACCGAACTGAGCTTGAGAGGGATTTCAAAACTTTTGGAAATTATGAAGAAAATTATGAAGAAAACAAATCTCACACAAATCTGTGTATTTTGCAACTGAACCATTCACAGACGCACTCCGTGTTGTGCACTCGCTGAGGTGTGTATCATTCGCATGAATTTTATCATAGATTTTATATGAGTATATCTCAATCAGACTTCAGTTAGAATCAGAATTCTTCAGTTCAGGTAACTGAGAATTACCTATAGCACAATATGCTGCCATTATGACTGTTAATTGTAAATAATCTTTATTGTAAAACAACCGAATATCCCATAGTCTACTTACGTTCGCAAATTGGCAGATAATCTGGGCAGCAGTCTCCCCGACTAACACAAGCCTCGTCACACGGACAGGGAGCTAAATTGGTTTCACCACAACGATTGCTGCAAGTTGGAGCTGTGGTGTATTACATATAAATGTATTTCAATTAAATAAAATGATATAATATAACAGGGTCAAGACAAGGTTTCGTCGATACTTTTCCAGGCTAAAATGTTCCAAGTATCTTTCAAGATTTCTTCCTACAACTGCAAATACAACGTTGAAAAAGGGGAATTTTAAAATCATATCAAATTGAAATCTTTAATAAATACGTGCAAATGAATACCAACCAAAAACAAATTGGCTTTGTCAAAAAAGGCAATGTTTTTTAGATTTAAAAAAAGAAACAATTACGTTCATTTTGAAGGGGAAAAGCCCGACCGACAGAACAAACCTGAGAGGTCCGTTTGCCCGCAAAACAGGTGTTTTTTTTGTCTTTCACTTCTTTATCATATGAATTGCTCTTGTCATAGCCGCATAATTATTGCTTTGGAATTAAATATTACTAGCGGGCATCCGCGCTTCGCGCGGACCCGCTAGAAGATTTCACGGGGGGGTAAGTAAACAAAGCGTAAGCAAATTTGATACGATATCAAGAACATGTATACATAATCCAGACGGTCCCTAAATAATCCGAATATCGCAGGTGCTTTTGATAATCCAGGTATACATGTGCCTTAAAGTAGGTAGGCCTACCTTTGTCTTTCCAGATACCTATGTAGGCCTCCCATGTGACCTGAAATGCAGGTACCCGTTGTCCCATTATATCAAGGGACCCCATAGGCCTAAGCCCTACCCATAATCCAGTTACCACAGGTGCCCTTAATGGCACCGGATACCACATACTCCAGATACTGCAGTGTGCCATTATATCGAGATACCCAGGTGCCCTTACTTTATCATTCAAGTAACTTGAATTAATCGCGGGTGCCGAAGATAGCAGGCAGTAATAGTCCATCACAATAGGCAGAGGTGAGTAATATCAAAGCGTTATAAATGTTTATATAAATATCAAGAGTATGTCCTTATTCATGTACCCAGGGCAGGTACCTAAAGTGCCCTTGATATAATGTAAGTGACATGGTACCCTTAATACACCATGCGCATAGGCCCAATGGGCTCTTAAATAATACAGATACCCATATTTCTAATCCAAGTACTCCACGTGTTCTTAATACACCGGTTGCCCATAGGCCTAGGCCCTAACCCTCACAGATGGCCTTAATAACCCAGGTACCGCATTTACTGGCATTATTTTCATACCAATGTACCCGTATTATATCCAGTTTATAATGGAAAGCGCAGGTATAGGTGCCGAAGCTATAATAGCGGGTGGTTAGTAGTCACATCAAAACGTATAAAGATGAGGGTATTGTAAAACAGCAAGAGTATGTCGTTGATACTCCATGTATCCTAGGTGCCCTTAATACTGACATTGGTACCACAGTGCCCTTAATTATCCATATATACTATGTGCCCTTAATAAATCCATGTATGCCATGCATGTATAACACATGGTGCCCTTGATTATTCAGGTACCACCCCATGTACTTTAATAATCAAGATTGTGTATAAGTGATCCAATATCATGAATATAGGACCTCCATGGACTATGTGGTTTATCTTGAATCGAATATTAAGGGCACCCGTGATAACTGTGTATGCTGCTATTAGGGCCTACGTGGATTAATAAGGACACCTGAATGGCTATTCAGGGATGGCTATACAGGTGTAGGAATACTTAACATATTCAGAGTATCTGGATTGCCTTAATATCCCCTCCCCCAGTTACCCCTGTCAGCTCATGTCCCTACCCATTTTGTACCCAAATAATACAAAAGTTGTATTTTAATGACAAAACTGAAAGTAACTTAAAATTAGCTTTAAAATGTCTCCCCCGATTCTTTTATTGCCACGCCACCCCGTTTTCCTCCTTTAAAAGGTTGATGCTGGTGCCGCCACTGCCCATGCACATACTGTATCCAGGTAATAGGCTGCCCATGCACATACTGTATCCAGGTAATAGGCCTACGTTCTGAGCGTTATATATGGGTTCTATAGTTTTATAGTCGGTCGTTTAGTTTTATGGTCGGCGGAGTCTATCATCAAGATCACTTGTACCATTCTATGCTTGTACTTAAACACTATGTGTTCCATCCCTTTGTCATGTTTGTTGTGTTCTAAATAAGGCCTCCCGAGATACTACCTAATACACCCTTAAAGGTAGATGTTCCGATTTTCAACTTGAAGTTTTCTATTCTACATGAAAGGTCATCCTTAAAAACGACGTGTCCCAAAATTTGAGATGCATAGCTATTATGGTTCTTATTTTAGACGCACAAGATGCTGTGAACTGTACCCATTGAGTAGTACACAAACTATATCGGTGGTAACCACCATTCGCGGTAATTCAACGCTATTTCGTCGATTTCTCTGTCATTATACCGAATTAGGCCGTCAAATTTCAGTATGATGATGAGAAAAATACGAGCTTTCATATGATATGAAAATCTCCGTATGTTTGGAATAATTCTGTGTTACGAAAATGTGATCGGGTCATCTACCTTTAACATCCAGTTATCACAGGTGGCACACCTGCGCATAGTATATCCAGGTAATTTGAGACTATCTGCGTTTTATAGTGAACCCCGTAATCCAGATACCACTGGTGCCCTTTTAGGGTATGATGGGCAATACCGCACGTTCCGTTTATCCAGATACCCATGTGGCCTTAGTAAGGCCGCCTTACTATATCCATATTATCAAGTAAGGGAAGTGCGGGGGAAGGGGGCTTAGACCTTATGGTATGATGTGACAATCCCGTAATTCACGTGTGTTATAAGTGATAAGCCGCACGGCGAATAAGCCGCAGCACCTCAAATTAAGATTCAGACCTCATCGCACAAAGAAAATTAAAGGGTGTGTGTGTGGGGGTGGGGGTGTGTGGGGGTGGGGTGGGTGGGGGTGGGGGTGGGGGTCGACCATGATCCACCAGCCCATAGCTTCATGACCAACCATGGGGTTACGGACACACATCTTTCGGCCGCACAGCCTTAACATACTTGGACACCTTGGCGAGAGACACGGGACTGAATGATGAGGAGATGGAAGCATGCATGAGGAACAGAGCTGTCTATTCAAATTGCTCAAAAAGTTTTAAATAATGAAAATGAAAATAAAAAACAATACGGTCGGCACCACGGTACACTATTGTGAGCATATCAACATTTGCGCAAGTGCACTGATTTTTCTAATTTTCGAGAAACAAAACATACACATGTATTGAATTAATTTATACACGATAATATACAAATTAAAATTCACAATTTGAGCATATTGTTGATATCTATGTAATCGAATAAAAACATGTTTTAACAACAAGTTTGCTAACACCCGCAGTGAAAATCGGCGAACCCGCGATGCCTAGACAACGAACTAAAACAAAGCGTGCGGTGCGGGCATTGAACAGCGCGCACGCGGAGTGCGTTAGACGCTTTCAATACACTACCTGTATTTTAGTTTCTTGCTTTCTGATTAGCTCGACACTAAAAAAAAGAGTGTATGAATGGAGCTCATTATAACTTATTTTGAATGTCCGGAGCTCCATGACTAGTTTTTATAATTAGTAGGACCTACTACTTCTTTGATCACACAAGTAATTCACCAACAAGAATTAACTCCACCAGGTCCACCCTCTGACGCGATGCGGGATCCCGCTTGGTTGGAGTATGTAACCAGAACCAGAGAAGTATAAAAAAAATGCCATCGCATTGAATTTACTAGCGTGATGGTGATGAGACCCCTTGAATTACGCGCTGACGTCAACCTTCCTTACTCGAGACGATATAGCCTAGATTTAGGACAGTAAGGATCCGATGAAATCTCCATCCATATCTTCTTGTTGAAATCTTTGATAGCTTATAAGCTTAATTCTAGTTCTGGTTTGAGCATAAGTACATTATATTATCTTTTTATTCTGCACCGTTAGATGCCCGGAGGGTAGCCTCCTCATGGGGAATAAAACTTAACCTTTGCCACTTCTTTTGTAGACCTAAAAGTCCATGTCCTTCAAGATATCTAATTAATGGTGCGTCCCTTTAAACAAACTAAGGGAGTGTTCATAAATACTTTGGTGGAGGGGTTGGAAAAAATGTCCCGCAAAAGGGGAGATCACAAAAAAATGGTACTTAATAGTTGGGATAAAAAAAATCAGACATATTTTGGCCAAAAAAAAAAATCACATCTTCACGCTTCGCGCGAGTCAAATATACTATTGCTCGATTACTTGGACATACAGGGGGATCAAGAAAAATAATCAACGTAAAAGGGGGGTTCAAGAAAAATAAGTAATCCTTTTTTTTGGGGGGGGGGGGGTCAAGAAAAAACAAATGTCTGAGGCTCAAACATTTTCAACCCCGCCCCCCACCCACTAAAGTATTTATGAACACTCCCTAATCAACAAAATAGTACTTACCGTTGACCCCGCAAACGAACTGGAAGTCGTCGCAGCAGTCATCACGGCTGACGCAACCATAGTCACATTGACAATAGTGGCTGCGGTCCTGTGCGGTGTTACATCGCAGCATGCAGGTATTCTCTATCACATGATATTAAAAAGTAAAAACATTCCAAATGACTTTTAAGCGTTATTCAAGTTGATGTTTTGTTTAGGCACACTGACTGATGACGCGGGTACGGCGTTCCCAGAAAAAAATCCCATGACTTAATGTTTTATGAAAATAATTGAATGAAAAATAAAATAAAATAAAAGATAAGAGGAATGTTCATGAATGCATTCAGATCTTCCCGCAATTTACTTGTGGCCCCTGATTTTGTGTTAAGAATGCCAGAAGCTTGAGCAAATGTTAAAACGTAACATAATAGTGCCCGAGTGATTGATAATTGTGATCAGAAAGGCTTGACATGTGGGGGACACAAGTCAAGAAGACCCTGACTTGTTATGTCCACTCTTACTGTTGCCCAAAATCGGCTCGAACCCCACCAATCAGTGTCCCCAACACAATCGAAACTTGTGACGGTTCAGTGTCATAATTACTTTATTCACCTTGAGTCTGTAAAATTGTCTAGTTATACAGACTAAAATAAACTAAATTTCACCCAATTTGGACATTAAAAGGCAAAATGTTTGTGCGCATCTTCCCGCGTCTTTCCGCAAATGTTTCGCTGGAACACCATGCTCTTGTCCACAATTCACCCTCCTCACACAAAAATAACAACGAGGGATACACATTTACCCCTTGGACAAAATCGCCTATGGACCAACCATGGACACGTGCACATTTTACTTGGGGTAAATTAGAAAAAGGCACGTATGGCAAGTTGCTAAAGAAATGATAATCTCACAGAAAAGGCATCGCTTTAGGGATGGCATCCAGATTGGTATGGATTGAAAACCGTTGAACGGATAGGGTAAACGCAATGGGATAAACGGACAGTTTTGTGTAGATGAACGGAATGCAATCAAATAATGACCCGCCAATACGAAAAAATAATGTTTGCTCCGTCGTAATTGCCCACTTATAGGTATTGATCGATCGATATAGTATATTGTCCGCGTGTGTAATTGGTCAATAGTAAAGCAAACCAATTATCGGATAACAATAGGCCACTTCTCACCATTTGTTTGCTTTTAATACTTCCCCGTGTGTCAATTCGGTGTTTCGGGGGTATGTGTTTAGCGACGGTCATCGAACGCAATGAACAACTCCCTTGTACTGGCAGCCAGTGCGTTTTGTCAATGCGTCGAACGTTTTTCAATCCGTATGAATCTGGATGCCGTCCCTTATCACAAAAAGTTCCCAGAAAGAAAATATTTTTTCTCTGCCCTGTTAAATCCAAGAGATTTTGGAACAAATGGCATTATAGTACCTGGTTAACGTTGTAGGTGGATTGTGTCTCTTTTTATTGATGACAATGTGAAACGTCAAATTATATATCATATATTGTATGACTTACTTCCGATGTAAAGAAGTCGGTTAGGAGATAACTTCGGATCTATTACTCGGTTCACAGTCGAAGCTCTCAAGAGTTGATCGGTGATCTGTGCCGGAGTGAGAGTTCCATCAACACTCAGCAAAGCTGCAGCGGCTCCTGTGTGTAAATTAAAGTCACTAGTGTAGGTATAATACTGTTGTGACGCTTATTCTATATCATATCACTCTATCTCTCTGATGTCATGTCGGTTGTGACCTGTTAGTTGCTTTAAATTAGTACTTGTTATTCCAGGGATTTCCTTACTTATTAATTAGGCCGCGATTGGTATAGACATGTGGGGTATTGTTTTCTCGATAAGAATATCGCTGTTGGTAAATTAAATTCGTTTGCTAATTACTTTAATTAAGCAAAATAAAGCACCAATACCTAAATTTAATGCAGTATAAACTATTTTAGCAACACTACTCACTAACTAATGTGTGTCTTTGCGCTGCTATTAAATGGAGTTGCCACCTCGAGTTCGACTCCCATTGATCATGAATATTTTCAAGGAAACAGACGCGAGTTCCTTTTAGGAATATTTACTGGTATTTTTTTCAGGTATGCAGCTATCGCTCGTAAATCCGACGTCATTCGTCTTAGCACGCTGTATTCAGCTCTGCGTACTAAGTGTGACACGGAGGGACTGGACTCCCTGAACCGCCAGATAGCTACGGACGAGTTCGAGACTGCAAGGTTATGCTACTAGTCGGAACGCCTCTTAGCCGAATAACCGTTAAAAGGTAAATTATTACCGAAACGAACTTCGTAATTGTGAACCGCGCACTTTCGGAACTACAACCGAGTTAAACCCCCGCGGAATCTGAACTACAATTTTCAAGAGTGATCTTGAGGTCAAATTTAAGTCTTTTTTTGGAGATTAATGTCTTGAAATATTCCTAATAATATAATCTGACTTACTTATTAAAACCAGTCTCTGACATTTACAAGCAGAGTATTTTACATGGGAAGTTTGCCATTTTGTCGATGACGAAAGTGAAATGTTGCAAAAGTAGCGTTACAAAGATCTAACAAACAGCTGTCTTAAACAGCGAAATTACAAAATTGTCACATATTCAGATAAATTAGGGTTTTAGTCATTATTATTTCCTAAATCGATCTTACGACGTGACCATTTAAGTAGATAAAAAGAGATTGTAAGAGAGAGTAAAATTTTGAACCATTGGCATTTTGTCCATTGTCCATTCATATGCGATCGCATTATATTTTGATTTTTGTGCGGATTGCATGCTATGTGCATAGGAGGAACATCTTTCGAGGGAAATCTTGTTCAACTTATGAGCTGTTTTTGCATCATGTGGCTCATGAAACAGAATTGATGAAGTGTTTAAATCTCACGGATATAACAATGTTCCCTTGATAGCTCAATTGGTAAAGCGTTCGCTTGAAGAACGGGAGGTCCGGGGTTCGATCCTTCTGCTCTGCACAATGTCATAAGATTTGTTTTTTTCTCGTCAAAATCTTCTTCTTTTTTGTGTGATTTATTTATGAATGTTTGGTTCTTTTATTTTTAAAAGTGACACTCATCCCTATCGAAAAGTACGAATCTGATAATTCTAAACAGTGATGCAAACCTCTTTCTATAGGATGATTGTCACTTTTGAAACTGGACCCACGACCATTGAAATGACAATAACTCCGCTCCGCAACATCGTATCTCATAGATCGAGGTGTCAAAATACGCAGAACAAAATTATGCACTTGGTTATTTGCTTCGATTAATGCATACCTTTTCGAGCCGTTATATATTGGATCATTTTTAAGTGTTTTGATACATTTTGTGAGGAGTTTATATTGCTACCGTGACGTGTGCTTAACGCTTTTGATGTATCTTTGTAAAGCGCCTTGAGTTCTTTTTGATGTAATTGCGCTATATAAGAAATGAATAATATTATTATTATTAACCAATATCAACCCAAGTTATATCGAGGTCCGCATTTAATTATTTTATAACTAGGCAGACCTACATGATTTATTTCATACTTAAGTAATAATTCAACATGATCTTTGTTTATAGTATCATATCTCATATAATCGAAGTCAGAAAGTAGCAAATAGATTTTTTTTTTTTTTAATTTAAGGGCAAACATCCTGAATAAAAATCAAATAATTAAATATTTGGCATTCTCATTTTTGGACGCGGGCGGGAAACAGTAGGCCTAAACACAGAATCATTTTTATTAGCCTAAAACACCTCGAGTCAACTCAATTGATGTTAACTTATTTGAAATTTGTGTAGGCTAATTTATGCTTTTATAAGAGATAAGACATCGTTTTGGTATATAATTTGTTTCCCGTAAGCCACCCACAGTTTTAGCAATCTTTTTAGCAGCATTTAATTTGTTTGTGGTTTCGGGTTGTTATCTCAGTAGAGGATCGATCCTGAGGAAAACCCACGTTAAATGCTGTGAAATGTATGCCAAGATCTTGATGGCTTTTTAAAAAGGTTAACTTGTCTTTAAGATATTTAAAAAAATTGTGTTGTAATTGATTCACCGTCAATACAAATGACTCGCGGCAGATCCCTAGTGCTAGAATCACAACTGCATATACATTTCATAATATGGTCACGCGTTATGAACTTAAAACACATGACCATATATGGCAGTATTCAGGTCACAGCCAAGATTCCCCCTAAAACAAGCTACATAATGCCTTTCCATTTCAATTGCCACCATACACTTAAAACAATATTGAACTGGGATCGATAAGCGTTGTGTGTATATTATCAATCGATCACTCTTCATTTGATTAAAATAAACAAACGTAACACTTAAAAATAAAGCCCCTTTTCAGGGTCAATAACACAAACTAAAAAGGGAGTTAAATGTTTACTTATTTCTATTAATTTGTTTACGCTTTTTGTGTCACTTTCGTGGTCATTTGATACAAAAATGGGTGACATAAAATCAAGGAATTTAACTTTGTTTAAATTCAAGTTGGTGTATAGTTGACTATCATGAAAAGGGGTTATTGATTACGAGTGCATAAGGCAGTCTTCATACACATGATACACATGATACACATGATACAGTATATACGAATTACTCTAGCTCCAGTTCAAGGCTCACCCATGCAATTTATAACAAGGACGATAAGTAGGGGTCGAACGGGTTGGTCTATATCCTTGAAAAAACATACATTGGGAATGTTGGTAAATAAACATTATTTATTTTAATTTTCTGTAAATATGTCGTTAATTCTCCTTTTCCGACTGTTCCTTAAGTTTAGAACTGTTGCACACCAACTGTTGGGGTGTTGGGTGTTTGGGTATTGGGGTGTTTGTTGGTTGGTTTGTTGGTTTGTTTATTCGCAAATTGCACTACTTACCTTAACCGAATTTACAGTAAGGCCTACATGCAGAAAAAAACCTTTCAGAGATTGTTGTTATTCTCCAAAAGAACTATAATTTGTGGATTCAAACAGCAACTCCTCTATTCAATTTCCTTTTGGGTGTCGATGCTGTTGACTAAAGGCATCATTGTAATGATTGCAGGAATTCAATCGATTTTACTGAAAACGCGTTCTATCAATATCCGTGATTCCAAAGCTATGAAAGGGCAACCCATCAGCCCATTTCAATAGCGTCTTTCCACTCAATAGACAATAGATAAAGCAATCGATTCACAAATGACGGTCATTTGAATGCCCATTGATGCTACATTGGCATACGCTATAACTAATTTTAGGTATTGCTGTTTTGTGTTGCTTGATTGGGGCACTTAGCACATGTATTTAATTTACTAACAGCAACATGAATCGCATGCTCCAAAAACGATGGGGTCACGAAAATTATATAATATTAATGAGCTACCTTTTCCTCTACCATATTTTTTGAGTCACAACGGCCACTAAGACCATGTTGTTGTCTCAAGAGACTACGAATGCCCATACTAATCACCACCCTTTTCAAACAAACAGGTGCTATGAAACACATATAGTCTATTATCAGTTTTTAACAACATTTCAATAGAGATTATCATCCCTGCACTAGAAAATCGTTGGTTCCAGTCTGCCCGCCACATGAGATACATCAATAGTGCCAATATACACGTCGTTCTGATTAAGACCATTTTTTAAACAGTTAGGACGTTGTCAGGTTTTTATGTTGACAACAGGTGTGGCTACTAAATACATAGAAACTCGGATTGGAGCATGATAGTTTTGGTTTCATTTTAAGTCTATGCTGGGTGTGAGTTTAAGTAATTCTGCTTACCAGACACATGTGCACAAGCCATAGATGTACCACTAATAGTTTTAGCGTAATATTCAATATATGAGCTAGTTATGCCGACTCCGGGTGCAAATATATCCACACAACTTCCATAATTTGAAAATGACGCTCTTTTATCCGTGATATCTGTAGCACCGACAGTGATTGCCTGATATGATATGAAAATCAAAACGTGGAATTAAATCACTTTGTTTCTAAATAATATATAGATTCGGACAAACAGAGGCTGTATTTACGTGGGCACCGGGTTAACGAGCGCTAAGTTACCTATACAAAGTCTTTGTTGAGCCGAAATACATGAAGAAAATATTAACTATAATATTGGCCTATAATATAAGCATGATTCTAGCATACCTACACTGTAAGAAACGTCTGTAAATTTACGTTGACCGTAATTTATTTTACCGTCAAAGTAACGGTAACTACCGTGGTTTCGTATTTTAACGGTATTTCATATATAAAAATGCGATTTATTGGCGTATTAATACATTTTCCTGTAAAATAACGGAATAATATTACTATCTGCAGTGAGTTTACAGGGCACAACAAAATATCTGTTATTTAACATGAACTGTAAGAATTGCTGTGATTTTACGTCGACCGTAATTTAATTTACCGTCAAAGTAACGGTAACTACCGTGGTTTCTTATTTTAACGGTATTTTGCATATAAATATACGATAGATAATCGTTTTTATACATATTACTGTAAAATAACGGGATAATAATACTCTCTGCAGTGATTTTACAGGTCACAATAAATATCTGTTATTTAACATTGGAACTGTAAGAACTGCTGTGATTTTATGTTGACCGTAATTTAATTTACCGTCAAAGAAACGGTTACTACCGTGGTTTCTTATTTTAACGGTATTTTGTATATAAATATACGATACACTGTTAGAAATATACCTGTAAAAAACCGGTAAAATACTGACAATCAAGACGCCAGTTGTCTACCGTAATGGTAAGTCACAGGAACCGTTAATAATTAAGTTTCAGTAAAAAACGGTAAAATACCGGCAATCTGAATGCCAGTTGTCAACTGTAATGTTAAATCACAGGTACCGTTAACCATAATGTCAGTAAAAAACCGGTAAAAGACTGGCAATCAGGACGCCAGTTGTCAACCGTAATGTTAAATCACAGGAACCGTTAATAATTAAGTTTCAGTAAAAAAACGGTAAAATACCGGCAATCTGAATGCCAGTTGTCAACCGTAATGTTAAATCACAGGTACCGTTAATCATAATGTCAGTAAAAAACGGTAAAATACTGGCAATTTGAATGCCAGTTGTTAACCGCGATGTTAAATCACAGATACCGTTAATATTTATATTTCAGTAAAAAAACGGTAAAATACTGGTATTCTGAATGCCAGTTGTTAACCGTGATGTAAAATTACAGGAACCGTTAATAATTATAATATTTCTGTCAAATAACGGTAAAAGGTTGGCATCTGAGTGCCAGTTGTCGACCGTGATGTAAAATTACAGGAACCGTTAATAATTAATTTTCAATGCCAGTTGTCAACCGTGATGTAAACCCGGGGTGGGCAAATAATAGGAATTCTGGGCGATGCAGCAGAGCTATAAACATCACTTCATCTCGGTAGGGAACCAATAACATGTATTTGGAATTCTGGGCGATGTAAAAGGCCATAAAGGAGGCTGTTACATTGATCAAGGCGACTCGTGATAAAAACATGAATAAGTATTTCCGTAGATTTTTGATTGAGAAAATTCCGAATACGACATATCTTGTATAAAGCAAACGAGGCTGAACGACCAATATTATTTACATAGTCATTCATTATAAGATCACTCTCATTCAATTTTAAACTATTAGCATTAGACCAGGCCTTGATATCATTAATACATCTTTCAAGTTTGGTGATCATTGAATGTATTGGGCCAGTGTGCTTAATAAACCTTTAGAGATGGCGAATATTTCGTTTTATCATTATACAGTAAGTGGGTCCTCCATAAACTGAGCGTCTCAGCTATTAGCAACACCCAGAGTAAACCGTTACTTCATTGTCTTAAACGGTTACAAAAGTATGCAGTAAGGCGAGGAAGGCAGCCATTATTAATAAATGAGACTCAGTTTGACTACCCATACATTTCATTGAAATTGAACACGCCGGCGATGTTCTTTACCGTAAACAACATGTGATCATTGACGGAGTAAAGCGCATAGCACATGTACATTGTACAGCAATACATTTATACAGTAAATGTGTGCGGTTAATACAGGGGCTATATAACTATGGGACAATTATCTAGAAGGTAAAGTCCCCCAACTACCTATACCCAAATTCACGGGTGAAGACTCGTTAGGGGGCGCTTTATGCGTTGCTAAAATGCCCATGAGGATGTTCGACATGATTTTCCTACAGCAAGAAGGCCTTGTGGAGGGGGGGGGGGGGGGGGGGGGGGGGGGCGTGGTTGAAGAGGAATTTTACATGTGATATGCGGGTAACAAGTGTTGCGGCGGAAAAAGGAATCATGAATTACTAATTGAAATTTACTAAACAGCTAAAATAGAAATTAAAATCAATCAATCAATTAATCAATCAATCAATCAATCAATCAGTAAGGATAAAAAAACTAGATAAACAAATAAATAATAAGCACACAAAACAAACACCAATACCGCCAAGCGCTACATTGTAGAAGTACGCTCACAATTAGGGTCGTATTCCGTCTTGAAATGGAGGTGCGCGTGTGGGGGGATGAATTCGGCGTGCGCTTGGAGCTATTTGTTTAAATAATTTTTTTACATTTTCTTCTCACAAATCTTCATTTTTTATCAATATTTGGGAAAGTCGTTCGACAGGGGCGGTACCTAGAAAAATAAATTAAGGTGGGGGAAGAGTGATGGGGAGCATTATTTTAATTCTCAAAGTGAAATCAAAGAGAGAGGCGCGCCAGCACGGACAGGGGAGTGTGAGGGGATGTTCCAGTGGATTTGTTTTCAATTTTCGAACTCATTTGGTGCGAACTGGTTTTGACCAATATTTTATTTGAGCTTATACTGATATATTTTTGATTTACGTAAAGATGGTGAAAAGCGCGGGGGCGGATGTGGGGGAGGTGTGTGAGGGTGAAGTGCCCCCCCCCCCCTCCCCCCTCCCCCTCAGAATTGGGATTTTTGTGTCATTTTCAACCAATTGGTGCGATTTGGTGCGTACATTTGAAGTATTAAATTTCTTCTATCAGATGGGGAGATACAACTGGTGCAGTGATGATGGTACACCGTCTGAGAGCCGGGGGCGGGGCCACGCAGTGGTTTGCTTGAATAATGAAACGAGTTGATTACCACGTGGTGTTGACGCGGTTTCCTGATATGACAAACGAATGATTGACAGTTCTCGCTTTAGTGATTGCCTAATCGTAGGTGATAACTGCTATATAGAGTGCGCTGTTCTACATGAAACAAATCTCAACAATGGGCAGATTTCTGTTTCATAGGCCTGTCCGGGATTGAAAGTCGTAATTAAAGATACACCGTTCACACTGTGTCCAAATGCACTCGCTTACCTCAGGAGCAGAGGCTGGTGACACGGTACAAGCATCCACGTCTTCGTTCCCGCCGCTACGCTGACGATGACTCCACCATCTATCAATCCCTGAACGGCTTCATTTAACGCATGTGAATATCCGCCACCCAGCGACATAGAAGCTACAGCAGGAGTTATCTTATTTTCAGCGACCCACTCCATCCCTGGTATGATATAACAATACATAAACATTAGTTTACCCACGTAAAGATTATATAACGCATGGGGCATACCCGTACGTGGATTAAAGCTGGACTTCGAAAATTTGACTTTATCTATACCTATTTTCGGGCCAATCCCCCCCCCCACCCCCCCCCCCTCCCCATCAATATGACAATTTTGTTATAAAAGCACCCCAATTTTGCACAAATTGGGTGCTGTTTACAAAATAAATGCCTCAAAATACACCCAATTTATGCCAATTGGGCGCCTTGGTCTGTGATGCAAACACCCCCCATCGCTATACCAATTTTTGCAAAAAAGCACCCCAAAAGGCAGGCACATACCGTATACGTATACCATCTCAATATACCTCATTAAAATATGACGGTTTCCATGTTACACCTAACCCAAGTTTGGTTCCAATTTGACTTTTCAAATGAGACCCAAAATAGGGCCCAATTTGACATGTCAGGGTATAGTCTACACCACAATGCAATTTACGCTCTCCATATATATGCTACATGCAAAGTAGGGTCAAACTATTGGCTCTAACTTGAATTATTCCATACGTCCTTATATGATATTTACAGAGATCATTCGCAAGGGATGCCCACAAAAATTATAACCACATGTTTCTGACTAGATTTTTCAATATTATGTGATGAATTTGATGTAGCGATTTCGCCCTTTTATTTACGCCCAAAACTCAGATGGACCTTCGCAGGGGCCGTGTGTGTGTGTAAAATAGGGACAACATGAATGATCGAGTCTAATGTACAAACACCCTTCAGACTATTTTACAACTTTGACCTGGGATGACCTTTGACCTTGAGATGTGAACTTTGACCTCATTAAGATATGAAGGTCGTCATTTTACACCTATAACCAGAGTTTGGTTCCGATTAGACTTCAACTTTTCAAATGACACCAAAATGGTCAATTCAACCGTATGATGTGTGTGTACATAAAATAGATGTGCGTGCACGCGAAAATTGCCCTTTAAAGGTGGCTGGTTTCTCACAACGAGTTTTGTATGCTACATAAAGGTGATCATGAATACAGAAGCATAAATAAATGAAAGAAGCAAACATTACTTCTGGTGTGGAAAACCGTATCTCTTAGAGCATTTCATGGAAATGGAAACATCACTTGGGCCAAAACATCACTAGGTGATGGAAACATCGCTCGGGCCAACCTGGGATAATATCACAAAAATACTGGCCTTCATTTGATACCAAAACCTCATTTCAAATGATTAATGTGGATCGGGTAAAACATTTGTTATATTAACAAACCTTTAATACGCCGGAATTAGTGCCCCCACCATTGCAATCACAAACTCGTACACTGTGTATCGTGGCTTTGTTCGCTATTCCGTACTCGGTTCCCCCCAGCCGTTCCACCGCAGTGCGTACCGTGACCAACGCAGTCCTATAAATCGAGATCCAAATGGAAGCTAGAATTTGCATTAAACTCGCCCCTTCCCCAGCCGGGTGAAGGAGGGAAAGTTGAAAACTGTCCAAAGTTGGACTAATGCTTGGAGTAACAGTTGGGGTTGGATTGAGGATTGAATCAATACGAAGAGTGACAATAGAATATATTTATAATCGTGTAGTATAGTACTCAGAGGCGACACAGCCTCATAAATAAATAAAATGATGGGGGGGGGGGTAAAAGGAGGGGGCATGAAAAAATTATGCACGCGAAAAAAGTGTACAAGTGTGCCACTTTACGCTTAATCGTCAAATTTGGTCTAATACTAACTAATTTGGTATGAAAATGCGCGCTTGCGCGAAAAATTTAGCTGTTTATGCTACAATTGTTAAAATTTGGTATAATTTAACCTAATTTAGTTAGAAAATGTGCGCACAGCGCGGAAAAAAAATCCTTTTTGTGCTAAAATCGTCTATTTTTTCTAATTTTAACTAAAGTGAAATTGGGGGTGGGGGGGGGGCAAAAAAATATTTGGGGGTGAATGCCCCCCCCCCCTTGCTCTCCTGTAGTGCCGCCACTGATAGTACTACCCAGTAAAACACATAACATTAGAAACTTGGTTACGTCATACAAAACGTTCATGCAACAATATTTTCATACAACGTTCGATCATAACGTCGCATGAACGTTTATAAAACCTTCTCATGTGTTAACAGCGTTGTAACGTTACCAACTATAAAGATGTAATAAACTTTTTAAAACGTTTTAACGATATGTCATAACGTTTTCGAAACTAACTTACAACTTTACGTTGCTACATATTCGATGTTAGCAGGGTAGTAACCTTTCGGGGATATTTACCAGTAAATATATAAAAGCAATGACTTACATATCCAACTTCTTCTCCGATGAAAGTGGGACCATTTTCAATGAAATTGGCACCATTTCCAGTGCGTCCACTGAATTCCTCGTGGGTATATTGGGTACCCGTATCAATTATATAGAGATGAACATTGGTACCGTCGCCTAAAAAATAAGATCATATTAATAAGTGTGTTTTTTCTTTTCAGTTTTTATTAATCGAAATTGTGTGCGCAAAGCATGATGGAAAGACCTGTTCGTAATCCCCCTGTCACACATACGGCGATCAGACCAGTGGTTGCACTGCGCTCAAAAAAGTATCAAAATATGTATATATAACACGCAGTGAGAGCGCGGAAAACTGTCCGAAATTGTCCATTTAAAAATCAAGGTCACTGAAACCCTTTCACATTCTGCTGCGATCAGGCCGGCGCTTGGATGACGCTGAAACATTATCAAAACGCCAAGCCAAACGCATCAAAATTTCCACAAACCCCCAGGCCTACGGTGACGCAGTGGGAATTGGCTGTGACGTTTGAGGGTCGTGAGAAGGTCCCCATGGTCGCCCTTGAGCGCCAGTGCGCCGCACTTGTTTTGGTGTATATTCGGCGCTTTCAGATCGTTGTCCTGTCCTGTCGTTCAATGTACACGTTCACTTGTCAAACTCCAAGAACAGACTGAGCATCCTTTAGACAAAGACATACATGGTTGGAGTCCAATAACTTGGATTATTAAGTTTAACAGAAGTTTGGTATTGTACTTGGTGTGATAATTTGAAAAATATTGACCTGTTTTGACAAATTGAATGTTAGAAAATTTCATTAATTAATAATATTAAATATTCCGCTTACATGCGGTACTATATGCGGGTAATTAAATTGCTCGCAAATTATGGCTAAATTGACAAAACACACAATCAGATGTGCCATATGAGTGCCCCAGACTTTCCCTTTCAGATATAATGCACCAAAGACAATCAAATTTTATAAGCCAAACATACTCTGCCACAACTATCACCTTCTTTTTTGTGATTCATATATTTCAATATGTTTTTTTATTCAACCGATATGATCAGGGAGAAACACATCATGATACTTTATCGCTATATCATTTTAATGTATTCAGATTCAACAATGTTATTAATACACCTGTTCAAAACTCTCGCCAATAGACACGCTTCTATTTCCATGGCTAAACAAAAGTGGCATTATCGCATTACGCTAAAGCTAGGATAATGCTCTCTAAATAGGATTTAAATAGCAATCAATGTATCGGCAATGTGATTAGAGCTTTAAACATGGATCATTGTTATTCCTTCATCTACTATCTTTATGTTTGAATCTAATACCCTTCGTCCAATCGCTTTGTACTCCTCGCCCACACGCAGAGAACATTGTGCAAACGTATTGAGAACGTACTAGTAACGCAGACAGCAACTTGAACGCACTAAGAATATTTACAGTGAGTGGAAGCGCGATGAGAGCCCGTGAGACTTTAAAGTAGAAACAAAATGGATGGTAATAAGAGCGCCGTGAAAATGTGATAAGCGGGATAGGAGCGTACTAAGAGCTACCATGTTTTAAAAAAATGACAACTTTTAGCAGTTTTACTGCGTGTTACATGGGGACCCTCTCCCGCTCTAGCCAGTGTCCACTGTGTACCCAATCGATTATTATGCGTTTGCTTGGCGCTTAGATACTTTTAGTGATACTTTTTTCAGCGCAACGCAAGCGCAAGGCCTGATCGCCGTATGTGTGACAGCCCTATAATGGCGACCTCCATGATTATGCTAATCCAAAAACGTCTTTTACCGTAAACCATTATTGCTGTTGTAACTCATGTTTAGTGATTACAAGTTCAAGATATGAAGACTCAAATATACATTGAAGTAAGGTATAAGACTATGTTCATTGAATACAAATTTATCTTATCGCAGCCGTATTTCATCATATCTTCGCGCTTCGAGTGTATCCAAACATCCTAAAGCTAACTCACAACAGGTCGTTTAATGTCAACTTCACAAGCGTAATACCGTATGCGTTTTAAGGACACGGGAATCCCAATTGTGTGAATCCCATACGAATGGCACAATCAAAGGATACAATGTAGATTCCCAGGCAACCACAGGAAACATTACATCATCAAAATACATAAAAATGTAGTTATAAGAGACTAAGAGTTAAATAGGTTGACATTCATTTTGGCTTTAACAATAACATGAAATGTAAAATATTTAGCACACTTAATCGGAAATTTAAGGGTCAAGTCAGGTCAAAATCGCAGTACAATTTTTGTTTTGATCCGCATTATAATCTTAATGTAGTTGACGTGTGTGAAATCCAGTTTTAACTGAAATTTTAAGTTATGGGTTGACTGTGTGTACATTTAATTTTACCTCAACTTTATCATCATAGATCATAGCTGGTCCAACTTCTCTGGGGGAACTATCCCTTTGAAAATGGTAATTTAAAACAACACAAATACACCCTGTATCATATATTTCCATTAACACAATTGGAAGGTTTTGCCTACCTATATATTCCGGTGTACTGTAATTTAAAGGCAAACCTCTTTGGTCCACACGACCAAGACCCCATGAGTTGATTTCGAAGGTATGCACTATTCCGTCTTCTTCGATGTATTTGACATCTTTAGATTCTCGCAACTGTAACAATAATGCAACAATACTATTGTCTTCTCCAAACAAATAACGTGTTCTGATCGGTTGCGCATACTGCGTGCTCTAATCGCAGTAATGACTGCACGCATGGCCGCCGAAACTCAGTATAGACACAGCTCCAGAAATTGGTATAATTCAAATTCAAAGAGGGTTTGTATCAATATTTCGATGAAACAAAGATTACACTAACACATGCAAACAATATAATAACAACACCGTGATGTCTTCTATACAGGGTGTCTTAAAGAAATAGGACTCTGTTTCATGACGCTGTAAAACTTGTTATGATCATTAGACCATGACGAATTTAAAGTTTCGATGAAAAGCCCAATTAGTTATTAGGATATCCTGAAAGTATGAGATCAATCGGATGAAAAATAAGAAAACTAGCACAGTTTGCGTAAACCATGTCATTTACTGGTTTGATCTCATACTTTCAGGATATCCTAATAACCAATTGGGCTTTACATTGAAACTAAATTCGTTATGGTCTAATGATTATAACAAGTTTTACAGCGTCATGAAACAGAGTCCTATTTTTTTGAGACACCCTGTATGCTGTCAAAGGAAGAGTAATTTTTTAACAACTTCACTTTAACTAAATCGTAATAGAAGATTCGATTAATGTTTATACTTTAATAAATCCTTTTAAATCAGTTATGTATTTCGAAATTCATACTACTCTCAGAGTGGGTCAAAATACAGTTTTGGTTAAATTGTTTTTGATTCTAAACAAGACTGCTAGATAGATAAACACTAAGCACCACAATGACAATTAGTCATGCAAACAAAAGCTTCATAATTAATGGTATTGCCAATAATTATTTCATGGGTTGTTTTATTTAAATATTGCACACTTTAATCAAACTTTTACAGTATATTCCGTGGAACAAGTTAGATTTAATTACCTTAGGTGAAATGCACATATCGCTCAAAAGTAATAACCGAGTCGTACAAAATAATGTAGGTTAAACCTAACAATATGTAGCTGTTATTCATCATCTTAAGTTTATAAATTTCTGTTTTTAAATTGTTTTTAAAAATCAATGACATCGGGACTGAATATTTTGACTCATCCTGTATACTTATTTATTTGTAAATAAAGTGTTTAAAGTGTTTAATCTTTTACAAACCCTGAAATCATTTACGTCTAGTCAGTTTATAAATATAAGACAATAGGCTACCAACCATCTTTAATAAACTTTCGAGAGAAAAATTGTGAAAGCTTCTTACCATGTCTACCGTATCTGAGGAGATTTGAGCTGCGAATCCCTTGATTGTATGCTGGTAAAAATACTTAATCTTCATATCGAATGTACCAAGAAGGACAGAAGCTTCGAAAGCACTGGCAAACGAATTCACGTCTACGACGTCCTACATGTATATGTATGGAATGGAATATAATGGTCATCAGCAGCAGTTCATGTATATCATTTATATCTATTCATCTAAGTAAACAAGGAACAATTTTGGAAAAGATCTGTTAATCTTCTAAATGAATTTCGATAGCGAACATCTCTTTCCACCATTAAAAACTCATTTTTTACTAGATTTCTATAGGCAAATTGCCAAGAGCAGGCATGAGTGCATATTCAAAACCAATTGTAGTTTTACAAAGACCACATATTTGGCTTTTATTCAACAACAAAAATTTGAATTAGAACATTGCGTCATATAGTTGCAACAATTTTAGTAGAAAGTGTCACAAAAAATGTAGACATGCATATTCAAAACTTTCATTCATTCAAAATTGGGGCTTTACGCAAATTAGTGTAACATGATAACGGAATGGTCAGTTCAATCAATAAAAAATAAAGTGGTTTCTGTAACGTGTCTTCATGATTATAAAATTACACTTGATAGTTTACCAAAACAATGGCGAATCCCTTTGAAGAGCCAAGACAACGGTAATTGTAAAAAAAATGAACAATCATTTTAATGGAATGGAGAAATTAACACACAATATAAGCTGAATAAAATAACAAGTACAATGATTTATTCAATTATTATAGTAAGTAATAAGGCTTCTCAAGCAACTTTCGAAACCTTTTGGAATCGACGTTTCCAGCGTAAGATTGAATGGAATGATATCTGGCCAAGCCAAATAATTAACCCTTTGAACCCTGAATTATTTGTAAGGGTAAAGGGTCGGTACCCGTGTACGCGGATATGCCCAAAGTCTCGGATAAGATCAGGGAGCGTAGATCAAGATTTGCAGGACACTGCTTCAGAGGGTCCAATGAGCTGGTCTCCAAACTCATACATTGGATACCAAAACATGGAGTAAGAAAGCGTGGTAGACCAGCCCAAACCTACATTGACATACTAAAGCGTGACACAGGATTGTAGGTAGAAGAAATCAAGACAGCTATGTTGGAAAGGATGATTTGGAGAAGCATTGTGGTTCGGGAATATCACCCGCCATAAGTCAAGTCAAGTCAAACCGGCAACTCGATAGTCACGTTTGGAGGTATCATCTCTCAAATTTCAGTTTTCGGTCTGATTTCGTACGGAACAACTCTTCTTTAAACTCACGTGCTATTACCGTAAGATTATGCCGCACTGCCAAAATATTACACGTATACTTGAGTCATACGTAGTACGATCTATACAATAGGCCTAGTCGCTAGAGTAATAGTTTGCGCCATCAAACGTAGCAAGCACCAATGGCAATTGATCTAAACCAATGTTAATAATTCCACGCGGCACAAAATGTTTCAAAAATGTCAAATTTATTAAATTTCATCACCATATTTGGAACCACCATGAGAAATGCAATAAATAAGTACAAACATGCCTAGTATTGGATCCGTAATATTTGAGATAGACTTTGAAAGTTGGAAAGATTTCTGACAAATCGGTTTTGTACATGGTAAAAGCCGCGTTGAAAGTGTTAATATTTCTATTGGAATATTTAAAATGGACTCAGTTCAATTGGTATGTTTGCTTACAAAATATTGCTTGGGCGAATATCGGTTGAGTTTTACGTACAGCAAGTCACTTTTACGTATGAGTCATGCGTACAAGTTTTGCCGTGCTTCCCGTCAAAATGAAACGAAATGGTGGGCTACACGCTGTCTTTATCTTTAGAGGCCTGGGGGAGTTTGTACTTGTTACCCACTTAAATATAGCTGTTCCTTTGTTATAAACCACACGTACATGGTATCCATGTGACACATGTGTGTATGTATAATTCATGTATGTTAGAAATTGTTCCCGTGTCATCATCTTGAAGCCAAGAACAAAACCCATCCCTCGGTAAATGTACGGTGTAACAGGATTGACTTCAAACAACGTACCCTGGGGTTGGCACATTTACCTACCTTTAGAACAACGATGTACTGTCCTGGTATCCTGTTTTTCTCTGCTTTGGTGTGTAGAGGCATCTTACCATCGGCTGGTTGCATCGCGCATAGCATCACCATGACCAGAATGGGGATTGGACCCATACTAAAATAAACAAGGAGATTAAGTTGTTAATACATTGAAAATAAAACAGGAAGCGTACAGTCAAGAAGGTTAAATGGGGCGCTTTTTTCTTTGCCTATGTTGTCTTTCTTTTCCCGTTCTTCAAATTCGTCGTACCCTGTATTAGTTTCTAATTCTTGTTATTTAAGCATGATTCTCAGCACTGGAATGCAGTTGTATCACTAGTGTAGTAAGATACTTGGTTAGATGTGAATTTAGTGTTGAATTTTGAGTTTGTTTTTTTCACGAGTCGTCTTGTCACATCTCGCCTATATTTATAAAACATCCTTCTTGTAAAGAGCGCAAACATGAACACCAAATAAGAAGACGATGTTTTAATAATTCAATAACATCGACGGACTTACCTCGAGAAATGACTTTGAATCAAAGCAAATTAACAACATTTGTCAAAATTGTCAAAATACTTCAGGAGACGAGAGAATCGAATCCCAAAATGAATAGTTGCAAACGTGTATATATGTTTACGAGAACGCAAGTGTATCATGAACTAATTTGCTTACTGAGCAAGAACTTCTTATTTCATTTTGTTGTGTGGTCGCCGTCCTGCCATTAGTGAATGGGCAGAGTTAATAGTAGTCGTGTATTGGTCGGTTCTCGGATGGGAGCGGTTTTCTTCAAGGCGAAGTATCAGAGGGTGTTGTTCGATTGTGTGACAGTGAAATACACGGTATACGAAGCAGACTAAGTTAATAGCGGTCTTTTTGGCCCGCGATTTTTTTCCTATGCTGGGTGGGGCGGTGGCCCGGCATCTGTGTTGGCACATAGGACCTACGAGTTGTGTCACAATTCTTGAAATCTTCAACACCAGTATGACCAGTTTATCTATATCAATGTTTTGTTCATATTTATAGATCACGTTAATAGATCATATAAATACGAAATGATTATCATTCATTTGATGTTCATCGTTACCTGAAAAAATCCCTCATACAACATCTGAAATGCTCACCTGAATTCGTAACAATATCTCAAAATAGTTGTCAGTTTTACTGCGTCTAGCTCAGTTTATGCTTTAACCCGACGAATGAAGTTTGTAAAACTAGACGATGAGAAGTATAATCGCATTATTTTATACATTTTATTGTATACCCGCATGATAGAGGATTTAAAACCTATTAGAAATCAATTATTAAAAATAATAGATTCTGCTATGTGAAATTTAAAAACGAAAGTAATCGTCAAGGGAACGCTGGACGAATAACGTTACGCAAAATTGAAGATAATAATGGAAAGGTCTAATGACTTGTAACATCAAAAGAACTGAATGGATTGATACAGACAATCTGTTACGATTTAAACAAGCTTTTTTATATACTAATAAACTTTGCATTTGAATCGTACTAAAGAAAATTATTATATAATATGTTGTTATCGCTGAGCAGGCCTGGAGCATCAATCCATCTTGAAATGTGGGGGACATGATGAAATTGGGCGTAGGGTACAGGGGCCCGCTTAAGGGCCCCGATGTGGTCCAGGGGTAAGTGAACTGAAAATCAGGTATTGTCAGGCCGCGGACCCCGCGCACTTCCCTTACTTGATAATCTGGAAGGGCACATGGGGTATCTGGATATTAACTGAACGTGCGGTATATTATCATGATTATTATAGGATATATAAACTCAGACCGTCTCCAATTTCCTGTATCTAATAGTATGCGCACATGGGGCACCTGTGATAACTGAATTTTAAGGGTGTATTGATAGGACGCGGCCTACAGCGATTATCAAAGAGATCTTGGTGGTTATTCAGGTCTATGGGATACCATGAATATTAAGAGTATGTCGGTAGGCATTACTTAGAACACAGCAAAGGGACTACATACGTTTAGGTCCTACATGCCTATTGGTGGAATATAATGTTAATAGGATGGGGTGGTACCTGAAAAACCTGATTAATATTATAAAGGGCACATAAAGTGTACATGGCGTACCTGGATTATTAGGGGCGTATTAAGGGTATTATGAAAAAGTGTACTTTAGGTAACACCTATCGGACAATACTGGTACAAAGCCAGTGTTCCAGTATCGGACGATACTGAGCCATATGGAATGTACCAGTATTGGGCGATACTGGAACAAAATTATATACCAGTATCGTTCAATACTGGGACAAACTACACTGGTAACATGTGTACCAGTATCGTCCGATACTGGAATATAAAAACGTTCCAGTAACGCTCGATACTGGAACACAATTTGGTGTTCCAGTATCGACCGATACTGGAACAGTAAACTCGTACCAGTATCGAGCGATACTGGCAACTTTTATGTTCCAGTATTGAACGATATTGATACCAGTATTTGGGACCTAAAGTACACTTTTTCCCATGGAGTATCAAGGACATGCTCTTGCTGTTTTGCAATAGCCTATTTGCATTTTGATATGATTAACCGCCCGCTATAGCTTCGGCACCTGCGCTTCCCTTTTAAACTGGATATAGTACGGGCATATTGGGTATAGATATAACGGCACATGCAGTACCGGGATTATTGGGAAGCTGGATTATTAAGACCACCTGTGTTTAGGGGTAGTGCCTAGGCCTATGCTGAATGAACGCGTAGTATGCAACCAACTACAGGAACACCTTGCTAGGAACAAAATGTATGCACCCACCAGTCTGCCTACCGACCAAACTGCGGCGCCTTCAAAATGATTTGCTTTGCGTACTGGATAATAAGAAACACGCTGTTTTTGTTCTGTTGGACTTATCGGCTGCGTTTGATACGCTAAGACCACAAAAAGCTGCTTGAACGAATGCAAGCTAGGTATGGTGCCGGTGGTACTGCGTTAAAGTGGTTTAAATCCTATCTTTCTGATCGAGTGCAATCTTTCACGAACGCATACATGGATTATATGGTGTACCCCAAGGGTCTGTGATCGGTCCCTCCAAATTTACTATGTACAGTGCTCCAATTGAGGATGTGATTTCTGGCCATAACACCATTGTACTATCTTACGCAGTTGTACTGTACTTTTCATCCTGATGAAAGAGAGGATTCAATTTCTCGTCTGGAGCGCTCCATCGCTGATGTCAAAGGATGGATGACTGCAAATAAGTTGAAGCTGAACGACAGTAAGACTGAGGTTATACATTATTATTATCTCTCGTTTCACGCCAACTGTGCCCACCAACCCTGTAACTATCGGTAATAGTCCCATATTTCCGTCAGATGCTGCGCGAAACCTTGGAGTCATCTTTGACAAACATCTGTCAATTACTGCACATGTGAACAGACTGTGTCAATCAGCCTCGTTTGCTTTACGCGCCATTGAACAGATCAGAAAGTACCTTGATCGAGCGTTAACGGAAAAACTTGTGCACGCGTTTGTCTCATCCATAACAGATTACTGTAATCAAGAAATTTTGATATGCAATTGAGCAAATTTTCAATTTACCCCCGGCCCTGAAAATGGTTTAGTCCCGGTCACGCCCTATGGGTTCTTGTCCCGTCGTTAGCGCATGCGTGGGGGGCTTTTCCTGAGCGCTTCCGCCTGACTCCGTTCGGATTTTGCGGGCTTTTGCGTGAAGTTTCCTCTCGTGCCAATTTCGTTTCATGCCATCAATGCGAGAGGTCGGTGTTTGTTGTTCGTGCTGGAGGTGAAACGATTCCCAATTCTGTTCCAGCTTTCTTCAACACCCGATAGTACCCGCAGGTTTCTAACTGTTTACCTCTATTGCCGATAAATCGTAAACTGTAATTTGCTGCTATAAGTGATTAATTAAAATGGGCATAATTTACGACAGTGTTGTTGTGAATCAGACGGCGGCATTATTTGACGGTTAATCTTTGACCTAGTTAATAAAATAATAGCTACGGCGAGTGTTTCGACAACATGGCGGTCAGTGTTTCGACAACAGTTTGGTTATTGTTACGAATACGTGTACGTGCATAAACACAATACATACGCAAATACCGTGATAATGATAGGCCATTTGATAGGTGCCGCAGCAAGCTTATCCCTTATCATTCACGGGAGTCTTACTACTAGGCTATTCGTCACATTTTGCATATATTTTGATGAATTGGTAGATAATGATCTTGATTCAGCATCGATCCTTGAGGTTTTCAGTCTGTACACGCAACACACGGATGATTGGGAGATTTGTTTTGTGTTTAGTATTTTTTGTTATTATTTAGCAACTCCTACAGGCTACACTTACCTGCAGCTTAATCTTCGCATTTATGAATGGGTGATGGTCTGGTAGATCAGTCTGTTCGCGGTCCGGTTAATTGGGAATTTTCGTAATGGCCATGTGTTTTGAACCCCCCCCCCCCCCCCCCCCCCCCCCCGTTGCATGTCCAGATTTTTAAATTTTACACCATCTGATATTCGAATTAGCATATCGCAATAACTACTTGTTCTACCCCATAAAAGCATATATTTTCTGAACGGTAATCTCACAAGTAATCCAAATAATCTATTGGTATTTAGATAGGACCTAATGGTGATTAAGAATGTTAAAAAAATATCGATTTTTTTTCTTCTTCTTCTTCATATTTTGATTAAAGCTCAATCATATTTGTATACCTATCCCAATCATAACTTTAGTGTGCATATTAGTTCCTCATGCAATTACCCATCAGAACATAATGGTTGTCAATGGTAACTTGTTGAAATATACTATATCGGGAAGTAAATGAGCACAAACGTTTAAATTTCATATTTATTAGTTTTTACAAGTATATTCTTTTGGGTATTTATTGTACCTTATCCTGATTTAAACGGCATTTTTGAACTCCCCTATTTGAGAGCTTTCCAAAAAAGTATAATTTTGCTATCATCGGTTAAATACCTTTTTTGTTGTTATGGTCACGCGTTCGAAGCTCGCCTCCTTTCGTGTTACGCACGGATTTTGGCTTTCGCGAAATGATTTTAACTTTACATATTTATATTTGCTTGTAGACCCCCCCCCCCCCCCCCCCCCCCCGGTAGAAAAAGTATACATTTTCTGAATGGAAATTGCATGAGGAAACCAAATATGCCATTGTAGTACGACCGAGGACTAAAATGGTATGATTCCCAATGTTCGGGGAAATGTTTAATTCTTAATTTGAGATCCATATATAGGCAGTGAAAATGTGTGTGTAAAGACTCAAAGCTAATCAGCAAAAGACGTTTAATCTTCACAGCTAACACCTTTATACCGCAATCACTCCAGACCCATTCATCTAGATACCTGTAGGTGGCTGGTTCAGATAGCACACAGTTATGACAGTAATCACACACGAATCAATTTTATCCCATAGAAAACCATTTCTAGTGCAACTTTGCTGTTGCCATGCGCGGTCATTGAAATTGCCATAACTTTAAAAGTATCGATTCGATTTGTTTTAAATGAGGTATCAAACTGCGGAGAAGAAATTTGCTCATTTAATGTAAATCTCAGATTTTTGGTATCGATTATCTATTTTGAATTAGCCAACATCAAAGCACCTGGTCTGGGACTTTTTGTGCTAGGTGTATATTAGACCGCTCCTTGAGTATGCCTGCCCGGTGTGGCATCCATCCATCACCGGTGAGCAAAGTAAGCATATTGAGATGGTGCAAAAAAGATATTTTAGACTCATGCTTGGTAGTAGGAACGAACAATATGACACTGCCCTCCTCCAATTAGGTATTGATAAGCTCAGCGACCGCCGGAAACAACTGGTTTTAAAATTCGGCCAGAAGCTCCTCAATTCGGAGCGCCACCAACATCTGCTCCCTGCAAAAAACACAACAACGAATTCCCTCAGGAACCCACCACCCCTGACTTTGACAATATAATCAATCATAATTATATCAGCCAAACAGTTATAGAAATACCTGATTGATTCACACAATGTAGCTAGATAAACAGGTTTTTAAATGACACCTCGACCATGGCTCTACCACATTTAGTTGTTGAGTTAAAGGCCCTGTCACACCATAGCGTATGGCCTGAACGTGGCCTGAACGTATGCCGACGTATTAAAAAAATAGCTCGAAAATTGTCAGAGTCCAAGAACGTCCAAGAACGTCCAACTTCCCAACGAATTGCGTAGGAAAAGTCGACATCGGTGATGAAATGGACGTATCCATAGCGTATCCATAGCGTGTTAAACGTATACGTAGCGTATGACTAACGTATTGATAGCGTATCACTAACTTATAACAAACTTATCACAGCGTATCACAGCGTATGCGATCGGCGAGCGTATAGCAACGTATGCTTAACGTATTCGAAGCGTATGTTTGCGGTGTTCGACGTATCCTCAGCGTATCCTCGGCGTACAACGAACACGTGACTTATGCCGCTGCAGAAATTGAGTTTCGTACACGGCGGGATAAGTGTTGCCAGTTCAAGTAAACGCAGCCTAGATGATAACTATTAAAATACCTAGAAGGGTAAATCTAGAGGTCCAACCTATAACTTACGATGAGTAACGTACCTCTAACGTATGTCAGCGTATGTCTAACGTATGTCAGCGTTTGTAAACGTATGTCTAACGTACCACGAACCTATCGGGAACTTATGCAGAACGTAAGTTAAGCACACGTTGAGTACGTCGAGAAATTTTGAACATGCTCAATAATTTTTCGCGGGCTCGACGTGTTCCAAATTTTCACAACGTATCACAGCGTGCTCTTAACGTAAACGACGTATCCCCAACTTACCCCTAACTTGTATCAGTGTACACCAACGTACGCCAACGTATTTTTCGATATTTCGCATACGCTGTCATACGTTCAGGCGATACGCCATGGTGTGACAGGGCTACCGTACAGCTAGCGTATGTACCGTACAGCTAGCGTGCATTCGGCGTTTTGGGAACTTATGGAGGGTTTGAGTATATAAATGGGTCCCTTGAGTATCTCATCCTCACTTCTTCATGGTCTGTCGTGCTGAACACATCAAGCCATCATCATACGCTACGCTACGTTAGGTACGTTAAGCATACGTTAGTCATACGCTCGCATACGCTGTCATACGCTGTCATAAGTATGTTATAAGTTAATGATACGCTATCAATACGTTAGTCATACGCTATGTATACGTTCAATACGCTATGGATACGCTATGGATACGTGACAGGGCCTTACACGATCGCCCGGCATAAGGTGAATACGTGAGAATACGTCGAAACTCGTTGGAAATACGTCAGGCATACGTTAGAAATACGGCACATATACGTTATCAACTCGTTATCACTACGTTGGCTGTACGTTTCCCCGTCAGCCTACGTTCATCAACGTATACCAACTTACGAGTAACGTACGAGTAACGTACCACTAACGTATGTCAGCGTATGTTAACGTATATTTAACGTACCACAAACTTACCGGGAACTTATGCAGAACGTATTAAGCACACGTTGAGTACGTCGAGAAATGTTGAGCATGCTCAATATTTTTTTCGCGGGCTTGACGTATTCCAAACTGTCACAGCGTATCACAGCGTGCTCTTAACGTAAACGACGTATCCCCAACGTACCCCTAGCTTATATCAACGTACACCAACGTACACCAACGTATTTTTCGATATTTCGCATACGTTGGTATACGTTGAGGCGATACGTTATGGTGTGACAGGGCCTTTATAGAGAGAGACTGGTGATTCGTCACCAAAAATGCAACGCCACCACCCTTTTTGGGTGGTGAGTTCAAAACACATGGCCTAATACGAGTAGGATATCGATCTCCCACTTCGTATGGTTAGCCACTTTAATTCTATTCGTCAACACTATTTTAGTAAAATGGGTGTTATTATAGTTTCTAATGCCAATGGGTTTATTTGTAGCGCAATGTTTCAATATTGGGCGCTAATTTTTGTTGATATATTAACTGGTTGGTGATTATATGGTGTTGATAGGGTTTAGCGTGCTGGGCTTTAATTATGTTGTGACGATCCGGATGGGTTACATTTTTAGCATTTACTCGAGTTCCGTTTCAATTTCTGGTCTTAATGCTCGGTAGGAAATGTTTTTCGGAAACGACTGATACCAAAGTCTACATCCCTAAAGTGCAAAGGTCATTTGTCAAGTCGTAGTTTTACTGTTTTCCGTAGGGTGGGTTTTTATTATAAATATTATAAGAATATAACATGCATATATCATAGCTATACAAGTCATTACACCAACGCCTTAGACCACTCGGCCACAGTGACAGTTCCCGATTATGGTGACAAAGAATTAACAGATACCAAATACTTATTTGAATGCCGTTATTTCCCAATTACCATAAAATGCTTTCCGAACCGGAGATAGAATATTTTGAAACGACGTTTTATTGCACAAAGAAAACTTATTTTTCTTAATCCTCACAGCTGTAAGTTTGTGTATGTAATACAATTGTAAAAATGTAGAAATCCCGGTTTTTATCCTAATTGAGGGCGCAGCCTTCAAAACATCTCTTAGATCAAGTAATCGATTGTCATGAGCATTCCTTATCAAAATGGGAAATACGTAACGTAACAGTTACGCGATAATTTTAATTATAATTTAATTATACGGGTACAAAATACATAAAGCCTATGCGCCTCAAAATAATATCTATACCTGCAAAAATATAGCGTCACGTTCGTATTGCTAGTCCATTTCTATAGTGGGATCTACTTCGTTTAATCTTTTTTTGATTGTTTTTATACATAATCAGGTCGGATGTTTGACCATACTGGATCTTATGTTATATCATTTCTAACACTGGATTTGGTTCCTATGCTTGGTGTTATAACGTTGATAGCTGATAATGCATACCACAAATGTTGGAGATTTATCTGATGCTTGCCAACGTCGAGAATAACGTCAGATAAATATGTGACATTATTCGTATTAGAGGCTTGTTCGGATAGTCTCCTTAAATTACCGAGTATTAAAGATATGATACAAAGGAATCAAAGGACATTATAAAAGTGGTCTGTGTGAGAGGTCAATAAACATGCAAGGATTTACACGAATCGTGATCATCCACGAGAGTCGTTAACATTCATTCGATTTCATTCAATCATAGCAATCAAGAATAACGTTTCTTATTTTGTGTAGCTAAAAAATAAAATAAACTACGTTTATTATCGTGTTTGACCTCTTTCAATTCGAAGAAATAGAAACGAAATATATCAAGAGACAGTCAGTGCTTAGAGCTTGTTTGACGAAATTGGTAAGCATCTTTGAAACATATCAATTTGCATTACGCCGTATCACTTGGAGCTCCTGGGCTGGGAAAAACTACATTAAAGGTAATCGAGGTACATGTAACTCTACGGTGGTCCCGTGAATCGATATTCAAAGAGGATATTCACATTACTTAAAATTTGTATGCACTTTGAAAAGTAGGTAATAAAACAGGAGTTAAAATATATGTGTGTGAGTGATTGATATCACTTCTCACACTATACGCAAAAATGAATTTTATGGATTCCTCGGTTCATTAGATCGCTGTCGTCGACATTCTCGATGTTTGATGTTCGCGATACGATGCGCCGCCAGCTGTTGCTTGGGAGAGGCAACAATACGCAAAAGACAAATCAAAAGTTGTCTCTGCTGTGAA
This sequence comes from Ophiura sarsii, assembly GCA_035610835.1. Classification (NCBI taxonomy): domain Eukaryota; kingdom Metazoa; phylum Echinodermata; class Ophiuroidea; order Amphilepidida; family Ophiuridae; genus Ophiura; species Ophiura sarsii. The sequence goes on along the minus strand of CM069458.1, from coordinate 37,334,145 downwards.
GCTCAATAAACATGCACATCATAAGTATTCACACAATCGTGAACATCCACAAGACTGAGTCGTGAACATTCATGTGTATTTCATTCAATCATAGCAATCAGAATGGCATTTTTTTCTTGTTGTTGTTGTTGTTGTAGGGAAAAATTGTCAACAAAATTGATCCGTGTGTGACTTTATCCCCGCTGTATAAATTGTTCTCCCGAGTGCTGTAAATATCAACACTTCATACGGAACGTTCAAGATCATGAGATAGAGGATGAATGAAGAGATAACAATTGTATTTTTTCCACCACAGTGCTCTGCGTACTTGTTGGGTGTGCTTTTCAATTGGTCAAGAACTGTGTCGCTTGGATGATGTTACAACAAGGTTAGCGTTTATTTCTTTTTGAACTACATATCCCAACAATAACGCACATCACCGCCTTCTACGCCGGAAGATGGGAAATTAATCAATTTGTTAGGATAACATTTTGAAATCATTAATAACATTGCGTTTAGTAAAATAAATTGTAATTGTTTTGATAATCGTTCGTATTCACATACATATGTTAGATAAAATACAGAAATCCCACCTCGTATATCGTCGCGCTGCGTAATGACCGCAGACATATCTGAAACTTCACAGGAATAGTAGTAATGGTGCAAACGAAATCCCCACGTAAAGTTTTGGGCAATGTCTATTTTAACGCTTCCCAGGCGGTAGTCGCCTGCAGACGACAGTTCCAAAATGTCAAAATATTATTAAATTTCATCACCATATTTGGAATAACCAGGAGAAATGCATTAAAATAAGTACAAACATGCCTAGTATTGGTTCAAAAATTATAGAGATAAGTCTTTGAATATATGGGAAAGTTTCTGAAAAATCTGTTTGGTTAAACTAATAGTCTAGTCGCGTGGAGAGTGATAACATGATGATACCATGTTTTGCTTTAAGAGCAAACTGAAGATTAAACTGTAAAAGAAGTTGAAGCTGTTTAAAATATCAGTATATTTCATGAAAGCACATTGTGAAAGATCAATATCAATAATCTATTTATTTGAAGTAACGTTACTTTGCACCAACATAAAACAATAAATCGGAACACTTCGGTAAACAACTACGTGATACAAACCGTTTAGAAAATCGTATTAAATTACCTTTTTTAATTCGACGAAAGCGAACCAAATATTATAGAGAGATAAGAAATGCTGCGAACTTGTGTGACGAAATCGGTTAGCATCGCGATGTTTTGCATTAGGCCGTATCACACGGAGCTCCTGAGCTGGGAGAGACTGCGTTAAAGCTAATCGAGGTTCATATAGGTTAATCAAGGTTCAAATAGGATACTAATGAAATTGCTCAACATTGCTACACTCTGTAAACAGTAATTAGAGGAGTAGCTATGTGTGTGAGTGATTGATGTCACCTCTTACCCTATATATATATAAAATGTAGAAATAAATGTTATGGACCCTTCTATTCAATAGATCGTCGTCGCTGAAATTGGTTTTTTTACCTTCAAAATATTTTGGTCGTTGAGTTTAGAAGGAATTGTATGTATTGATTAACGGGATATCCAGGTCATCGAATTGAAGGTTAAATTTTAGCTAGCGGCGAAATTGTAACACGCCGCTACAAGTAACGGTGCACGCCGCTACTAGTAGCGATGATAGCGATGGGAATTTCTCATAGCCCCTTAAAGACAAAGGATGTTCAGTTACGCTTCCTTGTCATCGAGGTCAGATATTGGAGTGATTGTCCTTGATGACATCTTTCTGAAGGTTCTAAAGCTTGATGGCAAAGAATGCCTTTTCTTTATGACGTCTTTGGCGCTAAATGTCTTTGTATCGGATATCGATACCGTCTGTCTACTTTCATCATCAAATTGGTCTTTTTCATTTATGTTTAAAATACTGGCACTAGCTGTTGGCTGATTTTCACTAACTCTTTCATGTACTAGGGTAGAGTGTGGTGTACATTTTACGTTGACAACATTTGGGTGGTTTTCTTCTATTTTATGTCTGTCTGACATGGCGTTAGAAGTATCCTTTGTACCATAGTCGGGATTTGTTGTTAATGACTCTGCGGCTTCTTTTACTACTACTTGCACAAATGTCCGCACTTGTCTAAGTAGGTCAGAATCGCCTTCTTTGACACGATTCATCTGGTATGTGTCATGGATAGGATCCAAAATAAGGTGGGCATGTGACCCATGTGCAGTTTCAACACATCTCACCTGTACACACTTTCTGCTCATAGAAAGATCATCGAGATTTTCTGTATCAGCAGAGGATGTTACACCTTGCATGTGAACATCTAGAACATTGGGACTATTTTTCATGCTGGCAATTGTTTCTTCAGCGATTACAACATTATTTCCTGTGCCAACATCGTAGTCAATAATCTTATCACCCGGATCTTCAACCACGCCTATATCTATAGCTCTGTCGGCATTTATACAGTCATCAGTGTCGTCGTTATGCACACGTGAATTGCCGACAACTGTAGCTATCGCATCATCTTTGCACACCCTTCCAGAATACGACAATTTCAAACAACTTTGCCTATTTTCCACATCTTTAATTTGTAGACGCTTCATTTCATCCATGTCTCTGCTATCGTTTAATGATTCTTGACTGCCTTTTGCATTGTTTCCGATGTTTGCGGTACCTATTGTACCTTCCTTCTTCTTTGAAATGGTTAAACCTGTGGTATTTCTTTCCTTGAGCCTTTTGCCAGGTACTGCAGTCATTCTTACGATGGATGGCTGTAGTTGAAAAGACATCACTGGTGCCGTGTGCAGAAGTTGCTTGAAATCATCTCCACCTGAGGGGGAAAACATTGACATGGATTGTGTTATGGAAAATGCATGAACCTTTATAGAACATACAGCAAATGAATGTTTAAACAGGTGTTTTGTTAATTACATTTCGTAGTATTTTGTTCTAGAAATACTTTTGGATACGTAGATAGGCCTACTCCAGGTCAGTTATTTTGGGAGGTCTTGTCCGAGTGTTTTCAAGTAAGGCCTAACAATAAATGGACTAGTAAATCATAATACTTTGCTTTCTCACCTTTCATTGTCTTTTCATTCAAGAGTCCAAATGAGAGGAGCTGGATCCCCTGTTTCAGAAGCTTCCAATATCCCCGACGATAACTGGGTTTCATGATGGCGTAAAGAAATGGGTTAATAGCCACGTTAATGTTGACGATGCGCGAGGCGGCATATTCGGCCTTTGCGCACATCAGTCCTTTCTCACCAAACAGACACAGCAAGATAGAAATCTGAAGAAATTAGAGCAAGAAAAAACATATAACAACATCATCGAGGGCGGATCAGTAAGTTCTGTCACCAAAGGCTGCCCCAGCTGTACAAGACAATACTGTGTTGATTGTGTTATGTCATCCTTTACACAACATTCTTAAAGGGGATATATAGCCTGCATAGAATCTCACAGACCCATTTCTGCAGCTATCTGCCTGTGCAATGGAGCCTCAAGGACGGACTCGAATTATGCTGCTTCACTACAATGCAAGTCTCACAAAGCTCGCCTCAACCAGACTTACCTTGATGAAAATGTTATCCATATTTTATAGAAAGAACATCCAACCCTACTCACCCAAATTGGCTCTTTCCCAAAATCAAATCAAAGATTACTGGGAGGCCTTTTTCAAGAATCCAAGACCTAGCAAAAGCTGTACATTCAGAGATGAGGACAATACTACTTTGGAGTACCGCCAATGATTCGAGAAGTGGCCGTAGGATGCAACGGTGTTAAGATGTCAAGGGAAGCTACTTAGAGGGAATGTGACTGTAGTTTTTTAAATTGTATGGTTACCTTTAGAAACATGGGTCAAGTGAAAGAACTTTTTGATCCACCCTCGTAACTATTGGATTTGTTCAACAAAATATTCATTTTAATTTATATCTACAGGGTGTCCCAAAAGTCTATGCACGTTTTTGAAGAGTCATATCTCATAAAATATAAATCATATGGTATAAATTTAACCATATTTTGATAGACGAGATTTGGGAAATTATTTTGATACCAAACACAACCCTATTGGTGAACCACCAACATTACCAATTCTTTCACAAGTAGGAAAGGGCACCTACTCTCAAATCATCGGGCAAGGGGCAGCCCAAATGATGATAACAAGAGAAGTGGCAATCTCTATGTTTTGTTCAATATTATAATAATTTAGTCCTGAAGAAGTCAGAGCTAATCCTGACGAAAGCTTGACAGATTAAAACTCGTCCGACGGCGAACCCGTTAAACTTTTAACTTATATTATGAATACCCGTCGTAAAAGCCTATCTCACAATCTTTCTTCTGTCCTTACTTATCCCTTTCATTTCCCCTTCTCTTAACATTTTAACTTTTGTATTCCATATCTTACTCGGTTACACCACTGCGACTTCACAGTTTAACATTAATTGAATATCTTGAATGTTTTTCAAACCATTGATGGAATCACGCTCTTCAGACCCTTCGTATCTCAAATTTGATTTTTCTTGATTCAAATTTACGGAACCTGATCTAGCAATTGTGCTTTTACTACAATGACATTCTTGAATGGAATGCATTGCCACTTTCTACCCAGAACTTCCATACCACGGCCTCCGCGTAATTCGATAGGGCTTGCCAATTGCTCTAAATCATATGCATCGCATAATAATGCTCATGTCTAAATCCAAAGGTTTCACTGAAGTACCTTGAAGCTCACATAAGTGCCATAAAATGTTTCATCAAAGAATTAAGGGATTATACAGGTTTATTCCGTAGTAGAGGCTTTCACTAGTCTAACTCATACGTATCTTACAATAGGAGGATACACCAGGATTTAGGAGCTTAAAAGTGTCCTGTCTTCTTAATACAATGCTATACTCACCACATAAGGAATCCATGTGGAAATACACGTCAATCCTAACAAAAATACGATCAATAACAATCGCTTTTCCATTTTTCTGTCATGACCATTGTTATTCGTCACTTTATGTTTCAAAGCAAACACCAGATGTTTGCAGGTACCTACAACTAAACACTGTACAAAAAGAAAGTATCCACTTTTTTCGAGGCGCCCTGTGTTTATTTCCTAGGATCCTTAATAAAGTGGGAAAGAACAGGCATTTCCTCCCGCGCATTTTGACACCTCATTTGTCACAATAGCACCAATATTGATGAGGCTGTGGCCATTTGACTTTAAAATGATGCAGTTTTCATTGTTGCACTTAACCCTATACCCATGAAAAGAGCGTAAACAAAACAGTAAATCTAAAGTGTATCTCTTCTTTCTCTCTCTCCATGAAAAGACAATCGTAATCCGAACATCTCACATCGTCAATTGTTTCCAACACAATATACCGGTAATATTTTTATGTTTCTTGTACAATATATGGTGTTTTTTTATATATATATTTTTAGTATGCCTAAATGTGAGTGAGGGCGTCCAGAGACTTGTGAGTTTGTTAGGGTCGTGTGGAGAGGGGGGGGGGCTGTGATTCGTGACTGTGGTGTGGGTGATGGGTGAGTGAGCGAGGGTGGGTGGGTGTGTTCATCCCTTTTTTTGATGTATGCGACAGCCTTTTTTGGGTGTGACTGTGGTGTGGGTGATTTTTAAAAATAAAAAAATGTCTTCTTTATGGTATTGTATTGTTTGGTGTTTTAATATTTGTATTTTAATGTATTTTTAAATCTGTCAATAATGTACAATTCAGCCGTTTGGCCACGACACATTATCAATAAAAATGAAATGAAAATGAAATGAAATGAAGTTGCTCTTCGATTTGGAGTTACAAGGAAGGAAATGGAGAGACATTTACATGTGTGTTGGCTTACAAACATCATGGATGATACTGGTCATTGTAAAGGATGAGTCTTACACCAGTAGATACAGGTGTTGGAAACAATTGATTATGTGAGATGTTTGGATTATGATTTTGATTATGATTATGATTTTCATGGAGAGAGAGAAAGAAGAGGTACACCTTAGATTTACTGTTTTGTTAACGCTCTTTTCGAATAAATTTCATGGGTGTAGGGTTAAGTGCAACAATGGAAACTGCATCCATTGTCATTCAAATGGCCACTGCTTTATCAATATTGGTGCTATTGTGACAAATGAGGTGTCAAAATCCGTAGGAGGAATTGCCTGGTCTTTTCCACTCGTTGAATTTATTTAGGGTCCTAAGAATTAAACACAGGGCGCCTCGAAAAAAGTGGATATTTCCTTTTTGTGCAGTGTTCATAAGTAAATTCAACACTATGCTACATTCTACAGTCAGGAAAACTCTAGATGTGTTTCAAAAAGTTCGTTGTCGGTGCAGTTCTTTAGCGGGAATGGATCGATTGCCAGATCGCCCTTGTCTGGAATCGCGGCCGAAATTCGGTGACATATTACTTTGGTTAAAATGTTAGTCGGTAGGTGTTTTGTATGAGTCTGATATTTAACATTTTAAATCATTCCTAATGGAGTGTTCATAAATACTTGGATGGGGTAGGGTGCCAGGGTTGCCATTCCCCAGAATGACTTTACATCATTTTGCACTATTATTTATATCAGGCTTTTTAACGGTACAATAACACTGTGTATTCAATATTGTTTAACCAAAGTACCCGGATGGATCCAATATTCTAAAAATATTGCCGTCCAATATTTTTTAATCTCATACCCATTATTTGTTCGTTACGAATATTCGTCTATACTATTGTATACAAAGGAGCTCACGCAACTTTAGCGTTTATTAAGCATGCAGTCGAGACTGATTTTCGCTGATTTCATGGGTTTCGCAAATACGTGTTATCGGCTTAATGAAGCAGGCTTACGTGGGGAACCACTACGAAAACAACAAATCAACAAGTTTGCAAAATGTCGGAACCGCAGCAGACTCCCGCTTCTCTAAAGTGGTGATGATTTTAACGAACTTTTGCAGAACAAAGATTCTGCAAATACAATTAAATCAACACGCAACGCAACTATGGGTAAAAGCCTGATATCAATAATAATAATGATATTGGATGTCTTATTTTCGGGTGATACAAGAAAATATTGCACTCGCTATAAAAAATATTTTCTTGTATCACCCTCAAAGCCATCCAATATTATATAACTATTATCTGTTCTTGAAACACATAATCGCGTAGCAACCTTTTTTCTTTCTTCTTTTTTTGCTATTTACATGAATAGAAACGTAATTATTGACTTTGAAGATTCATAAATTCATTATTAGAATAGATACTTTTTTGACATTTTGACACATTACAGTGGAAAACGTTAGGCAGTTATTGAAAACGATTACGACTCATGAAATGATTGGTTACGTAACCAGGCGACATTTTCAAAAACATGAAATTGCATTTTTACCCAACAAAATCGAGAATCCATATTGGCAACATTTTTCAAGAAAGTCAATATTGTTATGATTAGCTTTAAAATGAGACTAAGATGAGAAACTTTGATCAATCCTATTACAGTTTTTGCCCTAATACATATGAATGTAGGGGAAATAGAGGCTCAAAATAGGTCATTGACCTCTGACCTCGTGACACACCGCTAGGTGCACTTAGACCAGTGTTTTTCGAAGGCCAAGGGTATGGGCTAATTAATACAATGCCATAACCAGATCGACAGTCAATTTGTTAGCAGCTCTGCCTCTAGGCCTACCGTTGTGCACTGGTTCCTGGAATTTTGTGAGTTGTCAAGCATGAGCATTGATTTCACCAGGGGGAGGGGGGTCCGACTGTGGGCATGGTAGCCAGGAGGATAAGTGCCGTAGGTCCACTGTCCTAGATAGAGCAGTGGTAAGAGCGTCCGTCTACAGATCGGGAGGTCCTGGGATCAAATCCCTGTCGACAATTTTTTGTTTCTCACTTTTCAACCACAGAAAGATTAGTTATTTTCATCATCATTTAATACTGTATTTTTTTCTTTGTCTTGATGTTCAAACAGTAGGCCTAAGCAAAAAGAACAGACTGATTTGATAAAGGCGCTTTAAAATTGTTAGGGGTAAATATTCAAAATGATTCAAATCGCTAGACAGATTTTGTTATTCAGCTATATATCAAAACATCGAAATCTACCATAGCACTATAATAATGTTACGTCTATTTTAGAAGAATCGTCTTTGTTTAGCCAATCCACAGAAAGGCAATTACCACAACATTCCACATTCTATTCAAATGTTACACGCTTTCTTAAATTAGTCAGCCATGGCAATTACCAATCGACATTGTGACCTCGAGGATTGACCCTGGTCATGTACAGAAATTGATGCAACATAAAACACAATGGTTGATTTTAAAATTCATTTTGAATTAAAGCTAAATGGTTTGTCTAGCACTTTTATTGATACGGAATTGGATATGCATGCCTGACATATTCACGACGTATTTGCCAATAAGTGCCAGTTGTTTCTGACTCACCGCGTAAACGAAATGAAAATACTTGACAAATTTATGTCATTTGCTTCTAGATCAGAGAAGGTTTTTAATGCGAAATTTTAGTACCAATCACCAACGTTTCAACAGAAGAGTTATTATACATGTGCCCTAACCCTCCATCTCATAGTTAATTGTCGAAACTCAGTCACCCAATAATTTTTAAAAAAACAGGATTTTACCAACCAGGTGGATGGGCAAGAGGCGAGAATTAAGGTCTTGCATTCTGGATATGATATTTAGGGGTTCAATAAGGTTTCGGAGTTGTTTATCTTGAATCGACAACGGTAAGACGGGTTTATTTTGCGAGGGCTGCCCGAGCAAAATAAACCCGTCTTACCGTTGTCGATTCAAGATAAACAACGACGAAGACCTTGTTGAACCCCGTTCAACAACGACCAAACATATTTACATCATTCAAATGTGAATATCGTTTTGGATAATTAATGAAAACAAGTACAAAACTTGTTTTAATAGGCTTAGTTTGACATAAAAAAAATAGCTGCTCTTTAAAAATCGAGAAAAAAAAGTTTACGTTTATTATAATTAGGCCCTTATTTGGACATCGTCCGTTCCCCGTAAATGGGCGATCGAACTTCAGAATGGGTAGGTTACAAAAGGTAAACATGAGAGAAGACAAATTATTTCGCAAGTAATTGTGAAATTAAAAATATTTTGTAAATAGCATTTTATTCACACACCACCTTTAACATTCGGAGACAAATTAAATCAAGAATGCGTTTAATTTTTTACACAACACATTTTGATACATGTTTATAGAATATTTGTATAAACTCAAAACACACCCCTCCGTTTCAATAGTGGTACGGTCCTGGAGATCAAAGCGAACACGTTTCGCCGCGATGATGCAAAAATTGCGATTCTCTTGCGCTCAGGTAGCGACGGTTCGGTTAAAATTGTGGCTTTAGAAGTGAACCTTTACATATGGCCCTCGCCAAGAATATTTTCCTCAGGGGTATAGCTACATTTCGGTATATAAAGCTATTTGCTAACTTTAAGGATTTTTATGGCGAAATACATTTATACGCCGAAAAAATGAACAAATTTGTGCGAACATTTTTGTTTGTTTACAATTTTGCGGTTTCCAAATAAGGTTCGCTATCCTAGTAATTTGCATATGAACAGTGGGTTTATCTCAAATCAACAACGCTTTGTTACTGTACTTAAGGTATGGGGGAGTTGTTGAACGCTATATCAACGAGAATCCATTATACTTTTTAAATACACCATTTTTATCCATTGAAAAACAGGGGGTTTATAATATTAGCCAGAAAATTGTTTTGGTAGACGAATTTATTCTCGCTAAAAAGACCAAGAAAAGGAAATCTGTTCTTTAGGGGCCCGACCAACACATATATATTTTGAATTTGAGTGGTGTCTTCTTTTTTTTCCATTTCAAATTTTCGAAAACATTTATGGACAATTTAAAAATGTTTTAAGATGTTTAAAACATTTCCACGATTTTTTTTTATGAAATAGGCCTATACAAAGGAAAAGATGCCCTATCGACCGACTCTACCTAAATGGTCCAAAAACCAGTAAAACAAATGGGTTTTTGTTGTTGTTGTTTTGGTCGCCTAAAAGCCTGGTTTTTCAAAATATTGATTAATTATAACCTCTAGAAATTAAGGAGAACTTAAGTAAACTACAGTGGTGCGTCATTAGATATTGAAATAATGTGTTGATTTTTTTCGTAAGCTTCTTTTCTCAGTTGCTATCATTAGCAACGCAAGCTTCTTTTCTCAGTTGCTACCATTAGCAACGTCCTTCTCCGAAATATTCTCCTCATTTTTGTCTGGATCTCCGGACAATTGAGGCACGAGAGGGGTTGGCTTCATTGATTCTGCATCTGTAACGAGAATAGTTATATTAACGAGAATAGTTATAGTGTGAATTGTGGCTCATTTGCCATTCTTTGGCAAATTGTTTGGATCAATTTCAGATCGGGTCTCTAAACGGAAGGATTAAGTTTACTGCCTTCCACAGCTGAAGATCATTGGACACTATGACAAAGTCTAAGGGTCTTGATACACTCGAGAAACATACCCGAATTATTCAGAGATGATAGACTTGTTAGTGTCTAGGAAAATAGGAACATGAATTTGTTTATCGAAATACCTCTTTCATCAATAATTTTTTGAGGAAGAATTGGCCAAAGTAGGAGCATAGATTTGTTTATCGAAATACCTGGTTAATCAAAGACCCTTTGAGGTATAATTGAAGAAAAGAATAGGAACATAGATTTGATGATAGACATACCTGGTTCATCAAAGACCTTTTGAGGAATAATTGGAGTCGGCTTCCACATTGTCTTGAAATCTGCCGAACAATTATAATATAACTAATGAATTTAGTAAAAATGGAAGCATAAATTTGTTTATCGGAATACCTGATTCATCAAAGCTCTTTCAAGAAATAATTGAAAAAATAGGAACGTAGATTTGTTTATCAAAATATACATGGTTCAGCGAAATATTAATGACCTGGTTTATCAAAGCTCTTTCGAGAAAAATTGAAAAACTAGGAACATAAATGTGTTTATAGAAATACCTGGTTCATCAAAGACTCCCTTTTGAGGAATAATTGGAGTCGGCTTCCACATCGGCTTCAAATCTGTCGAACAAATATAACATAACAAATGATCGAAGGATGTTCCGAGGCACTTATAAGGCCGCACTGCAAAATCAGTACGTATGCTGATACTTATACGTTTAATCACCGGGTTAATCACCATACATAGAAAGCACCATTGAAAATGACCGAACTGAGGCAAATGCAAACCGTTTCCATCATAAAAAATATTTGCATTGGCCTTTAATTTTATGTGTCGCTGCCGTTGTAAATACTCAAGCTATCATACGCACAATCGCCATCATACTCCACTTCGAAGCCAAAGAAGTTGAGCGATACCACTTTGCCAGCTCCAGCATCGATTATAGTGTTGCAGGTCATGTCGTAACTAGGATAATCAGGTGACGTGACCTATCATTGAGGTACTATCATGAGAAGAAATATAGCTTTGTGTGATTTGTTTCTGGGTAATAACCTAATGCTCTTGGACTATAGATAGTACTAGTCCTAAAACCAGGATTAGATTCTAACTTTAATCATTTGGGGGCAATAAGTACCTTTCCCGAATACTTATGAGTAGTGTTGGGCTACAGGATGCTAAAATAGAGAGAAAGTACGATTGTCGTCGGCAAGGACTATACAATCATTTACCGGTGTGAAATCTTCTTAAGTTGATTTATCGCTAGAAATGCGTTTCTGTTGTCATTCGTGTAATACTGAATTGATTGATCATAACAGACTGTCAAATATAAATTATAAAACAAGATACCAATGACAGCCGCTGTTTACCTACCTGATACAAAATCAACGACTGCTCTGAATCCAATACCAGATATTATATTATCAGACTTGAACACAAGAAGCATTTTCCGCCCAGCGTAAAAAAGGTAGTCTACAGCAGTAATACCGCAATATACGCCCATCAGATAACTGTCCGTGTCGCTGCCGGCGTAAATACTCAAGCTATCATACGAACATTTGCCATCACGATCAAACTGCAAATTGAAGTCAAGGATTTGGAGCTCTACCCTTTTGCCAGCTCCAGCATCGATTATAGTTTTGCAGTTCATGTTTGGGTCGTAACCAGGATAACCAGGTGACGTGATCTGACCCTTCCGGGTGACGTCCGCATTGCAAGAGGCCGGTTCCCCTTAAACATGTTAAAGAAATCCAAACGGAGATACAGAGTATGCTTATTTGGGTATCATGGTACAGCTAGAGGCCCCCTCTTTCCATACATACCAAAACAATATACTTATACTAAATAACATTATACTTTCATATTCGGGACAATACAATTAAGATTTTTTTCAAAATGACGATTTATAAAAATTGTAACCCCCCTACTACCGGACTTTGACGGCTTACCCTACCCCCAGATAAGGTGGTACCCTCAATTTGTCATCGTCAAAATGAGCGCAAGTGATGTAAAAGCGATCACCTAGACGCCCTAGGTCACTGTCCTTTATGTTTAAGCGCAAATGATCGAAGGATGTTCCAAGGCACTTATATGGCCGCACTGACAAATCAGTACGTATGCTGATACTTATACGTTTAATCACCGGGTTAATCACCATACATAGAAAGCACCATTGAAAATGACCGAACTGAGGCAAATGCAAACCGTTTCCATCATAAAACATATTTGCATTGGTCTTCAATTTTATGTGTCGCTGCCGTCGTAATACTCAAGCTATCATACGCACAATCGCCATCATACTCCACTTCGAAGCCAAGGAAGTTGAGCGATACCATTTTGCCAGCTCCAGCATCGATTATAGTGTTGTATAGGTCATGTCGTTGTCGTTGTTGTGTGATTTGTTTCTGGGTAATAAACTAATGCTCTTGGACTATAGATAGTAGTCTAGTCCTAAAATCAGGATTAGATTCTAACTTTAATCATTTGGGGGCAATAAGTACCTTTCCCGAATACTTATGAGTAGTTTTGGGCTACAGGATGCTAAAATAGAGAGAAAGTACGATTGTCGTCGGCAAGGACTATACAATCATTTACCGGTGTGAAATCTTCTTAAGTTGATTTATCGCTAGAAATGCGTTTCTGTTGTCATTCGTGTAATACTGAATTGATTGATCATAACAGACTGTCAAATATAAATTATAAAACAAGATACCAATGACAGCCGCTGTTTACCTACCTGATACAAAATCAACGACTGCTCTGAATCCAATACGAGATATTAAATTATCAGACTTGAACACAAGAAGCATTTTCCGCCCAGTGGAGAAAACGTAGGTTGGAACATCCACCCCGCAATATACGCCTAGCAGATCACTGTCCGTGTCGCTGCCGTCGTAAATACTCAAGCTATCATATGCACAATTGCCAACTTGATCAAACTCCAAATTGAAGTCAAGGAAGTTGAGCGATACCACTTTGCCAGCTCCAGCATCGATTATAGTTTTGCAGTATTTGTTTGAGTCGTAACCAGGATAATCATGTGACGTGACCTGACCCGTCCTGGTGACGTCCGCATTGCAGGTCAAGGTCGGTTCCCCTTAAAGAAATCCAAACCGTGATGCAGAGTATGCTTATTTGGGTACTATGGTATAGCTAGAGGTCCCCTCTTTCCATACATACCAATAGTAATACTAAATGTATGATGAAAATGTAGTTTTATTGAGGGGATGCATGTATTAGACCACTAGTAACTCATATCTATTATTTTTGCTTTGTGAACATACTTAAAAATCCAAAATGGCCCCCCCCCCCCATAATGTGTCCCAAAATGATTGAACAAATTGTCGAAATTTCATAAAATGGTACAATATCAACCAACATGTATGATGAAAGTATAGTTTTAATATTGGGATGTATGTATTAGACCACTAGTAACTTATATCCAGTGTATTTACATTGTAATAACATACTTTAAATCCAGGATGGCCACCAAAATGGCCGCTGTAAATGTAAAAAAGTCTACATGAGTGAATGCTAATCCACAATATATATTGTAAGAGTGTATATTACATCACGTTTACCAAATATTATGTTCTAAACTGCTAAGCTATTGCTTTTAGATATAAGGCCCAACTCTGTGACAATTTTGATTCTGTATCACTTTCCAAAATGGCTTCCAAATTGGTTAAGTTGATGTTAAATGACCTAAAACAATTGTTTTGTATTGTGAATGACCATACTATGTAATACAAATAACCCCCAAATCTAATAAGACAGCATTCAATATGATAAAGCCATGGTGCTGTAGATCTAATTTGAGAATTTTAAAATATCCAAGATGGCTGCAAAAGGTTAAAATAACTGAAAAACAGTTTAGTTTTATTGTTAGTGTTACATTAGATATGACCAAAAGATTATATTTATAGATTTTAATCCATCCAGTAAACGGATCTGTATGTGACAAGGTATGACTGAATGGCGGCCAAATTGAGTTCTCTTCGGAGTTTTATCATTGCTTGGATGCAATTCAAAACGTGAAACAGGTATATTATACTCGCTTGTGTTACCAGCCCTTAATATCTTGTTTATTGATTATTGTTGTTATTATTTTCACATTGAAAATATTAAAATTATGTGTATGTAAAATGTTAAGATAAAACTTTGCCTTGTACGAATCATGCACGGACTTGTCAGGACTTATCTACAGGAAGTTAATCAGGCCAGGTGTGTGATCTGAATGGACCATTGTTGTAATAAAACATGTTAGAAATCGTTGAACAATAGCAGCATAGAAATCGTAGTTTCTATTTCTGAGAAAGTGCACAAGGCATCATTGTCTTCAAGGATGTGGGTTTTCTTCAACAAGTTGAAACGACTGAGTGGATACGAAAACCTGTCCAGCTTCGCTCAGCTGCATCATGGGATTGTTTCAGCTAGCAAGGAACAAAATCCAATGCAAACAGGTAATCAGTGCCATTTGATATATGATTTCACCGAGTGAAGATCTCTGAGAGAGAGGAGAACATTTGCAACATTTAAGATAAAAATCTAATGTTGTTCTTCGGATTCTGAAAAGTATACAGAATCGTCACAGATTGAGCAGATGTGTTACCTTTGCTGAAATAAAGGGTAACATTGGAATACCAGCAGGATTTTCTTCCTCCAGTGGTTTCTCTAGAAAGATATATAAATCTAGAGATTTCTGTTAATTCACGGAGCTCCTAGCATGGACATTTGCTGCTACAATTATATCATCTCTCCAGGTCTTTACCATAGTGTGGACTTAGTATTTAATCGGCCGGTCTCAAGAAAGGATTATCGTGCAAAAGGAACTTAAGCGGATTGGATTGTTTATGTCGGAAAGCAGGAATCGCCATCAGTTGTGTCGCCACGTTTACTCGACGGACTAAGTCTACGAAACGTGTGCACACCCAATGGAACAATAAATCAAAGAGCTCATTGTGATTATTTATTTATGTATCTATTGGAATTTAATCCAGATGTAACTTGGTAAGAGATATCATAATCTATGTATCATTGTAAGTGTTATTCGTCATTGAGAATCATATGTTTCACATATTAAAAGAAATTGGTTTAAATGTATTGGTCAAGTCAATCTTATTCCAGGTAGTCAAATCAAGCTTTGTTTTATGAACTTACGGTAGGTTATTTCTGACCTAGGGTATCTACCCGTAACACTTGTGATATTTTGATGCTCAACTGAGCACTTCATCCGACTATTTGACGTCAGCTCTTACACTGGCTATGTATGCACTTATCAATTGCAACCCCGGCCCCGAAGGAACCCGGGACTAGCGGGATTTGGTGCACATTGCCAATGTGAAATCCCCGGTACAGTTGTGTACGGTCCCCGTTGTGTACGGTCCCCGCAGGGCGGGGCACCATTTTTGTACGTCCCCGCTACAGTACCGGCCCCCTTAGCTTGGACAAAGTGTACGCCCCGGCTACTAACAGTCCTGGCCCGCGAGACATAGTGTGTCACGCCCGACTACAGCCATTATTAAGTGTAGAAGAACAGTACTGTTTAGAATTCGGAAAGAACAAGTCTTATATCTTTAGATTAACCAGTGTTATAACCTTTATACTCATTTGAACATAAATCCACTAATGCTAACTCACAACTCTGTACTTCCCCGTTCACTCCCCCCGCATAGCCGGGCAACGTTTTTCGTACGCGGACGTATCCAGATGGGTTCCTTCTTTTTGTCTTGTGAGCTTCATTATCGATGACTTTGTCCTCCTCCAACCCAATAACATGGTTAATTGCTGCGAGGTGCTCAGTTATTGCTCAGTTATCATGGTTATTGCGGATTTAAACTTTGTGCACCCGCGCGTATAACTCTTGGTACTGATTTAATTTTATCTTAGCCAAAGAAACTACGGACAGAACGCTGTTTTTAAGCTCCAAGAGAATGAAAACATCGAGAAGATAACTAGGTTTAGGAACCATCGAATCTTCACCTTCCGTTGTCGTAACAACGGCCTCACCTCGCCCAGTCTTCGCCTTATGTGCCCGATCAACACTCAAAAGCCGAAGAACAGTTGCTCCGAGAGAGAATTCGAGTAATTTTACTTTTTAAGTATCAATCAACTTGGATTTTGTATAGATGAATAACCAAATTTATGCAATAACAAATCTAGTCAAAATTATCAAATGCAAATTTAATGGTTCCCTACCACCATAACCACAAAGTGAATTGAAACATTTTCTAGCTAGCTGGAAAATGAATATAAGACCTTTTTAATTTGACCTTGATTTCTATTAAGTGTCTCTCGGACTAGCAATCTTGTTCAAAACCTGTTGGGACACTATACACGTGCGCATGAAATATCATCCAAAATGAGTAAAAAGCTGTTACTTGAAAGTATGATAGTCAAAACTAGTTTATGCTAAGACCTCCTCCCCAAAACCAATGTTGGAGCGTATATTATACCACAGCCTTTTGCTTGACGATGCTTTTATATGGACCAACATTGAGTTTAGGGGAGGGACCACCGCTTTCACAGGACATGCAGGAAGTGTCCCAACTGTTTTGAACATGATTGTATTAAGGGAGTGGAAAAGTGAGCTATAAAAAATACGAACATCGCTATACAGGGTGAGTCAAAAAAGACTGCAATAGTGGAAAGAAGCCATCAAACTAAGTTGAAGTTTGAATTTTTTTAAACGTTATAACAATACCTTATTTGTTATTAAATGTGTGTGAAAAAATGAAGTCAATATCATTTCCCGTTTGCCTTTGGTGAACCTTTTGACCCGTGCACCCATTTCACACGTTTCACACGTTTCAATATGCATCAGATCGCAAAATGTGTCCCTCATTCAAATTTGGAAACTTGAGTACATTTGTGATGTTATTGGAATTTGATGCATCCTTTCTTGTTTACATGTGAGTTAACATAATCAATTTACCCTACCCATGCTATGAAATGCTTATACATTTTAATAAAAAACTGAAATTTTCAAAAAATGTGTTGGCGGGATATTTAAATATAAAAATGCAATGTGTGCCATTTCAATTGAAAATCACTGTGCTCGTGCACAAATATGTAAATTTGGTTGTGCAGCAAAGAGTGTCACCAAAGACAAACAAAAAATGCGATCGACTTTATTTTTTCACACAAAGTTAGGATTAAATATATATGTCATTCTTGCAACGTTTAAAAAGCTTTAAACTTCATTTTGGTTTTGAAAACAAAATGGCTTCTTTCCACTATTGCAGGTTTTTTTTTACTCACCCTGTATCTCGAATACGGTAGCTTCGATTTTAATAATAAAGATTTTTTTTATCAATCTAAATTATTCTGCCCCAGCGCATTGACTTTTGTAAGTGCTCAAGTTTATTGATTGCAACCCACTCCTCTGCTATTCATGATTGGTGTTTACTGGGCCGCGAAAATTGCCTTTTGTTCAGCAGTCTAGTGTTTCTATGTTTTTGTTGTTCTCCACTGTGTTCCATATTCTCTCACATTGCGTTTTGCCAGCATACCAATTGGATGTCTCAGAAATTTTCTAATCTTGTCATCTTTCAACAGGGGCTGTTTTATCTATTTATGTTTGTGGATAGGATTTTTACGAACCGTCCTTCTTCTTACTAGTGTTAGTGTCACAGCAATATTTACTAGCATCCAGCCTACTGTTTTTGATAAGTATCGGAATCTTTATCTCGTTGGAGGATCGACTAAAATAATGCCATCCGTCGGTTTGTTCAATTTTCAACTTTTGTGAAAACATTTCATTGTTGTGTCGACGAGAATTGTTTTTTCAAAATATGACACCAAAAAACGTACCGCTATAATAACGTACAGTATCCAGATTCATGGGCCAGTAAGGCTCTTCCCGCAAAATATTAACCCATGGACCATGGACGCGGGAAATGGCGGGCTGTTCTGTGAATGTGGGTGAACGGGATTCTTTGTCATTAAACGTAGTTTCGGAGGAATCTCTGCGCCAGGAGTTGGATGACGTTGACGTTTTTATCGAGCAACATAACAAGGGACGGAAAACCAAGCTAATACGGGGCCATAAACTTCCAGGTTCGCGGGAATGACGTCAGCGCCAGTCACCGGAAACAGTAGTAACGCTGAAATTTCTATTGGACCGAATTCAGCAGCTTCGCAGGCGCGGATCCAGCAAAGTTTAGGTGGGGGCTCAAACAAATGAAATTGAGCTGGGACCATCTAAGCGGTGCGCAGCACCGCCCTCCGAGGTATGCTCGGACAAGGTGTGTCTGAGGGGGATGTGCTCCCCTTAAAGAAGTAGATTTTTTTTCAATTTTCACCAATTTATTTGGTGCGATCTGGTGTATACTTTTGACCCAAATTTTATCGAATAGCCACCTCTTCATTTCCAATAAATATTTTGGTTTTTTATCAATGCACGAGAAGTTGAGCATAATTATACTGATATATTCTTCATTTAAGTATAGATGGTTTAAAAGCTCGAACATGGGGGAGTCTAAGGGGGGATGTGCCCCCCTCAGAATTGGGATTTTTTTTCTTCTTCAATTTTCGAACTCATTTGGTGCGATCTGGTGTATACTTTTGACCAACATTTTATATAAAAGCCACCTCTTCATTTCTAATAAATATTTTGTTTTTTGTCAATGCACGAGAAGTTGAGCATAATTATAATGATATATTCTTAATTTAAGTATAGATGGTTTAAAAGCTCGAACAGGGGGACTCTGAGTCTGATGTGCTCCCTTCAAAATTTGATTTTTTTTTTTCCTTCAATTTTCGAACTCATTTGGTGCGATCTGGTGTATACTTGTGACCAACATTTTATCGAAAAGCCACCTCTTCATTTCAAATCAATATTTTGTTTTTATCCCAATGCAAGAAAGTGCAAAATGCAATTCACAGCGTATCACAGCGTGCTCTTAACGTAAACGACGTATCTCCAACTTACCCCTATAACTTATATCAGCGTACACCAACGTACACCTACGTATTTTTCGATATTTCACATACGCTGGCATACGTTCAGGCGATACGCCATGGTGTGACAGGGCCTTAAGTAAATATTTTAAATATAAGAAGACCTGACGTTTCGATTCGATGAAGATTTAAAATAAACATTGAATGTAACAATAATGTTTGATAAAATAGTATTAAAGTTTAACAATTTAATAATGACGTAATTATGTTGGCATATTGCAGGGCCTTAGTGCGTAAAAAGTTTAGATTAATCTGAATGAAACTTAGAAAGACCTATTCTTAACTCTTCTTAAGTCAGATTAAGAAGATCGTTTAAGAAGTTCTGAACTTTGACCTACGATCTTGTTTTGATACAATGTCATAGTTTCAAAGTATCTAATTTACATTCGTGATTTTAATTAAACAGATTTTCGAGGATTGCATTTATTTAAACGGGGTGTTTAAAGTCAAAGTTAAACGCGCGTTTAGCTTAAAACCATGTTTTAAATACGTACGAGAATACGACCCTATAATAGTGTCAGAAAAAATTCACACGGTCAAAAAAATCGCACAGTCCCAAAAATCGCACAGTCCAAAAACACCACAGTCAACAATTAATGGCCATTCCTACGAGTTTTCATCAGTTTTCTCAATAACATTTTTCTTTATTTAGCCGACTGTTGCATAAATTTGTTGACTACATGTACACATTTGCCGTCTATTTGACTATTTGGGTCACACCACCCAACACACACATCCTCTAGCGACGGCCCTGCACCCGACTGGCAGTAGTTTCCCCCCGACTGGCAGTAATTTCCCCCGACTGATTTCAAAGGTGGGGGTTGGACACGCTACTGATTATGTACGCATACAAAACAGGTTGATGTTATGAAATCATGCATACATGTATAGGCTTTATATTATATCATGGGTTGATATCAAATTATGAACATAGTTATGACGAAAACAAATCACAACAAGTGAACAACCTAGGCGAAACCTAAACCAAGAAGAAGAAACAAATTATATGTTATGGGGCGATGAGTAAAGAAATCAAGAAATCAAGAAATCAAGCAATCAAGAAATCAAGAAATCAAGAAATCAAGAAAACAAGAAAACAAGAAAACAAGAAATCAAGAAATCAAGAAATCAAGAAATCAAGAAATCATGAAATCGAGAAATCAAGAAATCAAGAAATCAAGAAATCAAGAAATCAAGAAATCAAGAAATCAAGAAATCAAGAAATCAAGAAATCAAGAAATCAAGAAATCAAGAAATCAAGAAATCAAGAAATCAAGAAATCAAGAAATCAAGAAATCAAGAAATCAAGAAATAAAGAAATAAAGAAATAAAGAAATAAAGAAATAAAGAAATAAAGAAATAAAGAAATAAAGAAATAAAGAAATAAAGAAATAAAGAAATAAAGAAATAAAGAAATAAAGAAATAATAAACCCCAGATATTTCACACAAAATTAATTATGTTCAGAAATCCCTTAAATAAATAATTAGACACAAAAAACAACGTAAATAAACCTCAAACACTTCATTTTAGGACTCTGATGAGCTTTTATATTGCCTCTAGATTTAGTCTGTTATATCCAATCCCCACTGGCATGACTGGCTCGGTAAATTACATGACGCCTAGACTGCCAAATTCTGACACCCAAATTCTGCAACTTTTCGGCATTTTACGAGGAACTTTCAATGGATATTTCCACTTAATGTGAACTTTTTAATTCTGCCGATCCCCGAGGATAGTTTAGGTATACTATCTTTATTTTCAATTGTGATTTTTTTTGGCGTACTTTTGAGGGGTGCGTCGACCATGAAATCTTCTGAGTTTATTTTGACCGCTCGTCCCATTTCAATGTATTTTCCTATACGTAGCGTAAAACCAGAAGTAGGGCGTACCAACATCAACGCGATACCGCCCAACACTAGGGAAACCCTAAATTCGCGTATAGGGAACTGATTGCAGCCCACTCCTCTGCTATTCAGATTTGGTGGTGTGAGACCAGAATAGATCAATGTTTATTTAACAGTAATTAGTAATAGCATACATACATGTAAAGAAAATTAAACACATACTAGTAGTAGTAAGACAAAAACTTACCAATACACATAATACTGGTCGATATGGCAGGACTAAAGAATGGCCCTGAACCATCTCCTGGATCTGCTGTGCATGTTCCTACGCCATTACCAGCTAATGCATAACCCTGATTGCAGCTGAATGTCAGTATTGATCCAACATCGATCTTGTCCATATCCGGTGAGCGCATACCGTTCGGTGGTGCCGCTGCTGGAGCTGTACATTGTGCTATAACAAAATGGGTTGAAGTTGTAAGACTTTTGAATTAAAATGTAAGCATCATGCAATATGAATATGATTTAGAAATTTCCAATAATATGATACTCAGTATGCATTATAAATTCATCCAATTATTTACTGCAATTGACTGATTGTCTATTGTGTAACTTGTGTTTACTGAAGAATCTGTAGGAGCGTAAACCGTTATTTGCCGATTTATAATGAAATGTAAAAGCTGAATGCAAACTGCTTATCCACAAAAATAGCCTGTGTAAGTAAATGTTCTAAATATAAAAGGACCTGACGTTTCGATTCGATGAAGATTTAAAATAAACATTGAATGTATCAATAATGTTTGATTAACAGTTTAATAATGACGTAATTCTGTTGGCATATTGCAGGGCCCTAGTGCATAAAAGTTAAGATTAATCTGAATGAAACTTAGGAAGACCTATTCTTAACTCTTCTTAAGTCAGATTAAGAAGATTTTTTAAGAAGATCTGAAGTTTGACCTACGATCTTGTTTTGATACAATGTCATAGTTATAAAGTATCTAATTTACAGCCGTGTTTTTAATTAAACAGATTTTCGAGGATTGCATTTAGTTTAAAGTCAAAGTTAAAGGCGCGTTTAGCTTAAAACCTTGTTTTAAATACGTACGAGAATACGACCCTATATGTTTGTTATTCTTCTTATAGTGTGTTCATGCTTATGCTAAATTGGCCCAAAACCTTTAAAAACTGGCCATTTTGACAAACATGTCGCACAAATTTCATTAGAAGAGTGCACACCACCAAATAATAGTTTGCGTTCTGGCAATACACGGCAGTGTTTGAAATTAAGATAGACCCCACCATAAGTCTAAATTTGACATCCTAGAAAAGGTAAAAAGTGCTGTAAATGTACCTAAATGTTTCATAATTTGGCATTTGTAGGTTATTTCCTCCACATTAGGCCCAACATCTCTAGCTTTTTCTTTAATGGTATAATTTTAGACGATTTCACTGTTTCCACCAATTTAGAGCCAACATCCCTGATCTTAGGATATAGGCAACCTGTCGTACCTAAGATAGATATCATTGGCCCGTAGCGAAACAAAATGCTGGTTACCCCCACAAAAGTGATTGTTTTTAAGCAGAAGACATCTATAGATCTTCAATAAAAACCAATGATTTGAATGAGCCAGTTTTCTCTAAAGGTAAGAAAGACAGTTTGAAAAATGGGGTTTGGGTGTTTTAGCAGGCAATTTATTCTGCAAATTTATAATATCAGCCGATTGTGGTACAATAATTGTATATGTATAAAAACAACAACTATATAATTATGTACAGTGGCGTGCGCAGGATATTGTGAGTGGGGGGGGGGGGGGGGGGGCACCTGGTCATAAATGAAATTCCCCCGACTCAGATTCTTCTCAATTCCCCCGACGTACCAACAAAAATTAGTAAAAGGTAGCCCCAATTTTTTTTGTAGTCACCTCGTGAATTTAACGTAAGTGGTGTGGGTGGGGTGGGGTGGGGGGGGGGGGGGGGGGGGGGGGCGGTCAAAAAAAATTCACACGGTCAAAAAAATTGCAAAGTCCCAAAAATCGCACAGTCCAAAAACAGCACAGTCAACAACTAATGGCCAATCCTACGAGTTTTCATCAGTTTTCTCTATAACATTTTTCTTTATTTAGCCGACTGCTGCATAAATCTGTCGTCTACATGTACAGATTTGCCGACTATTTGACTATTTGGGTCACACCACCCCACACACACATCCTCTTGCGACGGCCCTGCACCCGACTGGCAGTAGTTTCCCCCGACTGGCAGTAGTTTCCCCCGACTGGCAGTAGTTTCCCCCGACTGGCAGTAATTTCCCCCGACTGATTTCAAAGGTGGGGGTTGGGCACGCTAATGATTATGTACGCATACAAAACAGGTTGACGTTATGAAATCATGCATACATGTATAGACTTTATATTATATCATTGGTTGATATCAAATTATGAACATAGTTATGAAAACAAATCACAACAAGTAAACAATCTAGGCGAAACCAAAACCAAGAAGAAGAAGAAAACAAATTATATGTTATGGGGCGATGAGTGAAAGAAATCAAGAAATCAAGAAATCATGAAATCATGAAATTAAGAAATCAAGAAATCAAGAAATCAGGAAATCAAGAAATCAAGAAATCAAGAAATCAAGAAATCAAGAAATCAAGAAATCAAGAAATCAAGAAATCAAGAAATCAGGAAATCAAGAAATCAAGAAATCAAGAAATCAAGAAATAATAAACCCCAGATATTTCACACAAATTAATTATGTTCAGAATTCCTTTAAATAAATAATTAGACACAAAAAACAACGTAAATAAACCTCAAATACGTCATTTTAGGACTCTGATGAGCTTTTACATTGCCTCTAGATGTAGTCTGTTATATCCAATCCCCACTGGCATGACTGGCTCGGTAAATTACATGACGCCTAGACTGCCGAATTCTGCAACTTTTCGGCATTTTACGAGGAACTTTCAATGGATATTTCAACTTAATGTGCACTTTTTAATTCTGCCAATCCCCGAGGATAGTTTAGGTATACTATCTTTATTTTTAATTGTGATAGAATAAATTATGAATAGGTAAAATGACATACATAATATTTTTCTTTCGAAACCTGTATACGGTCGATG